>WOFM01000337.1:600000-862500 GCA_011428145.1 Ericerus pela
ACTTTATTATACAAAGAAGAACAAGTAGATGTTAACTCTACGAGTACAAGAAGAAGAAATGTCTATAACGAAAAGAATAAATTTTCTTAGTGGTATTAACGGCGGCATCGTACATCAGTGTAACCAACAAGTGCTCAAACAATCAGTGTAACCCCAACAGTTTGAAATACAGTGGTAGATCAAGTATGTTGTTTTGGAGGAGGGGAGAAAAATGACGGAATTTCTTGTGAATTTGAGCTTCGTTTTATTACCCTTTTGCTCTTTAACTAACTTTTAAAGTTTTTATCTGAATTCTGTGGTCATATTTTCATTTTTTTTTCTCCAAATTGTTATTCTCTTTCATTGAGGGAAATTTCCCCATTGTCCCCACCTGGATTTGCCACTGCATCCAATTACTTGAAAAAAATGAAGAAAACTCTAGCACTGTAAGCCACGCAAGAAAATGTAGGTTTTCTTAAACAAAAAAATAGAATAAGTAAATAAACATAAAATAATATTGTCCTGTATGAAGAATAGTGGCTTGGACCGCTCAAGGACAGTTGCCACCCCAAAGGGCTGGCAAATAATCGTCTCAAAGATGTTAAACCAAATACACATGAACGTTTGTATGTTTGTACTTGTACATATGTACAAGTACGATACATTGTACAGACCATGATCAATTACCTGATAACGATCTCAATGATGTCATGGCTCGGTACCAAACGCGTTGTGTCATTTCTTATCACCTTATGGAAATAGGAAACGACGCAACTGATGACATAATACCATACATACATGTATATATGTGTGTCTGTGTGCGTGTACCAAATCCTGTATATAAACTCTCACAACCAGCTCTAAAATCGCCAGTGTTTGCTGAGGATTTGGCTCTCCCATACCTACGTATGAAGTGGCAGAACACGCAATTAATTCTGTAAAATTTACCTTCTGGTGAGAATACTTCCTCACGACAAGGTATTCCACAAATATATACAAAAAAAAATTAAAAATCAAAATTATGTGGCTGAATGCTTTCTATAAATTAGGTCAGTACATTTAAAGAAAAGTGTCAAAGAAATTAATAAGGAATATTGTGTTGTAATGTTACAAAAAATGTACATAAGTTAACAAATGATTGCTCAACAAATAAAATAACATCAAACTTGCTTTCCAACCATTTTCTTAGGTGGATCTGGAATATATCTTCTCTTCTAAGCAATTGTTTAAGTTATTTTAAAATCACTTTTACAAATGAAAAGTTTGGCCGATTGATACCAAATTTTTCAAAATGTTAGAACATAATATATTTAATGTCGATATCAAATTTCGTGATTATTGGTTGACAATTACGCATTTTATAACTACATAAGGCACAAGAATGCAATATAATAAAAAAAAGTGGTAGAGACGAGAGGAATAAGACTTTGCCTTTCTTTAGCTTCTTTTTTTTTCTATGTAATATACAATTTGGCTAATCCACTGTCAAATATACAACGTGAAAATCAAACAAAAATGTAGTAAAGAAAAAACAAAATTAATTATAAAATTTTTTTTTATTATAATAAGGATTTGAACATGGATCACCAGATTGGTAGTCCATGCCTTTACACAAGGAGCCACGTAGAAGCTTATTACATAGAACACTACTGTAAAAACACCTGTGATAACCTATGATATCACAAATAAAAATATATTCTATACCTGAACGTAGACCCTTCTGTGAAAAGTAGCACTTACTATTGATGAATGTAACCTCAACTTAAAGTGAACGCACCTCCATGTAAAAACGTAAAGCATCTTTTTATATGGAAGCATGTTCCCTTCACATCAAGGTAATGGTTACATTTTCTGACTAAAATATTAAATCTGCCATAGTGAGGAGGTTGATATTTTGTTCCATTTTTCTTAATTTTTGTGAGCGACTCAGCATTATGATAGAATTTTAAGGTTTCGTTGCCTTCTGAGCATTAATTATAATACAATCTAATCTTCCTCAACAAGGTTTAAAATTTGGGAATTGCTCGCATATATGCAAACACTCACTTTTGAACCTTGGTATATAATGTACTATTTTGATATAACCAAAATTCCATATTAATTTTCTTTTTTGTTTTTTGAACCTTAAAAGATAAAATCCCAGTGACAGATTTATATCATACGAAAGGTGTTGTTTTCTGGATTATTTTCTTGTAACTATCTATAACCATAAGTACCTGTGGCTTATCATATTGTAGAAAATCGAATTTTTATTATTTTTGTGAATTTTTAGCTCTTCATGCAAAACGACAAAATTCATTTTTTGAAAGTACAAACACAAATGTGATAGATATCTATTAGATACACGTTATCCCTTGTCTTTTTTTTTTTCCATGTTGCTTAAATTTGCTACGCTTTAAGTAGAAAAAAAAACAGAATTTTTTAGTAATTGGCATATTATTTACGATGTAAATTTTACCGAAATAAGCTTAATGTCAGAAAATTACACGAATTGTAAAAAAATTAAATTTGAACAGAAAGAAATAATGCGGATAAAAATCAGCTAGCTACGTTTTAAACATGAAATTTTAAACCTGCTCGTGTTTGTGAGTTTTGAAAAATAAAACATTTAAAATAGTGAATATTGACAACATTTATTTCGTGCATTATTCGATTTGGCAAAATTAGGCTTCACTTAAAATTGCGTATTTTTACAAGTTCTTTTGAAATGAGATAATTTTCTGTTCAACCTAGCTTATCGCCTTTCTTTTGCGTCAGTTATGTGAACTTACGTAGCCAGAGTGGGTGAGTCCTTTTTTCGTTACTACAAACTATACAAAGGTCGATATACCTACGACAATATATGACGAATTTCGTTTTGTATAACGAAAAACTTAATATTCGCCCATTGGCGTATTTACCAGGAGGCCATTGAGACTATGTCCTATAGGCGAAAAGGTAAAAAGGCGCTAAATTAATTTTTTTTTTATATTTTAAATTAACGATGTAGTATTTTTTAATGATCTTTTACATTGTTTTAATTCGCAACACAGATAGTCCAGTCAAATAAGCAAAAAAATGACAAAAAAAAAACACACAAACTTTAACTATATAGGGTGGTTATATGAGTCTCCTGGAAAAACATTCTAAAAGTTACACCCTTCCCACCTCTTGTATTTTTTGGTAGGGGATGTTTATAAAAAAAATTTTTTCCCTTTTTTCCGGGAATTTTTGTTTTGTGATAGAAACAGGTCAATATAAAATTATTCAACGTATAGTTTTCTATAAAAAAGGTCGCATGCTGTTTTTCCCTGACGTTGATTTTCCCTCCAGAGAGTCAACTATATTCACTGAATCTGATTGTTTTTAAGACTTCCTTGAGGAGAAAGGGGCGTCAGACAAAAAATTTTTATGGCGAAAGGGAAGGTAAAAGGTTATCGAAGGAGAGTGGATGGGTAGAAAATATGTATTGGGTTTACGAATTATCTACACAGTATGATAATTACAAGTTATATTTCCCACGTAATTCCATTGAACGTGTTCAGTGGAGAATGGTTTTTTCAAGACTCTCTGGAGCGAAAGGGGGGCGTTGGGCAAAAAACCGCGCGGCATATTTTTTGTGGAAAGTTTTATGCTGAACAATTTTTTACTGATCTATTTTTATCACAAAATCCAAATTAACGGAGAAAAACACAAAAAACCAAATTTTGGGGGACAAACATCGCTCGCCAAAAATACGAGAAGTGAGGAGGGTGCAACTTTTAACATGCTAAATTAGGGGATCCACCAACAATCCTATGTAGTCAAAGCTTATGTGCTAATTTATTTTTTTGCAAGAATAAATTAGACTATGAATTAGGGTTAGGGCGCAAAATTTATCTGACCTATAGGCGCCAAATTTATAAATCCACCTCCGTATTCGCCGCATACGTACACCCACGCGAATTACAAACCATGGAATTCGAACAAACCAGCCCCAGTCGTCAACACTGCGCCACACTCGTCGCACGACGCACGACGCACATACACCCAGCAAAGAGGCCATCGACGAACGTGCGCGTCCCCACCACTTTCCATGGAAATCAAACGCAAAGGCACAAAAGGTCATTTCGTCCGCTACTTCCTTCCGAGGGCCACGCACACACACGCACGTATCGCAGCCAGCACGCGGACAAAAAATACGAATTATTCTGCAGCCGGCCACGTACCACCAACGCACCCCACACCGAACTCCACGATTATGACCTCCGTCGCCACGGACCCCCCCACCACACCGTCGCACCCATACAGCGCCGCCTCCTGCTCGTGGAATGTAAAAAGCGCTGCTGCCCAGCTTGTCAATCACGCGCAACGCACACTCGACCCGATCCGCGAGGAGAACAGCGCGCTGGAGCTGGAGCCACAATTGCGGCCGCCGCTGCCACCACCACTGCCACCGGCGCCACTCAGTAATCTGCAGTTTCCGGTCGAGCAAGTGCTCACGCGAACCATCGCCGTGCAGCGCTCGCCCAAAAGTGCGCCACCAAAGGGCGCCTTCGACAAAAGCGATAGCGGCGCAGTCGGTGCCGCCAAAAAGTCGGTCACTGCGCCACCTGCGGTAGCTAGTTCGGCCACCAAGTCACCACGCCATCGTCGCACCAAACCGAAGCCTTGTGCGGCCACCGCCTGTCGCCTGGGCAAAACGATCGTATCGAATCGCGCCAAACGCGACAACGACGACAGCGCCCATAAGAAGGACGACGACGACGACAACAACGATGGCGGTGACGAAAGGACGCGCTTCGACAGGTGCGCCGGCGTCGATACGACTCCGCGTGCGCGCCAATTCCGGCGCACCGTGTTCAGCGAAATCGCCCGGGAGTCGTTTAAGGTGCGCCGAATGCGGCGCGCCAAGGCGAAGCCGAAACCCTCCAAGGGTAAGGTGAAGACGACGAAGGCGTCGCAGTTGCGCTTCCGGTACATTCGTAACAACGCGGACGTCACGTCGTCGATGAGCGAGGAGCACATGAAAAAGTTTCGTAAGCCGCCGTTCAAGACGGTCGGCGTGTTTCGCCTGTGCTACGAGAAGCTCAGTGAGAAGCTGGAGAAGTTGAAAATACGTAAAACCCGTTCCAAGTCGCCGACCAAGAAAAAGGCCAAATCGAAACGGACGAAGTAGAGAGGGCAACTAGCGGTGTCTGCTTTTCTTTTTATCTTTTTTTGGGAAGGGATTTTGTTTTTTTTTTTCTTTCGAAAATCTAACCTGAGGTAGGCATTTCTGGTCGATGGCATCGCATTTTGTTGTACGTTGCTGAATAAGCCACACTCCTGTTCCTCATTCAGTTACAACTCCAAAAAAAAAAAAAAAAAAAAAATGCTCATTCGTCTCTATTATAGTTGTTCGGCACTATTCATCCGATCGTAATAAACGCTGAGAAAATGATCGAAAAATGTCAACGTCAATGCGAGCCGAAATTTTATTCCAACATGCAATTAATTTCTGGTAGGTAAGTGTTAAAAAGGCAGTGTTATGTATCTACAAAACATTTTAAACGAAAAAATTTTCCATTCTATTAGTTGTTTCTGTACCTTTTTTTACGCTTAATTTGGCTTTAGTTGATTAGCTAAACGCTGTAACGTTGTGATAATAATATGTGGCACTAAGCCTATATTATAGTCTATCTTTGCCACCAATAAATAGGTAAGTGGTAGGTATATCGGTCACTACCTACTAAATACCTAAGTTGGTATTTAATTCAGTACCCAATTAGGTACACGTAACGACACTCGGATGATGGATGTTCATTGTCGAGATCAAGGCCGGTTATAAGGGAGGGGATTCAGGAAATAATCCCCCAGCGGCGAAAAAAAACGTCAGTTTAAAAAACAATTAGGTATTCGGGTTTTTCAAATTTTACATTAACGAAATATTATGTGAAAAATTGTTAACTATTCCCATAAAAATTCATGAATATTATAAAATGTGATTCAATTTCTCCCTATGAAGAAATCCTGAAACGGAGCTTGATTGAAATTTTCCTAAACACTGTTAAGTTGGAGAACTGTTTCAATGCGATTGTTTTATTAATTTTTTTTTTCACTTGTTGAAAAAAATTCAAATAGGAGTGAAATGAGAAAAAATCAAGGTTTTAACATCGAGATTACCAAACTATAAATGGATGCAGGGTAAGGAAAAATCACTAAAATTTTGAGTGCAATCACCATATGTCGATATGATGGTTTCGATGTACTGGTTTCGTAGTGATAATACGATTAAGCATAGATTTTTGAAATAACAAAAACTTGTGCAGCAATAATTTGCTAGAAAACTCAGTTTGCCAATTTTCATCCATATCTAACACATAAAAAAAAACAAAATACAAAAAATTTTAAATAATTTTAAAAAGTTATAGATTGTGTAGGGCGCCGAGGTTAACGTATGTGTATTTTACAACAATGACCTTGTAGACTTGTTTATGAAGAGATATTCAGCTAAAGAGATGACCAACTCTCTTTGTGCGCTATGGTACAAAAATGTGACAAAGATCTTCGACGAGCATCATTAATGAAAAGTCAACATCTTTTAAAATTCTGTGCATATTTTATAGTGAAAACAGACATCTCTATACCAATGCACACACACTGTCAAGCTACAACACAGGCGCAGTAAAGTAAACAAATTTAAGAAATCGTTTATGATGAAGATGATGGTGGAGATGTTAGTCATATTTTTAATCACATGTTGGATATCTCTTTAGCTATAATTATGTTTCTGCGTGTTTGACGCTACGCAGTATAAAAATTAGACCATGACTGGTGAATGCCATAGACTGTGAACCAAAAAGGATATTTGTCCCACATAATTATGTGCGAACTGGCCATATAACCAATCAGCAAGTGTACAAGTAGACCAGTTATTACTGATCAGGAGTCGCCACAGATAGTAATCAATATTTGTATCCATAGTTATAGATATCTGACAAATATATCGATATATTGATATTTGATTACTAGTTTCAGTTTTGAAGAAATTACGAAAAAATATTGATAGTTATCACTTACATTTCCTTAACAAAAATGTCGATTTAGCGATGTTTTATGGCTAAACATCGATTTTCCAGGACTTTTTTGCTTTCTAGTTTCCTTGGAAATTACTGAACCAATAGGCACCAAACTCCCATCAGATGTGGTCCTAACTCTTGTAGTTTTCTCAAAACTATGAATACAAAACTTTTTCAATAATTTTTCTTCTCCAGTTTTATAAGAAACCACGAAATTAATAGTCACCGAACTTCTATCAGACTAGCACGTCATACATGACGATAATCTATCGTGAAAGTTTCAATTCTATCTCTTTTATTGTTTTCTCAGATCCCTGGAAAAGAAAATGACTTTTCCAGGAATTTTTGTCCTCCGATTTTCACAGAAACTATCGAATTGATGAGCTCCAAACTTCTTTCAGATTAGCTCCAATATGACAACTGCCTTTCATAAAAATTTCACCCCTATCTGTTCTGAAATATTCTCTAATCCGCGAACAAAAAATTTTTTACAGCAATTTTTCTTCTCCACTCTCCTCAGAAACTACTTCACTAATCAGCACTAAATTTCCATCTGACTTACACCAACATAACGAAAATTTATTGTGAAAATTGCAGCCTAATTCCTTTCTTCATTTTCCCAAAATCTCGGAAAAACAATGTGGAATACCTTGTTGTGAGAGATATTCACACTAGAAGGTCTTCAACAGTATTTTGCATGTTCTGCCACTTCATACAATTAAGTATGGGAGAGCCAAATCCTCGGCGAACATTGGCGATTTTTGAGCCGGTTCTGAGAGTTTATATACAGGATTTGGTACACGCACACAGACACACATGCATACGTATATGCACGTAATTATGTCATGCGTTAAGTCGTTTCTTGTCTCTGTTGAGGTGATAAGAAATGACGCAGTGCGTTTGGTACTGGGTCGTGACATTACCAAGATCGTTATCAGGTAATTGATCTCGGCCCGTACAATGTATCTTACCTGTACGTACGTACAGGTACGAACATACAAACGCACCAGTGTAAATTCGTTTAACGTCATAAAGACGATTATTGCCAGCCTTTGGGCGGCGACTGTCGTCAAGGGGTGCGAGCCCCTATTACCTCATATGAGTATTGTCCCCACAAACGACTTTTCGAGGAAGTTTTTGTTTTCCAGTTTTCTCAGAAACTAATCAACTGGTAGATACCAAACTTCTAACCAAATTTCTCTCATATAAGAACTATGTCTCGTAAAAATTTCATCTCTATCCATTCAGTAATTTTCTCAAAACTGTGATTACAAAATTTTGGGTCATACATACATAAATATTTATACGTAATATACTTATATAAAACAAATTTAGTCAAAATGGGAAAATAGTACCAATCCTTTTCTTATCTGATGAAATGGATAATTTTCATCATCCCCACTTCTAACCCTTTTTGTGAAATAAATTTTGATATCCAATTTGTAAATAAACTGGATGAAAACAAGTTCAGAATTCTCTGCAATTATTATTAGGCAATGCCGTTTACATCACAATTCTTATCTATAAGTAATCTCATTGACTGGATGGCTGATGCACGTCATGAATATTATAAGTATAGGACAGGCTTAAAATTTTTGTTCGTAATTGTCTTAAAATGGGATTCATAGTTACTTCTTTAACATAAATTAAGTTTTAGAGAAAGCTTCAAAGAATACAGTGAGCTAAAGAACAAGAAGTACAAGTCCTTAGAAGCTGAGAAAATGGGTTAATTTGAAGTTATCAGTGAATTTAATCTTGAAGGTAACTGATGAGACGGTTCAAAAATAACAATTTGACGAACAAATTTATCTTCTTTTTCATTGTTCTCAGACTCTAAGGATACTATCTTCTTGGTTTTCGACTCATTTTATTTTTTGAAACCTCTAAATTTTCATTTATTTAGAACCATCTTGTTTTAAGACATTTATGACAAAAAATTCAAAGCATGTTCTATACTCTTAATGCTTTTCATGCGTATCAGCCACTTAGTGAAATACGACATGTAACTGCCTAGTCAAGCAAGAACTATTTAATATCACAATAAATACAAATATATTATAGTCTACCTGCGTAAAGAGTTTATTTCCAAAATGCAACAAATAACGTTTTGCCAATTTGGAAATAAGATTAGTTTCTGATATTATTTTCTATGGGAAATCGAATGCACGATTCCATTTCAGTTAAAAGTCGTGGGTAACTTTCAAAGAGTTAAAAATAAGTTTGAAAGTTGATTTTGTGCCTGTCACAAGTACATATACCTTTCCCAGTTAAATACAACAAACAGACCACACTTAGTTTTCGATAGGTATATGGGCCAACATACATCACCCTACACCCTAGAATGAGATTAGCCCAAGTCTAAAATTTCTATTTTTCAGGAGAGTGAATGGAAAGTTCAGAATATTGAAACCATTAAGTTATCTCAATGCGTGATGCGGAGCTGAATTATAGCATATCAATGAGAGAAACCCTGCCAAGACATTCTTTTCAAAAATTAATATTCTATCATTTTCCTTCAAATTAAGGGACATTGGATACAGTATTAAACGGATGTATTGTGCAGAGGTACCAGGAGACCCTCATCAGTCACTTTTGCGCTGAGAATTTTATGTAAACTTGAATATTGATCAATTTGAACGGTAAACACTTACTCACAAACTTATAGCGTTTGTCTGTCATAAGTAGCCACGAACTCGTTTTAAACTCGACGTAGGATTAAGTGCCCGTATGGTCCACATACTGTACGAGCAATAAGAATACTTTCTTCCTCTGTAGATACAATCATCCTCTGGTAACTCTGGTAACTCGACTCTTTTACAAACAGTCAACTTAACGCAGCCTTCAACCACATTCCATCTGTAGGTGTACACTAATGATCCGAAGTTTACAATCTCAACCACCCTCTTTGACGAATGTCTAACGAACCCTACATAAGGAACTACCTGCCTGCGTATATACAATCAAAGAAATTCTACGCGACGCATTTCAATCGCATGCCAATATTGAATGATAATTATCGAATCAGCGACGACTACATTCGGCAAATTATTTCGCATGACCAGTCAAAAGGCATTTAATCGCCAAATTTTGCAGTACGGTTTGATCTAATCATCACCCTTCTCGCACCTCCGTCGTACCTTTGCGTATTCGACGTTTCACTAAATTGTATAATCAGTGAACACAAAAAAGGAAAATCTTTTCTCCGATGAAAATATTGTATCTACACTGAATTTGTTGTATTTTGTCTTTATGAAGAAGGCAGAAACAGTTTTCTTTTTCACAATTTGTTTTTGCGCATATTGCAATAATGTTGCAGTGAGAAACCTATTCTTTGTGATATTGAGGTATCGATTTAATCTTTTAATTTTTCAACATGGAAATAAGGTAACTACATAATCAACTTAGCTGATTTTATTTTTCACCTTTTCCCTGTACAGTACTGCCGACTGTCGTGTATGCGGAGTGAAGTATTTGAAGGGTTATGTTTGAAAGATTAGAACATTTTGTACCAATAGGCAATTTAGAAATTCAACTGATTAATGAGTAGGAGTTGTAGTTTTTTCCCTCAGTGCCGTGTCTCACTGATTGAACTGGTACACAAAAAAAGCTGTGTAACGTGCCAAAGTTAACTAAATTCTCATTCTCAGGAGAATAACTAGTAAAAAGTTAGGTCGAGAGAGCAGGTTTGGTTCAGACATACACTTCATTTCTTGTGTGCAGCAATGAAATGAAATGAGACCGAGCTCATGCATAGTCTATCTCACACACATTACTTACACCTGAAGGAACACCAAAGAAAGATAGGTATATGTATCTCACAAATCATAATTAGCAACTACATTTAGAGAAGCATACATACGTACGAGTATAGAGTGCATGACGATCTATTTTCAACAATAAAGTAAGCGCCGCTTAATCCGTTGCTTGTTAAACCGGTTTTTCGAATAAACCAATTAAATTTTATAAAACCAAACGAAATGGGTCTTTCTTATACGTTTTTCACCGGATAATCCAGGAGTAATTTTCGTTTAATACTGTGAAAAAAAAAGGAAAAAGGGAAAATGATAGGCGGCAAATTGAGTTGATGAACCTTGATTTTTGCACTTTTAAACAGCGTTCCATTATAATTTGTTACATTTTGTTCCTTTTCGCCGAGGGAAACCCTTAGTTGACTTATTTTATTTCAAACAAATACAATAAAATTTCCTTTTTCATGTGTGAACAACTTAACGCTTGGTCTATGGTAGGGGCTAAACGAGAATTACATTCGTCAGATTTGCATAACTATAACTTTTACAATTGTGACTCTTGTTTGTGTGTGTTACATGATGTGTTAGGATGGGATTGTATGCGTGTTGAACACGTTGCACACAAACACAACCGCACTATTATTACTTTTACCCGTCAATCCTTCATGAGTAAATCGCACACTCACACCTATTTTTTTCATCACATTGGTACATACAAATTAAATAATTTAACCAAATATAAAAAATTATATGACAGTTTTTTTACCTTTTTTTTGTTACTTGTTACATTTTTTGCTTAATCCGTTCCAATCAGGGTGGGTTCAATGGAAACAGATTAAGTGACGAGTATTGTAACAGAAATAAGAATATACTATAGATTTTTGAGGAGAGATTTTAATAAATCACATAGGAGAACATAATTTTACCTTATGGCCTGTCACACACTGCAGTGAAGCTGTATTTTAAACCTCACTCAGTGATGGTGATTCACAAATAACACTTCACGTGAATGCGTGATGTTACAATTTTTACACCCAGTAACGTCGCTGAACTTCATGAAGTTTTTAGGACAAATTTAATAACGCAGATCAGCTACATTTGATGTAGGTTTACTTTAATAGCTGTAATATGGACTATGATCATGAGCTGAATTGACAATAAAATTGATAGGGTTATAAGGATTGATTCTCATTTAAAACATGTGAACTATTAACTCGTATCAATTTTCAATTCAGTTCATAATGACATCAAAAGTTTAGCCACGTTGAAATAATGGTGTCATGGCCCAAAGTGCCAAAAATTGACGAATACAAGAGGAAAAATGTAGTTTTCAAAGTTAGTGAACAGCCAACTGGCGGTCCCTTTCATCTTCAACGTGAGCGCTAAACAGAAAAAATAATATGAAAAAAAAATCAATCAGTATAATAAAAATGTCAAAATTAAATTCCACAGGTTCGGGGTTAGTTACCCTTATCTTGTTGATAAATGTAAATTTTGAATAAAATTATTTTCCTCTGTGTGTCACAGTGCCTTAGATTGTGGCCTCCACTACTGCCGACTATCTTTGTACAGCTATCTCCTTTCTTCCTCTTCTACCCTTGAAATAAGTCCTCTCTGTTTTTATTTCCTTCTAGTTAAAACTTGGAACTTACCTAGAATTGTTTTTTGTCTTCTTCTGTAATTTTTTGTTTTCTCAGAATTCAGTCTTTATGTAAAATTTCCCCATTTACAATTAGTATTTTCTGTTAAGAGGGATTCTTAACACTACAAAAAATAAAAAATAAAAAAATGAAAAGAGAAATACATAAAGGAAAAAAGAAAGAAGTTATTTTGGCTCTCAAATTCTTCATAAAATGACCCTTTGAATTCAGCACCTCCCACATTACCAGTGAAGACTTCGTGTTGTCTGAGAGCTCAGGTTGTATTTCTAGACTTGAAAGGACATGAAAGTTTAAGGATCGAGATTCGCACTTGTCAAAGCAGAGATGTGTTTAACACCCAGTGGGTCCACAAAGTCATTTGGAGGAGAAATTATAAAATTTTTAGGGAGTTGAACTTTTTTTTTTTTTTTGCTCTTTAACAAATTTTTTTACATTTTTTATCTAAATTCTGCAGTCGTATTTAATTTTTTCCTTCATTTTTCTTTTTTTCTTCATTTTTTGACATTTTGGGGAAAATTTTTCCATTTCTACATGGATCCACCAATGCTGGCACTGAGCCCAAGTAGAAGTTGACTTTGGCTCCAGAAAACATGTTCTATGCCTGTAATTTTACTCGACATAAAGGGTCAAACTCCCTTTGGTGCGGCAGTTGATCACGAGGATAGAGCCTTGTCAGTAATACAGGAGCACCCAGAGACAAGGCCTATCAGTTGTGTTGGCAGTATATGGCTAAAACCTTCTATAGGCAGGGGACCAAGGGGAAAATCCTATACATTTGGTGGGGAGTTTGGGGACTTGGGTTTCTGGTAAAGCCCAAATTAGTGATGTGTTGGTAGTTCACTAACTAGTTCATTTGAACTAAACAATTCAATTACGTGAATGGCCGAGACCTAAACTCTCAAAGAACTAGTCTGTGACCGATTTGAATTTTTAAAATGATAAGATGAGTTCAGGAAATGATTCAACAATCCGCTACAACTGAAAGTAGTCAAATTCCAATTCGAATTATCTCTATTCATTATTCACAGTTTTTCATTCATTATATCATTCTTATTATTTAGGTCAATGCAAACTAGTTCATTAAACTAGATATTTTTGCGACCGATACCTTATGAACTAAACTTTAAAAAAGACTTGAAATTCCCATCACTAGCGCAAATCGTTAAGTTTTCAGAAAATTTATATTTCAGTTACTGCAAGGAATCTGTGAATGCCCAAGCAATTAACATGCTTCACAAATTAACAATTAAGTTACCTACAGATTTGAGGCCAGTTGTTGCTTCGTAACAATCGTAATAATTATGTCAACCGACAATTACATTTATAGTCCATTTAAGTAGCCATTATTTACATGGGCTCAATTTTAGACTAAGATTACTATAGATTCCAACCAACATTCACATTGACATTTGATATGAATATCGATGTTAAAAACATGATAAAGTAGTTAGGAAATAAATATTGTTGGAGTACTGGTTGACAACACTGTGTCCTGTGTTTTTACTTATATCTTTCTGCCACGTATTCACTTCTCCTATAACTAGTCTAGGAGTGAACACCTTGTTAACTCTGATCTGATGTATTTATGGGTTTTCTGTTAGACATAATTTTATTTTTTTCCGAAGTGTTTCTTCTCATACTAAATGGACATCAAGCCCCCGATGTCCAATAAAAACTACCATGGATACCCAATGAAAGAGGGTGAGAAAAAGGAACGTCATTATAATAAAAATTAACCAATGATCGGTGAGTTACGAATTCATAATTAATATTGTTTAGGCAATTGTGATGTACAAAACATGTTCGTTAAATTTTTCAATTGCACAATTAATTTTATCAGAATAAATTGTTAATCCATGACAATCACCTCAGTTATTTGAGGCAATGACATATTTTATGATTATTTTCATTTTTGTTTCTCCTCGTTTTTTCATTAATATCTAAGTATAGCTCTAGACTTCGTTATATTTGAGCAAAATAAACGAATCTATATCGGAATTTGGCGATTCTTCATTAAATTTTATGGTAGACTTTGGATAGTGACTTTTTTTGTTTTTTACCTATGCAAACAAAATAGACCTTGTCTACGTTTCAACGATTGATTATTAAATCCGAAGCATGGGGAAACAAAAAGTTGGAAAATATAGAAAAAAAAAAAAAATGCATTTCTCCTAGTAGGTATTATCTAATATTACATCTTTTTCTATTCAACAAAATAGAAAATGACAACCACAAGAAAAAATAAAAAAAAAGTCAATATTTAAGGTTCCACTCATAAATTTGTGAACCTCTCAGTTCTGTAGTAACCCTAATATTGTCACATTTAAGAAAAACTTTAAAAAAATGTAAGCTATCTACCTTTTTTTTTTTTTTTTATACTCTTTCTTGTGTTCGTATTCTTCACGGTAATACTTCGCTGAATATTTATGAAATATATTCGGTTTTCTCTCTCTCACGCTTTTTCCCCTCTTTTATAAGTTTGGTTTAGTCAATTTATAAATTGACTCCGCGCGTTTGTTCGTCTTACTTTTCTCGGGGAACTCCTTGGATCCAATTTATGCAATTTATTTATTTATAATTTTTTCGAACTAATATTTTCCACCTCTAACCGTCGGGTCTCAGAGAGATGATGAGCGAATGAGTAGGAGGAAGAATGCTGTACCGGTGTTCTCCAATTTTAATAATATCGTCTTTTTATTAGAAAAATCTTGTGCGGGAGATATCCTAATTTTTTTTACGAGTTCCGGACAAGGTGCTCTTACCTATAAGGAAAACGAAAAATAATTTAAAATTGTCCCAGATGACACTGGCGAAGGTTGACATTTTGTAGGGAAGAAGCAAACTTGATTTTTTTTTTTTTTTTTTAAACAGCTAATTTTAAATTTGTTTTGCTGTACACATGAAAAATAATGTCGAAACGTTTTTTCAGAGATTTAGGGGGGCAAACGGCCCCCACTGATCCGTTGGCTACGCCCATGCCAGGTGATGACGTGCTCGTCTCATGATTTTCTAAATACGGTATGGCAAAAGATAGTCCAGTGAGTTTAATGCCAAATCATATTGTATTTTTTCATTTTTATGCTCCCGAAGACAACGCTAAATTATTGGTACCGACCGCGCATTCGCTGATATTAATTCGATTGTGAAACAGCTGGATAACTTGTATTAATTATTTTATCAAAAATAATGGAGAAAAACAAATAATTATAGGCGGTTACATTCTCCATAGTTTTTGAGTCAGTCACGCTCCAATTACTACATACCCATATCTAACTACTCCAGAATCAAAATATTGAGCCTACTTCTAAAATGAAGTGTTTGATAAGATATTGTTTCAATTTAAGTTGTTCCATTGCCAGCATTAAAACGCAGAGATCACATTAGTTGATTTACTTGGCAGCTGCTCCACCTCTTGACGTTGACACCTACACGTGATTATCAATCTATTATCTCCTTCACCAGGTTGAATATTTTGTTTTAATATTCATAATCACCTTTTCATTATTCTTTCAAGAGCAATAGCCAGATTTTTTCACACAAAGTCATGTCACACATCACTTCAATGGCTTGAATTTTGACACTCTCCACTCTTGGAACTTCACCTTTTTATTAGACCAGTGAAGGTGTAATACAGTTCACCTTCTAGTGGCGAGTCGCTGACTTCTTTGAAATGGAGATTTTTATGAAATGAAAACAAAGCGCGCCTTTGCATCTGTAAGCGAGCTGACTGAATCATTTAATGAGGAACACATTGTGGTATACCAGGAGGGTAGTATTAGACAGTCCCTCTGCAGTCCCAATGATATTATTCAACCAACCTTTTCTAATGTAGTCGGCGCCTCAGTCAACACTCTCGCTGCCATGTGTGCACCTGTGCACACAAATCTGATTGCTATTCACACTGTGTGTGCTGTATTGCAAACGGATCATACCAACATATTTTTGATTGTGTGCTGTAGAGAACACAGTTTACTTTAAAATCAATGTGATTTTCAGATTCTACTGGCTTGAATACATCTAACTCTGGAATAGCAGAGAAATTTGGCAACATAGTAACAAAAGATACGTGTTTCAATAATGCCATAGAGTAGCATAAGAAAAGTACCTTTTCAGCTTAGTACATTGATTTTTTCTCAATTGTTGAGGCATTCCCAAAGGTCTTATCAGTTTCTTAATATTGTATTTACCACCTAGATTGCTCATGGGTGGAAGTATGTTTTTAGCTCTTCAGGCTATGTGTGCTATATTGCACACAGGTGAAAACCTCCCTTACACAGGATGGTATGATGAAAAAATTATAAATATATGTTATCTAGACCCTTCTGAATGAGATTCAAACTTTGGCTCAAAAAATTTTTTACACTGATTTTGGTGAAACCCTGTCTGGCAGTGAGAGTGTTAAAATCATCTTACACAGGATGGTAACCGAGATAGAATTAATTACCACCCTGCCCCAATAGCCTTTCAGATAATCCATGGACCCAAATTTAAATCATGCTCTAAATAATTTTTATATTAGATGAACCACTGCTATAAATCATAGCATCTGCTTATAACTTCAACATTTTACCTAAAACCACAGCAAACACCTTTGTATAACCCACTGCCTAATAAAATATAACACATCTTATAAAATGTTCGAGAGATTATATTTTACATAGTCAAGAAAATACATTGTGTCCCGTGGCATAACTGTGAAGAAATACAACATATAGAATGTACAGCACGTAGAGAACTGATACTGTATGGCACACAGAATCACACTGAATAGACAGAGAGTTTAGAATAAAAATATGTGTTGCAGAGAAAGGTTGAAATTGGAAAATAAAACGGAGTGGTAGTTTAAAGAGATGTAGTGGGAAAAACCAGCGAAAAGAAATAATAAAAATGTTGTAATACTGTGGCTACGTGTTTCAGAGGGGAGAGGAGAGAAGAGAAGATAATCTGAAGAGTAGGAAGACTGTGAGAAGAAAGAAAAAAGACAGAAGAAAACAAGTACAGATGAAGAAAAATAGGAAGCAAATGGAAAAATGAATAGTGAAGAGGAAGAAGACAGAAAGACATAGCAGACGAAGATAAAGCAGAAAAGAGGTGAGTTATTATTGTGATACGGAGAAATATTGGACGGGGAAGGATTATAAAGTACTTGGAAAAATATTAAGCTGAGGAATTAAATCTTTTGCTGTGGAATATTATTATTATTAATTTTAAGAGCTGCGGAGGATATTTGTTATTAAGGGGTGTTAACTTGTTTATTTTATTACGAATTTATTTTTATTTATCATCGAGGCCTAGCCATAAGCATCAACATTCGTATTTTTGAAGTTGGTAACATTGTATAATTGTTTTGTTAGTGTGCATTTATATTGAATCCAATCAAATACACACGGACACTAACAAAATTGTCTTACATCTCTGTTTCCTGCTATTCTTACATCAAGATTTGCCCCATGATTTGTGTCAGCTGCCTTCACTTTTCAGTTTTTACCCCCATAGTGAAAACAGAAATGTGTACTACATTAAAAAGAAACATTTGCGCCGGTATTTTGTCTGAAAATTGACGTAGAAAGATTAGTTAAGTTAATCATTTCTAAATACTGAGAATGTTTACAGATAACTTTCATGAACACCATAAAGGATTTGAAGTTTTTTGCTTCCAGTTGTAGCACTCCATCCAAATTCATCCTCTCTTTTATTTTCTTTCATGCCTAGAATATTATGAATTTAAAAATGAGGGATACCAAAGGGTGACTGTTGGCTGGACTGGAATGCAGACGTTATGTTTTTTAAATTTTTCCTTGGAGTAGTATTGGGTGGTACCTAATTACTTTTGTCATCTCATTTCTCTTCTATTTTCTTTTTCTCTTTTTGAAGTGAAAATTTTATAGGGATATGTAAAAGCGTTTCGTTGCATATTGGGCAATGAAAATAGCGTTATGCGAATGAAGAAAAGGAGAAGCAAAAAAAACAAAAAAAAAAACATGATGGTGAGGGTAGGGAGGAATGAAACTCTTCGTTGTCAATGTATTGGAATACAGGAAAGAGAGGCATGTGGTTTCGTTTTCTTTGTAGATTTTCAGCCTCCAGGGTTTGGATTCTAAGAAAAATTTAGATATGCCCAAATCAAATCTACCCACTGCAAAATTGTGAAAACATAAAATGTAATGGCAAAATTAAGACATAAGAAATTTTATATTTTATTTTATGCAGCAATAATAAAGCACAAAAAAGTTTGGTTCCATAACTGCTCATTGTAATTTTCTGAATTGCCTAAATAAGGTAGAACTGCCACTTACAATTAGTTTGGTTTCAAACATTGACAGAGTTTTTTAATGCTACAATTGGGTACTGCTGAGCGATACTTACATCATGCATGTGGTTATATAATTTATACATATGCATGCCTATATATTTGTGATGATGGCGTATAAATAGTGCTTAGTTCTCTCAGACCTCAGATACAAGTTTAAATCCTGAACTGGATTTAATGTTTTTTTTTTTGATTTTTCAATTTAAAAAAAATAATTTTGAACATGTGCCTGAGCTTTTAACATATAAAGGGAGGGTTGTTTTTTAATTATAAAAACATATATACGTATATTTTAAAAATTCATTTTTCACTTTAACACTCTCGCTACCATGTGTGCACCTGTGCACACAAATCTGATTGCTATTCACACTGTGTGTGCTGTATTGCAAACGGATCATACCAACATATTTTTGATTGTGTGCTGTAGAGAACACAGTTTACTTTAAAATCAATGTGATTTTCAGATTCTACTGGCTTGAATACATCTAACTCTGGAATAGCAGAGAAATTTGGCAACATAGTAACAAAAGATACGTGTTTCAATAATGCCATAGAGTAGCATAAGAAAAGTACCTTTTCAGCTTAGTACATTGATTTTTTCTCAATTGTTGAGGCATTCCCAAAGGTCTTATCAGTTTCTTAATATTGTATTTACCACCTAGATTGCTCATGGGTGGAAGTATGTTTTTAGCTCTTCAGGCTATGTGTGCTATATTGCATACAGGTGAAAACCTCCCTTACACAGGATGGTATGATGAAAAAATGATAAATATATGTTATCTAGACCCTTCTAAATGAGATTCAAACTTTGGCTCAAAAATTTTTTTACACTGATTTTGGTGAAACCCCGTCTGGCAGTGAGAGTGTTAACTAATTATTTTTTTATAAGTACCTACGTGAAATGAGATTACTGTTTGGGTGTTGGCGATGAGTTCTTTTCTCGAATTAAATACTGTTTCTCTGATGAAATTCCACTTTTTTAGTGTCAATGTATAATTTTGACCTGAATCTATAAACCCTTGTCCTCTATTGCATTGTCTAGCTGGTGCAGTGTGATTATATGCAGTATTTGATGCCTTGAAAAGGAAGTTTCTGGTTGTGTGTTTTTACTTCTATTCCATTAGGCTCTTCAAGTTGTACAGTTAGGTTTTCAATCAGAAAATGGCGACATAGTTCAAATAGCTACGACAGCATTAATTAACTAAGCTCAAATGCCATTTTAGCCTGTACCTACTTGTCTTTAGTCGGTGGGGGGGGGGTAACCAAATATTTAAAACAATTTTTGTGTCACATTCTCTGATCTCATCGTAGTTAACCTGTACAGCCTATGTTAGCATTAATCTATTCTAAAAACATGGTCTTTCATCGCTGATTTTATTGCCGAGAAGAAATACCTGTCTTCCTTCAGTACAGTTTCGTAAGTTAATCAGAAGCCACAAGTTCACGAATACATTCGAGGAGATAAATTTCTATTAATTCTTCAGAGAGAGTTTCTGCGATTCAAAAAAGGTTTTAGATAGGTCACTATTATGAGAATGATAATTAGAGCGCCTGTCTGATTTTCACCTGTTACATTGTTTAATCAAAATTCGTGGACAAAAATAACATTCAAATTACATTTCACAACTGTACAAGAGGTCATACGACATTATGTAGATAATTATGGTTTTGTAACTACGTGCACTGCACCATACGTGCATAAACCTGAGATATTAATTTGAATGGAAGCAACGCGGGAATTCTGGCTCATTATTTTGTTCTTACTACGGTAGGTAGAGTATAGGTACTTACTTCCTTCTTTGCGAATAGTTTTTTTTTTATTACGGCTTTAATTTTGTGATAATACATTCTGTCAAAGGTCGGGTAGGTACGTAATGATGCTCAGACAGTAACTACGTTTATTAAGTCGCCATTTTCTTTCGCCAGAATACGTTCTCGTCGCCCAGTCTAATGAATAATATAAAGCTTCACTCGAACGAAAATGGTGCACATGTTAGAGTAGATCACGAGTGATTAAGCAACGGTTATTATACGAGATCGACTAAATAGAGTACTAAGCTCTCGCTTTCAAACTGAATTGCAAACGTTATCGTTGCATCCTTTTCTTTAAATTCTCTCTCCGTTTTATTGTGGTTTTTTTTGTTTTTTTTTTCCACACGTATGTGCGTGCTGTGTTTCTATTCTCAATGATATTTTTCCCTCTGTACCTATATATGCCTATAAAAAGAGAACTGATGCAAGTCGAACACACGTATAAGCCTATACACAAACGTGCATCTGCCGAAATACGATTTAACTTTTTGGAAAACTGTGCCGAGCAACTTTATAATTTCATTTCTGCTAATAAGTTCTTGCCAACTTACCCATATACGCGAGCCTCTTTCGCATAATCAGTTTTGTAGAGTTTTCTTCGCAGCACATCGTCGACGTGGAAAACACCCAAGATTTACGTATAGTATATTTAACTCAGCCAGCTATGGTACCTACTACCTACGCATTTTGTTCGTGTAAGCCGTGCTTTTGAGCTGTCTGCGGCACGTGCAAAAATCTAGGTCTTTAGTCTAAGCTTACCCGAAAGAACGTCGAATAAACTGAGAAAACGAAAGAGAAAACTCCGGCGCGGCGTACAAAAAGCGTAAGCAGGTACCTGGAGTCGATTTCCGGATAGGTAGATTCGTACGATTGATCAAAAATGCATCAAATAAATCGGTGTATAAGGCAAATGGATGCTGAATGGAGCTCGTAGTATGAATGGTATGATGATTAAATGCTCACCCTCTGCACGATCAGAGCGCATAGATTTAAGATAAACTGCTATCACATGTTGAATCTAAAAAGGCGGTTGGCTTAAAGTAATTGTATTTTTTGGTGTTGGTTCAATTGGTACTTTATCATATAATTGAAAAATTCCAGTTGGAAAATCATTGGCCGCTAGATTCTAACCAAGCCCCCCCTCCATAACTTCAACCAATACAGCTAATAGCAACCGTTAGATTAAGACCAGGGCTAACATAGACTTGATGGCGATCCCAAATGTAACTGAAAAGGGATATCGATAGGCGATAGCATAGCCTTATACTTGAATAGGGTTAGAATTGCACCCATACTTGTCCAATTTGAATCCCACCAATCCGTCATTGTTACATTGTGAACCCGAAAAATGTGGTTTACTATTTTGCCTTAACTAATTGTATGTTTAGTGGAGTTTGGTTTCAAAATGTAAAAAGTAACTTTTTGCTAGTTTTGAAACTAGATATCTGATTCTATGTAAAATTCACCAGGGAATCAAGGTACGCTTTCAGCTAAGATCTATCAGAACTCCATTCTAACGTAATTTACATTATTTTTATAGTCCGTTCTTATACAAAATGCACGAAGTCACTCACATTTTGCATAAAAACCCAAGAAATCATTTACTTTTCACACATTTTGTTGGTTTTTCGGCTGTAAAAAGGAATTATTAATACTTTTGACAATTGGAACACATTCTACATAAAATTTCACATAATATACGAATAGTATAGCCTTCTAAGCTATATAAATGGTAAATGTGAGGAACTACAAATTTATATTGATATAGCTTCCTTATTCACACTTTCAGCTAAATTTGATGAAGATTGAAAATAATATTAAGCTGAAAAAGGGCACTATAATGACATAATGTAACTGCTGTGATGTGGATGACATTTTTGTTCGTAAAAATATAATAAAAATAATAATTTTTGACATGACTTCTTGCATTCTCACAAGACCTATTTCATATGAAAATACCGTTTATTTGATTTGTTTTGGTGCAAAATGCAATAACATATTTCTCGAACGCCCCTCAATCCTACACTTCCTCTCTAGGGCGCGGGGACTAAGAATTTTTATACCTCTAGGTTGTTCTTCACAATGATATCACATTTCCCACAGTTTACCTCACCTATAGTTTGTAGCAGTTTTTCTTCAGATCCCAAGAAAGTGAAAAAGGAAACTCTTGCATTTTGAAATCAAACTCTTCAACGTTGCGACGATCTGATCAGCTCCCACTCCCTAACTCATTCGGCCGTGAACGTAGTGATGTACAAACTCTGGTAAAATTTAGATTTTGTAAAATCTTTTTTACTACTAATATACTGGGTAGATAAAGTTTATTGATTATTTGTCACACAATAGCGAAAAGTAAATGAGTTTTTTGACAGTATGAAATTTTTTCTTACGCGAGATAAATGTAATTGTTGCTGTGGTATGCCAAATTTGGTTTTTACCAGTTACACAAGTTTTGGTTTTTCATTGGCTCCTTCATTTCTTAATCAATTACTTACCTGGATTGATTCCTATAGTACGTAACGAGATACCATACACATGGTATCTGAAGACGAAAACATCGATAAAATACATGTTTTACCTGTGAGTGAATGAAGATGAAATTCGAAAGAATTGTCGAAATAAAAATGTTGAAGTGAAAAACAAATCAGAAATTTTAAATATAAAATTAATATTTCCCCACAGTGAGATATTCCAAAGTTCACTGTGGGGGAGAAAAACCGGAAGGGATAAGCCCAGGGTTTGTTCTCGCCGAACTCGTGTGCTATTTCATTATAAAAATCTAAAAGATCGAAAATTATGCCATTTTCTCCCCACGTTTTTCCCTTATTTTCTCGGAACCTTTTACCCCATATTGAAAACCTACATTCTCAACCACCGAATTCTCCTACCATACGTGACCATGTTAGCCGGACATATTGTTAGACAAAATAATTACGAATGAACAGAAAATACCGGTTTATTTCAAAATAGAAAAACATACCTCTATTTTTCATGACATCGTATTATTCATACTGTAGAATCGCACGAAACAAAATGAAATGGACAAAAATTTAACAGAATAAGAAAAACAAGATGAAGTAACAACGAGACTTCATCAAGACGAATTTCATATACAACGTTAAGAAGCAAATTACAACAAGAAAATTCGTAGGTCTTACTAAAGTGAAGGTACCAAACGGAGTGATTTCTTCTTATCTTGAAAACTAAGAGCTAACCCAAAAGTTCGCAAGAAACAGAGAAATCACTATATCAACTTCCATTTCCGATAGAAAGTTAACAAAAGAAACAAGCCACGAGCAGAAATGGAAGATGATATTGGGAAAAAACGTCAGATAATGAAACTCCACTCTTCAGAGAAGAGTGTAATACATTATCTGGTTTCAAAATTTTACGGATAAATCACACGAGTGGCAATCACCTACCTTAGGAGGGTGTCAAACACTACTTTTTACAACACACCCCCACAAAAAAAAGAAAAATAAATAAATACTTGACTAAATAAATAAATAAATAAGTTAAATAAAAATAAATTTATGCAAAAATATTTTTTATAACCAAATAATAATAAATTAATAATCTTATATGCGAAGAAACCCAATTTCTTGGAAGAATAAAACCGGTTTTATCTTATTTTTAATGATATCGAGTCGGTAAAATATTTTTATAATCAATTACTATGAAACATTTAATTTTTATGTACTCATCCTATTTAGCCGTAGTACACTTCATACATTGTATTCGGCGATAGTAAAAGGAAGAAACTGATTATCACAGCCGTAGTCAATTGGTGTATCTAGCAATAGACCCCATTTTATGAAAGGTCTTTACTACTATAGTCAGTTGATATATGATACGTTTGTTTTGAAAACATACTAAATCCCAAAGTCTAAATTATTCAAAAACCACAAAAAACTACTATAAGGGCAAACATGGATCAATTTTGATGATTTTTTTTTCAACTGAAAGATTGGTAGCACTGCTGTAGAATGGCCAAAAATTATAGCTTCACAGTTATTTTTTCTATGGAATTTTTGAAGTTGAAATCTTCTGTAGTATATTTTCAATGAAAACGTGTTGCTTAGTACATAATGAAAAAAAAATTATGACGTTTAGTACACTAAGAAAATAAATATTGTTTTGCTGATAGTGATTGAATAAGATGTGATTTTATTGCAAAAGAAAGTGATTAGTATTAAGAAAAATGGATTCTCCAGATGATCCGGAGGCAGTTGCAACACCTAAACGTAATCAAAGAAGAAAATTTAATAAATCTAACTGGAAAAGCACATTGGAGGCCAAGTAGAAGAAAAATTATCGAAATAAAGGTTGCCTTACTCGAAATTGTCAGCATGCCCGAACTGCAAGTAAAGTATGTGGCATTCACTCAGTAGATCCTGAAGACCTATATTATTTTCATAAAAACTTCTGGTCATTGTCAAATGCAGTTCAGGAATGTCAGTTCCTGCAAAAATGTGTAACTATTTCTACATTTAATCAAATTTGTGTAAAGGAAGAAAGTCATCAGATAAAATCACGCAATTTCATTATTCAGTGCAACATTCAAACAAAGCAAGGAAAGGTGATAGTTTGCAAGGAAGCCTTTCTCGGTGTTGTATCCATTGGTCGAAGGAAACTGGAATATGCTGCTAAATCAATGATTGAACCTGATGACGATATGAAAGAAAAAAGAGGTGGGAAAAAGCCTGCCAATACTGACTTGAAAAACTCCATAATCACTGATATAAAGTCTGACAGAGTTTGAGAATATCATTATGGCTGCGCTGCTGTTTTAAATCGAATGTATTTTTCCGTTCAGTTGAATGTTCGTTTGATACTTAAAAGATTTTTTCAAAAAAATGAAGGAATAAAATGCAATTATGCCGCATACTACAGAGTCTTCAAGGGCAACTTTAACATTGGTTTTGGTTCCGTTAAAACAGATATTTGCTCAACCTGTGAGAGATTCAAGAATATACTGAAAACTCTGCCAAAAAATAGCCCACTACCAACTACAACTGAAACTCCTCCAGAGAATGAAGCTTAAGTTTGCTGATTTATGAAACATTAATGTAAGAAATCCCTACAGCAGTGAAGTAACTTCATGTGACATGGTGAGGAAGAATAAGTCATGTCAGTAACAGTCAAAGCACCTGTAATTCATCCAAAAAATCGAGCCTCCAAGGCAAAATTGGCAGATGTTAATACCATTTTGAAATGCTTGGGAATAACAGTAAATCCTGCTTCTCATTCTTTTTATTTGATTACTTGTCCTTTCCAACTTCTTAATGATTCAGAAGATGATTCTGAATCTATTGTTAATGACAATTTGTTTTAATTTTTCTATTCCTATATCAAAAGTTCGACAGTTTTTCTTTATTGAAATGAAGAATAAAATTTCATACGTATAAATTGGTCTTTAGTACTTTTTAAAACAAACTGTTGTTGATGGTATATTAATTTATGAGAGCTTTAGTATGCATTGAAAAAAAATCTTGATTTAGTACTTTATCAAAACAAACGATCAGTGGTGGTTAGTATGTTTTCATAGAAAATATAAATTTGAATCTTGATTTTCAGGGGTTTCAAATGGTTTTTTGTACATTTTGATAAAAGAATTGAATTCTGCACACTCAAATACATAAGAAACCATCAAAACATAATTTTCCATTTTAGTGGCTTTTAGGATGTTTTCAAAATCCACAAATCATATCAGAAAACCACATTACTTGGGTGAGGATTGCAGCAGTAGTAGTGATTCAAACCTGAGAATTTCAGGTGAAAATTTAGTCCCCAATTATTAGGTTATATAACCCCCTCTTCCACTTAATACTTATATATCTACCAATCGAATTAAATTGAATTAATACTTATGTACCATCCAAAAGTTTTAACTATTATGCTTTTTGCATCCTGAGATATTAAAAAAAATAATTTTACAACATTACAAAATTTACAAGCAATGGAAGAGTGAATTTCCCAAAATGTTTGACATTTTTAAGATTTTGATTACTTATAATAATATGATATTCTATAAAAACATTATAAGACAGACTTGTTCTATTTAACTTTGTTTCCGAGTGATACTAACCTGCAAAGCTGCTAATTAAATAATAATGATTTTCTAAACGGGTGTAAGTCTAACAAATTTTTATGTCGATTATAATTAACAAATTACATCGTGGGTAGATCTGCTTATTGGTAGAGGAGACCGGGTTACCATGGAACAAGTCTACCATAGACACAACTGACTTCACATTAATTTTTGGACAAACTGGTCCCATAGCTTCATGTACCATACACCTGATAATATTTAATTTATTTACTATCATTATCCAGTTTGTTGTTCAAAAGTTATTGCGATATTTATCAACATTATACCAGAAGTAAAATTTTGATAACTCACAAAAAGTGTGACCAATGAAAGAGAAGATGATCATTTAAATTTTCAAATGTGTTTCAAAGAAGTTTAAGAGTCAGTAATTAATTAGTTATTCAAAGTTATCAACACTCAAAAACACTTAGAGGAGTGTTAGGAGGGTAGAGAAGGGGCGAGAGAGGTTAATTTTTATGAAAATGGAATTGATTATGTGGAAATACTGATGCACAGTTTTACATTCATCCCAAATGCCATTATCACAACACGGAATATTTTCATTGTGCTGGTTTGTAACTGTAGAATTGATACCATGGTCTTTTACAGCATAATTTTCCAAAATTTTCAGATTTGAAATTTTAAACTATGACAACCAGTAATCAAGTTTGAACAAGTAAGTGAATTTACATCAATCCCCAAATAAATCTGAATGTATCAAACATATACCTCAAATTTATCGAGATTTTATTTACATTTTTGAAAAAAAAAGAAGTTAGGAGACTTCTATAAACAAAATTCTGAAAAATTCACAGGAGTGGATTTCGTCTCAAGTAAATATCAATTTCAAACATTTGACCTATCTAATTAATTAATGAATCGCATTTAAGGAACGTTGTTCTGAAAATTTAGATTGGATATTGTTTCAGGCGTCTTCTACGATTTATCAAATTTGTCTCATCCCACCCCATAAAAATGTTAATCATCCTGATAAAACAAAGTAATTACAAACTGTTTTCAAGTTGTTTTTTTTTGTCTCAAAATGTACTAACATAGATGTAAAATGAATTGATTAATTTTTATAAAATTATCTGACATGTTTTGTAGTATCTCCATTCTCCTCATAAGATGTCTCAAGCCACCCTATCTTTATTTATGGGGTGAGATGAGACAGAATTATTTGGCAATACACAACTTAACTGGTAATTGGTTCTAATCAGTGACTTGTATATCAAAAATAGTGTTCATCTAGTTTTATCTAATTATCCCTGTTGGAGGTCTCAGTTCTAATTAAGGGATTATCTAGAGTCTAGATTATCCCTCTTTCTGACCCTTTAGATTCTAGAGGGTCAGAAAGACAACCTGCCTCAACTCTCCTAACACTCTCCTGCATTAAATATGTTAATTTCTATTAAGAAGTTGAACCTAGTTTACCATTGTGTAAATTTTCTGGTGTACCTGGAACATACTAAAAATACCTTTGAACTTTTTGTGGATAGTTTTCTGAATTAAAACTAGTGATGGGTAGTTTGTTCACGAGTTAATTCTTTTGAACAAATCCTAGAAGTGAACTAATCGATCATTTAGTTCACTTCTAAATGAACTAGTTCATTAGTTCTTTTTTTTTTATAGTTCTCGGTTCTTATCAGTGTACTCTACTCGATCCGTTGATCGAACTGAAGTTTAAGTAGCAGTTGATGAGTGAGTCAAACAATTAAGCAATAATTCTAGCATGAATTTGTGAATACAAGTCGATCATAATATCATCTAACAAATCAGTTGATTTAAATGATATGAGCCAATCATGAATCAGCTGATTAAAGTGATTGAGTTGAAAAATTTACTGAACTACTGAACTAATTGAACTAGTTAAGTGAACTAGTTCACTTTGGTGAAGCAGACTCAATGAACTAAATCTGCGAAATGAACTAAAATTCTCAACTCTAATTAAAACTGACTAATAACATAAAATTGGATCTTGAGGAAAGTTTAGGAGACTGTGAAAGGTGTCTTAAATTAGCAAATTCATGAGAAAAGTGTCACAATTGAAGAATAATCAATTTTCAAAATAATAATTAAATTATTACAACTCAAAGAGCAAATATGATACGTTATCTAAATATAATTACATTTAAATGCAGTTCACTTAATGTTGTATTAACACTCTCACTGCCAGACAGGGTTTCACCAAAATCAGTGTAAAAAATTTTTTGAGCCAAAGTTTGAATCTCATTCAGAAGGGTCTAGATAACATATATTTATCATTTTTTCATCATACCATCCTGTGTAAGGGAGGTTTTCACCTGTGTGCAATATAGCACACATAGCCTGAAGAGCTAAAAACATACTTCCACCCATGAGCAATGTAGGTGGTAAATACAATATTAAGAAACTGATAAGACCTTTGGGAATGCCTCAACAATTAAGAAACAATCAATGTACTAAGCTGAAAAGGTACTTTTCTTATGCTACTCTATGGCATTCTTGAAACACGCATCTTTTGTTACTATGTTGCCAAATTTCTCTGCTATTCCAGAGTTAGATGTATTCAATCCAGTAGAATCTGAAAATCACATTGATTTTAAAGTAAACTGTGTTCTCTACAGCACACAATCAAAAATATGTTGGTATGATCCGTGTGCAATACAGCATACACAGTGTGAATAGCAATCAGATTTGTGTGCACAGGTGCACACATGGCAGCGAGAGTGTTAAATAAAATAAATAAAATTTTTTGGTGTAAAAATATTTTTTTTTGTATGGGATTTAACACATACCATGATACACCACCCTCAGTTTCATGGTACACTAGGGCAGCGTACCATGGAACAAAAAATGTTACCCTCTTTAAGATAGAATTTGAAAATTTCTATCGCTAATTATTTCTTCTGGTTTTGTTTTGTAGATGAAGGTTTGTTCTTTTCAAATTTATTGGTCCCCAATTCTGGCTTGTAATTGAAACAAAAGTCTCCTCTACCTTTTTCAAATATGGTTCTAGCTTGTCAAAGTTTAATTGGAATCTACTTGGAAATGTATCCATTGTGGTGTGTGAAAGTCTAAATAAAAGCGCGCACACAGTGGAACCATTTTTCCAAGTAACTGATCAGGAAAAGTAAATTTTTATGAAGCTGTATTTCACTGTAAAATGAAATTACCAAAAAAAGGGGATCGGGTGCTCATGACATACTCCACACACACTCCACTTTGATAATGTTTGAAGAAATTTAGAACATTCTAATATTTATCCGTGTAATCAAGATTTAACATGAACAACTTTAGGGCATGGAACATGCTTAGGTAGGAAAACAAAAAGTAAATAAAAGAACATTTTTAAGATATAGAAAGGAAAAACGAACGATGTACATTTTACTGGAGTTCAGATCAAGGTGCGGACTTGAATTGGTTGAAATAGTAATCGCAGGTTTAACCACATCCTGATGGAAAGCTTCATGAATTTGAATTTAAAATAAAAAACAAATTCATTTTTAAGTGAGAGTGTAGCCGCTCACAAAAAGACAAACATGTTGATAAGTTGATGTAAAAATCAAAAGTGAAAAACAATGGTTTAACCATAAAAAAGAAATGGTGGTCAGGTCTGCAATTGCTAGCCAACAGTAAGTATCTCCGTCTGCAAATTAAACATAAGAAAACAAGAGAGAAAGGAAAGGAAAATAACAGAGAACAGGAAATAATGCCTGCAAGCTACACCATCAAAATAGTGTTCATTTTTTTTTCTTATGTACCTACCTTTCCACAATGCCAAGAAATGTTTCCAAACGAAAAAATCACAAAAGCTTCGACTCTTAATACCGAACCTGCGTGTAAGCGTGTTTCAAAAGTAAGGTTTCCCTCAAAACCACCCTCAATGAGCAACTTTTTTCGAAACGCTCTTCAAATCAAAATTTTTTTCTAGCTAACGATATTTAATTACGCGCGCTCAATGCAATAACTATTAAAAACAAAAAATAGAAGTAGATAGGTAGGTAATTAGGTAGGTAAGTACTGATATAGGTAAATACTTACACAAATTGACGATGCGCGATCCTTAAACGTTACCTAAGTAATTAAAACACCGGACTAATTAATAATTATACACTACCCAAACGATGGCGATGCGATAAGGAAACACTTAAGGCGCTATTAAATGCGGTCCTCGTTTCATTGGAACGGCATCTCTTTTGCGAAAATTACACTCGTTATTTGTCTCCCGATCTCGACCAAGAATGAATCAACCGAAAATGGGTTCTCTCTGTCGCTCAGTTTGTCTCTCTTCATGTCCCTATCTTCGGATCGTTTTAATCTTGTTGACTATAGTCGGGTTAAACTCTTACCTGCGAATATAAGCTAATCATCGAAAAGAGAGAAGATGAAAGTCGTCGTCGTCGACGACGACGTCCTTTTATATTCTTAACCATCCTTAACACCATCGACTGACGACTACTGAGGAAATTTAATTTGTTTACATTTCGTCGTGTTTTTGGCAGAAAAAGAGCTGTTAGCAACAGATATTTAGACATTTCGAGGAGCAAAAGTTTCTTTTTGAAATCTAAAGACGAGAGAAATTGAGAAAAGTTATCTGGAACAGGACTCGCAAAAGATTAGTTTGAGATTGTAAATTCGGATTCAAATATCACACGAGTTACTATATTAGTAATAATGTAGATTTCACCATCAGGTTGGCTGGAAATTAACAACCGTTTGAGCAGCGTTATATTAAAATCGAATAAGTGAATTTTTCACTTTTTAAAGAAATTTATAAAAGATATTATCAAAGATGAATATAAGATGTCAGGGAGTACGTAATTATAGTGGTACAAAAACGAGAGTTGGGAATACGATGTGTAAGATTCTTGACTAGTTTTGAATGTTCGAACATAATATTGAGGGGCTAGAGGTTTAAAAAAAAAATGAAAATGTTGTTGCATTTTGACACAAAAAATTTGAACTGAAACTTAATATTCTAAGCATCAAAACGTGTAATAAGTTGACAACTTTCAATTTTGAAACATGAACGAAATCATAATAATATATGATCACAATAAATCTGTGGGGACTCTCCCGTATGAGGTATAGGGGCTCGGACCCCTCGACGACAGTTGCTGCCCCAAAGGGCAGGCAAACAATCGTCCTTGTGACGTTAAATACACAAAATACGTTCGATCGTAATTACCTGTACGTACTTGCAGGTAATGTACGAGTACCGAATTGTGACACAATGAGATGATGTCACAATCTGTACACGAACTGGCCAGCCATCTCTTATCTCGATAGGGGATGATGCGACCTGGCCGTTCTCACCAACGTATGTATTATATTATGTACGTGTGTTTGTGTGCGTGCAAATAAGCCGTATATAAACCACCCGAACCGGATCTAAAATTGCCAGTGGTTGCCTTGGTTTTGGCTAACCCGTACTTATGTACAAAGTGGTTGAACACGCTTAAATTCTATTGGATTTCCTTCTGGTGAGAATATCTCTAACAACAAGATATTCCACAGTGGTGACCCTGACGTGATATTTGGCTACGTCGTGAGGTGTCCTTAGGCGTGGTGCGCTGGTGAGAAACTCGCTTGCTTGGCAAATATAAAAATTTTTTTGCAGACTAAGACACCTTTTCAGGTTGCCGAAGTAGAATCTGCTGAAGTGGGAATTTATACCCCTCTCCTTAAAATATATAAACAAGGAGAAACCAGACAGTAGACCTGGAGGAAGAAGGTTGGACTCATCCCCCAACTCCCCCGACTTCGACTCGACACTCTAAGAATTTACCAAATCTGGAAGAAGGCCCTCAACACCCAGAATTAGCACAACTGGGAGCTGCAATAAATAAAGATCAACTAGCAGTAAAAACGTTGAGAAGTGGTCAAACTTTAAGCCAAAGTTCTGACCCAAAAACACCTGTCCTACAAACACAGGAGCCAGTCTTTTCGACCAGCAAGGAAGGAAGTAGTTCTACGGAATACGCTTGTCATTAGAAAGACATAGCAATGGTCCCACCACCAAATGGAAATGAAAATCCACAACCATCTCAGGGAGGTAGTACTCAGCCACAGCTGACGCCCGAAGTCTTGGCGCAGATTATGCAACTTTTGCAATTGCAGCTAAGACAGAACCCCAGCTTCTACAGACGAAGGATAGAGATCCCAGAATTTCTGCCCAATTAGGTAGAGTTATGGTTGACCCTATTAGAAGGCAGGTTCAAGACAGAAAATATAACCCTGAACCAGCAGTATCTACACATCCGTGGAGGCATGCCCCCATAGATAATCCGCCACATTCCAGACATCATGGAATGCCCTTCGACAGAAGAGGACAAATACGCCTGGTTTGTCAAGAAGATAAGGAATGTGTTTGGTAAAACTAAAAACCAAATCATTGACGATGTGATGGGTGGTATGAAGATGGGGGATGACAAACCCTCAATCTTCATGGCAAAATTGAGGCAGAAGGCGGATATCATCGTAGCCCCTTCTGTCATAGGCAATCAGTTTTTGCAAACAACTTCCCCAAAGTGTTGTGCAATGCCTAGCCGCCGTAGGTTTGATTGTGATAAACACATCCGCAGACTTGGACTTCCTTGCTAAATCAGCAGATAATGCGCTCGAATACACCAGGTCAAAGCCTGTGGTCAGTGCAGTATCTGTAGAGACTGGAGAGATCGCTCAACTTTGAGCTCAAATAGCTCAGTTGACTGAAGAAGTAAAAAGGAACAAAGGCCAAAGCTCCACGAAATCCTAAAAGTAGAAGCAACAACAACAACAATGGCAATAGCAAAGGACGACAGTCCCAGTCCAGAGACCGCAGATCTAGTTCCAGTAACAGGGTTCAGAGTTCAACTCCCCCGAGAACATCATCACCCAAAAACCAGTCTTGAAATTGGGACGAAAAGAGTTGTTTCTTTCATAATAGGTTTGGCACAGAGGCCACCAAATGTAACAACAGATGTAAATGGGGGCAAATCCTATACCAAGGAGGCGTCAAACTAGAGCAAGGGGCCATCTATGTGGCCGAAGACCCCTCGGAAAAATACTCATACCGCCTGTTCATTAAGGACAGGACGAACAGGAGAAGGTACTTAATTGACTCGGGAGCAGACCTGAGCATATTGCCAGTCAACAAAACCCAAAAAGTACTCCCTCCGAATTACTATCTCCGTACTGTGAATGGTCAAAACCTTCCAGCTTACGGACTTGAAACTAGCAAAGTTGACATCGGACTCAAGAAAATCATGACGTGGTCCTTCACGGTTGCAGACGTTCCAAACCCCATCCTGGGTGCAGATTTCCTTGCACATTTTGGCCTGATCATTGACCTCAAAAATGGCAAATTGACCGATAGTGAATCTATACATTGTGTGGATGGCAAAACGCTAGCTTACAGACTGGACACAAATATTTCCAGCTGTACCAAAGTCGACAGACAACTCTAACAAATCCTGTCTGACTATCCTGGAGTCACTCAACCATCAATTCGCAGGCATCCTACATACAAACACGATACGGTTCATTACATAGAAACAAAAGGACAGCCTTGCCATGCTAGAGCACGAAGGTTACTGCCTGACAAACTCAAAGCGGCATGAGAGTACTTCCATCCCATCATCGAGGAGGGCGTATGTCGCCCCTCGAAAAGCTCATGGAGCTCCCTTATCCACATGACCAAAAAAGCAAGTGGAGAGTAGCAAATTGTTGGAGACTACAGGGCCTTAAATGCCATAACAGTTCCTGATTGATACCCAGTCACCAATATAATGGACTTTAACGCGAATATGAAGTGTAAAACGATGTTCACCAAAATAGACATCAACTGGGCATTCCACCAAATTCCTATGGCTGACCAGGACGTACCAAAGACAGTGGTTATAACCCCCTTTGGACTATTCGAATACCTTCGAATGCCTTTTGGACTTCGCAACTCAGCACAAACTTTCCAAAAATTTATCAATGGACTGTTTAGGGGATTGCCGTTTGCATATGCATACTTGGATGATATTTGCATTTGCTCTGAAGGCGATGAGCAACAGCACGAGGAGAATGTAAGAGCCGTCATACAGCGTATACACGCTGTCGGGCTTACTATCAACGTAGGCAAAAGCTTATATGCACAGACCTAAATTGACTTCCTTGGCTACAAAGTCTCGACCAAAGGAATTTCCCCATTGAAGACCAAAGTAGAGCCAATGTTGAACTTCCCAAAGCCTTCAAATGTCGCTGAACTCAGGTGTTTCTTGGGGATGGTGAACTTCTATAGACGTTGCATGAAGAATGCAGCAGCCAAACAAAGTAAGCTGTTTGCACTAATTAAGACAAGTTAAAAGAAAGACAAAACTCCACTCAAATGGAATGAAGAAGCCAAACAGGCCTTTGAGAAAATCAAAGATACACTGGCAAATGCAACTCTATTGGCTTATCCAGACAAAAGTCTGCCATTATGCGTGAGTACCGATGCATCTGATTTTGCTATTGGTGCAACCCTGTACCAACTTGATAAAGACAACAAGAAGTTACCGCTAGCTTTCTTCTCGAGTAAGCTCTCAAAAACAGAAAAGAACTATAGCACATACAATAGGGAATTGCTTCTAATTTTTGCTGCGTTGAAGCATTTCAGGCACCAATTAGAGGGTAGATGTTTTTCTGTGTATACTGACCATAAACCCCCAACATATGCCTTCACAAAAAAAGCAGAACCGGCATCGCTGAGAAAAGCACGACAATTAGACGACATTGGTCGATTGACTACCGACATTCAGTATATAAGTTGAGAACTTAACACTCCAGCTGATGCCTTGAGTAGAATTCGAACCTATCTCAGCTCCTGTCCAATTACCTTATGCTGAAATAGCTAAAGCACAGCTTAAGGATGCAGAATTGCAAGAGTTGTTATCGAACGATGATACTACTCTCAAATTGAGACAGTGAAAAATTCCCGGTAGTGATGTTTTATTAACATGTGACATCAGTACAGGTAAGAATAGGCCATTTCTACCGGTAAAATATCGCAGGTTGGCTTTCAACAGTGTACATAATCTGTCACATGCTGTGCCAAAATGTAGTGCTAATTTAATTTTGGCAAGGTTTGTATGGCCACGAATGAAGTCTGACAGCAACAAATGGGCTCGCAGTTACCTGAACTGTCAAGAATCCAAAGTAGGAAGACACACTCGTTTGCCCCTCAAATCATTCAAACAAACAGAGCGGTTTAAAACTGTACACATGGACTTGGTAGGCCCATTGCCATCATCTCAAGGACACAGATACCTGTTAACAATAATAGACAGGGCAACACGATGGCCAGAAGCTATCCCTCTACATGAGATGTCAGCTCCTACAGTAGCTGCAAGGTTATACGATACCTGGATTGCGGGGTATTGCGTACCAGAAGTCATAATTACAGACTAAGGTCGCCAATTTGAGAGCTCGCTCTTTAAAGAGCTGTCCAATAAGCTTGGTGTTCAACACAGTCAAAGCACAGCTTACCATCCTCAAGCCAATGGCAAAATTGAGAGATGGCATAGAGCCCTCAAAGACTCTATCATGTCACATGAAACAAAGAGATGGGTAGAAGTACTCCCTACCATCCTCTTAGTCCTTCGATCTGCCCTACAAACTGATACAGGTCACTCTGCAGCGCAATTAGCATTTGGCGAAGAGCTAAGCCTTCCAGGGGACTTCTTCACAAAATTGGAGGAAGTTAGCCCCGAAATAATGGTACAAAATATAAGAAATGATGCCAACAATTTTCTTGAACAGGCAGCTCGCCATGGCCAGCCCAAGATTTATGTCTCGAAACACTGGGCCAATACCTCACATGTATTTGTTAGAGACAAAAAAATGAGATCTGCGCAGGAGAAACCATACGCCGGTCCTTACAAAGTAGTATCACAAGATGAGAAAAACTTTGTGATACTCATTGCAGGCAAACCTCGAACAATTTCAATCAATAGATTGAAGCCTGCATACATGGTAAACGACGATAAAAGAATAAAGAGGGTACCGAGAAAAAACAGAAAATATCTAGACGGATTCCCCAACAAACATAGAAGAATCCGTTGAAAAATGTAAAATAACAAATTCACAAATAGAGAAAACACCAAAAACAAAAAAGTCTGTGAAGTTTTTGGATGATGTTACTACCAAAACATTCGATCCCGAGGCCCCCATATGCCCACGAAAAATAGGCAGTCCCCTAGGAAGTAAAAAATGCAAAAATTCCCACCCTTCTTGCATGTCTGAGAGGTTAATGCGAAGAAAATAAAATTTACTCCCGAAAAAGTAATATCCGCTACGTAAGTTGAAACCCGCTAAAAAATATGCAACAAAAATCGGAACTCCGTGAGACAAAAGAAACTCCGGAGATAATCAAACGAGGAATGCCAACAAAAAGAAAACAACAGGAATAAACAAATCCACGTGCGATACGGAAATAAACATCGCAACGTGCGTTTACCATTAAATACAAAGATAATCTCAACGTCGTGACATCACAAACGGAGATTCCTTTGTAATAAAATTTGAATAAAATATTCTATGAATTTATTTCAGGCATAACTCTGCTTAAACCGATCAGAACTTAACTGGAAAACTTGCATACGGCCGAGAATTTTAAGCGCTATCCCCTCTACATGCTGATAAGAAAATGTGAAAATAATGAAACGGAACTGTAATGGTAAATCAAAAATAGCAGTAAATTCACCAATTTCAGAACTGTCTTAACTCTCAGACGTGTTTTCTGAATGATATTTTTGGCTCTCCGTTTTCCTTTACACCTATTCCAATTTCGCTACCAACCCGAATCTTCCTCAACACGACCAAGAACCCAAAAGTTCCGGAAGTTGCCAAGAACACTGGGCAAATTCCTGAACAAAAGTCGGAACATGATCGGATTGAGGAGGAACTCCTGATGGACACGGCACCAGCTGTGGAGAGCGTTCTCGTGGAAATCATCTCTCCACCCCAGACTCCACAGGAACTGACTCCCACAATGGAACCCCCAATGCCGGAGCCAAAGCCAACGGAGACCAGGGAACCGATGAGGTTCCGGTTCATGGTGGAGAGGGCAGCCAACAATAAGGCGAAGATGGCCACCTTGGCAGCGGGGAATTCAAACTCCCCGATGCTTAGGCAGCCTCAGTTTAAACGTCCGCTGCCCCCTCACTCCCATTGTCATCCCTACGCCTTCACCAAGAACCGACCACCAAGGCGTAGGGGAGAGGACAGCCGGGCAAACTACTTGGCCCAAGCACAGGCTCATAAGGAATCTTACGAGTGTGTCGGGACTGCAGTAGGTAGCACCCAGGCAAAGTGGGAGGCCGATCAAAAACAGCGTTAAACCCGCACGTCCCCCCAGGCCTTGCGCATTTCAATCATTTTTGTGGCGCAAAAACTGGGGGAGTAGCTGTGGGGACTCTCCCGTATGAGGTATAGGGGCTCGGACCCCTTGACAACAGTCGCCGCCCCAAAGGGCAGGCAAACAATCGTCCTTGTGACGTTAAATACACAAAATACGTTCGATCGTAATTACCTGTACATACTTGCAGGTAATGTACGAGTACCGAATCGTGACACAATGAGATGATGTCACGATCCGTTCACTAACCGGCCAGCCATCTCTTATCTCGATAGGAGATGATGCAACCTGGCCATTCTCACCAACATACATATTATATTACATACGTGTGTTTGTGTGCGTGCAAATAAGCCTTATATAAACCACCCGAACGGGCTCTAAAATCGCCAGTGTTCGCCTTGGTTTTGGCTTACCCGTACTTATGTACGAAGTGGTTGAACACGCTTAAATTCTTTTGAATTTCCTTCTGGTGAGAATATCTCTCACAACAAGGTATTCCATAAAATCATATTCGATAGTTTTAGCATTTGAAAGTAAAAATAATATGAACTAATTGAAGAAAAAATGTAACGCACACCTATCCAACCAAAAGAAAAAAACACAAATGAAACTTTTCGACTTTGATAATAAAAATTATGGACACGCCAATGAGACAATTGATTAGAAGACAGCTATTTTTTGTTAAAAATTTCATGTGGATTGCGTGTGTATAAGGCTGCCACATTGTTTCTGTTACGCATGGTTTACCAAAGGAACGTTGAGAGTAAGATTCTGAAATTATTAGCAGAAGATTACTTTTGATGAAAATGACATTTTTATAGCTCTTCACACAACTCTTTGAAAATAACTTCTTAAATATCCATAAAAATTAACACGATTTGCATTTCTTACACTTGAATTTCATTTTCATTTTTTTAAGTAAACATTATCCCCGCTTGACAGTATTTTGTAATCATCATTTTTTTGTGAACTTCGTTTTCAATTTTTATTAGGCTTATTATCCCACATGATGGGGGCTTAAAAATGGATTAGGTACATAGTTTTTCTACTTATAGGCACCTAGTAGCCTATTTCAAAAACCTTGATTTTGAATATCTAGTATAGATACTGTTATGAAGCGATTCAAAGTGATTTGTCCAGTGTTGAGAGAAGCTCAACCAGAGACAATTTTGACAGCAAATGAAACAAATGATTTTATTTGCCTCGAAATAAGGAATTTTAATTTTTAAAATTCACAAAGAAATACGCGAGAAATATTCGAACTTAGCTCTTTAATTGCCTTTAACTGTAGGTTAAAATAATATTAATAAATGTTAACTTTGACTATCCTCACGATGAGAAAACGATAGGTATAAGCTTTTTTGCCTTGACCAAAAGTGAATTAGATTTTAAAGGTTTCCATTTATAAAACACCCAGAAAGTAAATTCTAAAGAGATCTTGACACTAGGATAGCCAGCCAGTAAGTAAGTTCTCTCTGAAAATCGATATTACTTGTTGGTTTGGATCTAGGGGTTTTGGCAGGCAAAGTGTGGTGGCTTCTCTTAGGGGAGTAAGCGAGGCTGTCAAAGCCCTTGGTTTAATGGGAGAATTTCCACACATTTTGGTGTTTTGGGGAGAAATATCGAGTGGCTGGAACACACAGGGCACCAGTGTATATATGTGCTTCTATGTTTTAGGTTACAATATATTCCATGAGGAATGTACTTGATATTTGACTGATCGAATCTTAAGTGGGTACTTTTTAATTTAATGTTTTTCTGTGTTTACCTATATTTGTATTGTTAGAAGAATATAGGAAAAACATGGAAAAGCAGTAGGTGTTCTGGTTAGTCCAGTAGTCAAAATTGTTTGCCTCGAAATGTTAACCTTGATGTGTCGTAAAATATATATTTTATTACTCTCAATTTGCCATTTATAAGGTGAAATCAATTTAAGGGTGCAAAAAATGGTAGGTACCTATAAGGATGTTTGAGAGTAGCGAGAACTCATTTGGAAATGGTTAGTGTAATGGCCAAAAGAAGTGGTAATGTACCTAATTAGAACCATTTTCAGTGTTACACCATACACGAAATATCACGTACTTTAAAAGCAATAATACTTCTAGAATAGATTCAAGTTTATCATCCACAGACTATGGTTAGAGACTCAATAATATTTAAAACACACGAGTGAGTTTACACATTTAATAAAATAATAATTCGTACATCGCAGTACATAAACATACGTTAATATTTATACATATACAATCACAATTCAACAAGCAAGACTATCTGTTCACCAGAGACTTCTACTAGAGAGGTTCCAGGTACTTAGAAGTAGCTTTAGAGGAACTATGTGTTATTCCACTGAATCGAGGGATTATATACTCGTTCAGGGTATGAAAACGTACGTGTTGGTTTGGTAAAGTGAGGTAGGGTGTTGTTATTATAGGGTTGTGCTGACTCGTCGAGTACTTGAGGGACAGACACAATTAGGTCATGAATATACAGAAAGTATATCTATATTCATAAAATCAAATACCGGTAATTTAGTGGTTGTTTATAAAGAGTTATAGGATGATTATTGTTGATAAATATCTACGTTTTTGGTATTCGAAAATGTGTGGACAAATATGTTCGTCATTTCTAAAAATAGACGAAAATATACGTTACAGTTAGTGGTCCAAAATACATACGAAGACATTTTAAAATGGCAGGTAAAGTAAGGGTAAATGTGGTACATAATACCACCAGTGCAATTTTTTTGTGGAGTTCTTGACATTTTTTACATTTTTTGTTGAAAACTTCATTTTTTTCAATTTTTGTTTCAAACTTTTACTTTTTCCTGCAAAATTTGCTTTCAATTTTTGTTGCATATGACGTCATCATTTTGCTATGTACCTATGTACCTTAGGTTGAACATTTCCAATGTTAATACATTCACTGAAAAATTTCAAATCCATTTTGATCAACTATGTATAGCCATAGATAAGCTCATTGTGCCTGTTCAGGCATAATAATTATTCACAGGAAAAGTCAAAAATTTTTTGAGTATGCCCCCCTCCATATGTTCTTTGAAATAGTTTTTAGTTAATAAATATAAATTTCTTTGGTTATTACCTAATTATTTTAAATCTCTTTCACTTTTTGACCCATTGTGTTTTTTGAGAGCATACTCTCCCTGAACTCATCACTGTGTGTAGCCTACATCATTCTCTACGTACACTTTTAAATAAATTTTAGGACAAATGTTAAGCATTGCACCAAAGTATACCAGAAGTCTCTTGTAAGTGTCGCTACCCACAGGGAGATTAAGTAAATATTTTCTACAAGTTTGGCAACCAGATCACTTGTCCTTGCGAGTAGCCAGCTCACTCAAGGGTGTATTCTTAAACATCACTATTAGTAAAAAGGCACTATACAAACCCTTGATCTATTAACCTCCTATAGATAACATGAAGCAAAAGTGCATGAGGTTTGGTGGTTAGTGCCTACATTACGCGCTAATCAGGTAATTAATGGAGCCACTAACTTGGTGTTAAATTGGCAGCACCATGCCCTTTATCAGTGAATACACATGTAAGTATTGTGCGAAGTTGCATTGCCTAAATTGGTCTACCTATTAATGTAGCCACGCTTCTGACTGTATGGATTCATATAGAAGATGTATTTTCATTTAATGTTCAATAAACTATAATAGTATGGCCCATGGAAATAATCTGTAACCACATTTGTTGACAATGGCCAATCCACAAAAAAGGAGGAAAAAATTGGAAATTCCCACACTACTTGAAAATTGACTTGACAATAAAAACAAATTGCTCAAAAAATCTCCTAATATGTGAAGTAACTATGTGTGATGTCAGGAAGATAATGTATCATCCTAAGATATTGTTGTTTTATTAATTGTATACTTACTTACAATTAGTTCATGAGATTTGAACATGCCTAATATAATTACATATAAAATACTTATCCACGATGAACATACTACATAATGTTTGTCTATCCATATTTATTACCAGTTGGAACATTAGGAAGAAAATACACTTTAACTTTGAAACTGATGGTAAAGGGCTTTCACTGGTTTAGGAAACCTGGGCTTGTTATCTCATGGAATGGTTGTCTCAATCAATATATCTAGAGACCAAACATTTTTTATGACCCGCAATAAGGTGAGATTATAATCAACATGACCCTCAAAGTTTTGTGGTATGCCAAAGGGGAGGGGTCAGCAAGACGATTTCCCCTGCAGTCTCAACAATATCTTTTACTACCATTGACACAGCTAGGAAACCTTGGAATAAATCACCTACACTGGATGGTGGCCACACCAATCCTAAATAGCCTGCCAGGTATCTGTTGACTCAAATTTCAACCATGTCTGGGTATAAATTCTAATTTCCTTTTACTTTGGCTATTTCCAAAACCACAAACCACCCACCACATGAACCAAAAACTACCCTATTGACAATTAAAACAAAATCAACACATCATTAATACAAAAACACATATAATATTCAAATAAAAACCAGCAAACATTTTCAAGAACATAAAAAAGATTGACATATAAAATTTAAGTCTGTAAGACAGACATTTATAGTAATATATGGTGTGCATCTGCACAGAGCATAAAAACGAGTGAGTGATGGATAAAAATAAGTTTTTAATAATTGTATAAAAGTAAAATGGTCAGAGGAAAAAGAAAGGAAAAAATAGTTGGTGTGAGAATACAGAAAAAATAGCTATTGGTTGGATTTCTGATTCTGTGGCAGCAGCTGAGGCAGTAACCACAAAGGATGGGAAGAGGAGAATCAAAAGATAGACGAACATATTTATTGCAGGTAGAACTGCAACAGCTTCTTCAAAGGGTGAAAAGAATGAAACCAAAGTAATGAGAGTGCAATGAATGAGTGGAAGATAAGAAAGATGAAAAAAAATACAGAAAGAAGTGAGTGACAAGAAAAATAATGAAAAAGATGAAATGATTGAACGTGAAACGTATGAACAGAATGAAGATGCTAGTCCATGGAGATGTGTATAAAAATAAATAATAATAATTTAGTAGAAATATAGGAAAAAATGGATAAAAATATACACGTAGCCTAAAGTTTTAGGGTACAAGAGAATTTCACAAAGTATTAAGTCAAAATCCACAGAAAAGTAATTTTGAAAGGGGTTTTTTTTGAAAATATTATTTATTATTAATTAATTTTGAATTTTTGAATAAGCCGAATGCGTCAGTTTTCATATATTGCATGCATCAAAGGATGATTCTCATTTTAAAATATTTATGGTCGAAGTTCTTTGATACAAAAACAAAAATTTTTCAAGATTTTGGATCCTGTAATTACTTCAAAGGGTAACTAATTGAAAACAAACTAAATAATTTGAGGTGAGTCGCTATCCTTCAGTTTATTTTATTATACAGATAAAAATTCATTTAACTAAGTTATTTACATTATTCTCCTTTAATGAATTTGTTTGAAATAATATCTTTAGGCTGGATGTTTTCCAGTTAATGAGGCAGGTTGTCGAATGTCATCAGTTGCTGGAATCGAATGTTTATTAATTTATTCTACAAAAAAATGGTTTGGTATTTGGTAAGAACAACTGGAGATGAGAAAGCTGTTAACAATGATTACTGGAGCCAGTACGCTCAGTGAAAAAGAGTGGATTTTGGATTCTAAACTTTTTAAATGTTCGGCTGATGTTGCCCACATTAATGATAATTCAAAGTTTATTATATATGTGACAACTTCGAATGGGAATATGCGGATAGTTCAGAATAATAAAGAATTTATGAGTTAAAAGTTTTTTCATTTTCAAAATTTAAAATACATTAAGACAACCGACCCCACACACTGAGACAACCAACCCTGGCTTGGAGCATATTGTCTCAATAAAAAAATAGATCCACTAAAAATCTTTATACAACGCAGTATTTTGAATTAATTAAAGTTAATTACATCAATGTGGGGACATCATCCCTGTACGATGATTTAGGGAATTGGCCCCCGATGAAAGTCGCTGCCAAAAGGCTGGCAATATTGTGCACTGCATGTTAAACATAAAATACGTTTGTTTGTAATTACTTGCAAAATTATGCAAGTACGTTACAATGACCGGACTGTGACTAATTGAGAGTTCCTTCTTGCAGTGATGTCACAGGCTGGTTACAATTGCATGTGCTGTAATTTACGGGTTATCATAGCAACTGTAAATTACATCGCAAATAATTAGCACACAAACGTACGTATTTGTACACATGTGCGCTTGGGTGCGTGCAAAGATTCGGATGTAAAAGACGCTAGTAAACACTAAACTTCAGCCAGAATTTACCGAGGTTTCCCATACTGTGTACGAAGAGCTGTTGAGCATCTTTCGAAGGAGAAACTCATCGGCGATGTAAAATATATTCCACGATCAACTTATAGAAGAAAATTGCGACTATTTTTGAGCCAGATTTGGTCGCCACACAAATTCTCGTTCTCTTGATATAGTTGAAATTTGAAAATTGTGACAACCAGCCCCTGTAGTGGGGATAGTGCTTGTTACGTAAGATTAATGGTTTAGTGTCCAAGGGACTAATCAAAGAATGTCTTGCCTCTAGCTCAACTAGATGACAACCGTTGGTGGCGTCTCTCGGCTACCTCCAGATACCTTCACGGCGCACACCTGGTGCGCCGTTGCCAAACGCCTGCGCGCCGCCATGTGCGCAGTAGCTCGTGCCATATGGCCACGACAGCCACGGTCCCCCCTATATAGGGTGTCCAAAATTCAAAATGTCACACAACTTTCTGAGATCTCAGTCGTTTTTGAGAGATTTCGTATTTTGCGACTCTTCTAGATTAAGGGTCAGTACCCAGTTGTACAGTGTTAGTTAACGTGAGTTAACTCTGCGCGGGAGAATGTAGGTAGACGGCTCAACCAACGGAAACTGGTGAATTAAACTCCGATTAGAATTAACTCGAGGTCGTGCCTAATTTGTACAAGTGACATTAACTGCCCTTACCTCCGGCAACGCTCGTCAACTCCTAATCTCGAATCAATAGTGAATCCAACGAACAAACCGAAAAAAGGAATACATTTCTTTCGAACCGTATGCTCTTTAAAACCGAAATTGAATAACGCCCGGTAACCCCTCCCCCCGGCACTAGAGCATCTGAGGTTCGTTGACCAATTTTCATATTTTGTTTTCACGCCGCACAGTCTGCATAAAGAGTACGCGGTGTATTTTAACTCGATTCATTTAATAAGTGTACGAAAGTATTTTCGCCCTAACCGCACTCTTTACGCCCTTTCTCCTCCCTACTTTCTTCGTTTTCTTCGTTCGAAATGGGGTAGGTGGGACTTACCGTGGGTGAGTAAGGTGAGAGGGTAAATAACTTTAAAAGCGTGCTTTTGTAATGCAAGTAGACGAGTAGTCGGAGTAGAAACGCGCTCATTAATGCGAGATGAGGTATATAGTCGTGGCAGCAGCACTAGTAGCCGCAGCGGCTGCAGCGGCCGCAGCGGCAGCGCTTTACGCACGCTTTTGTATACATTGCGGCTTGAAATATTAATCAAAGTAATTATAAAACGGGATTAGATAAATGCAAAAACCTTTTCGTTGTATTTCACGAACGCTCGCACATACCTATCGTACGTATACACGTGCTCACGCACCCGCACAACGACACGCGCACACCCTAATAATGTATCGTTCAGTTTTTGCTGGTAGGTACGCCGTCTGGTCGCCAGTCAACAATTTTTCAAGAAAGCGAGAAGTTTTCGACGGCGGTTTATTCGTCTCGTTGCACATATATGTGGGTTACCCATACGTAATACTGTATAAAAGGTCAACGTATGGTTTGGTAGCTATATAGGCCCATATTCACAAACCTCACTTTAACCGACTTCCACTTAAATTTCGCTTTAAAAAATTTATAAAATGTTACCACACTTTTAAATACAAAATTGTGCCGAAAGTCATTTTCAAGTGAAGTTTAAGTGAAGAGGGGTTAGAGTGACGTTTGTGAATATGGGACATAGTGTATCAAATTTGGTAGGCAGGTAACCTACCTACGTACCTACCTACGAGTATAGCTACGTTTTAGTATCTACGCACCAAAATATTACGCTGTGGGGCATGCGTATTACACCCCCACGCCCACCATAATGTGAAATTCACTTCTATCTTCAGACAATTTCCCAGACCATCGAAAACACATTTTATTACACGGTTGAACGTACGTTGTTATCGGCTTTTAATGCGAACTGGAATATTTTATGCCGGCACTTTGTGACAAAACATCGAAACATACTTTGTACATAACCTCAACCATGCAGTATGTGAACATGCCAAGCTGCATGTTGGGTGGGAACAGGTTACTGAATAAGTGGAATACCGTATACGCGTTACAGATGTCGTGAGGCTTGAAAAAAACAAATTTACCGTGTCTCGACAATGTTCCAGACTTTTCCAGGAGTTCCGCAGAGTTTAGGCTTCTTCAGCGAAATTGTCGCCTTTTTCGTATTGTATAATTCGAATTTGTCTCATAAAATAAAATAAGAATACAATAAATTATACTTCAACTGAAAAGTTGAGAAAAAGTGAAATTTCTGCTCTTTTCAGACCCTAAAATAGGCTAATGTAGAGATCGGAATAATAAAACTGTCGGATTTTTCACTTTCTGTTAAAAATTTTCTTATTATAGAACCGATAAACATTCTTTTCTTCTTTTTGGCGAAAATATGTAAGGATTTTCAAAATTTTCACCGTATGATTCTGCTACTGATTTTTCCTGTTTAAGATGAACTGTGCAAGGTGTTCCATTTAAGTATAATGCACGCCACCCTTCTTTTTTCCTATCCTTTACTTTTTAACGTACTTATTTTGTTATTGAGCCACAAATTATTTTCAACCCCTATAACGCCTAAACCACTTACTTTTCTTCAGATGAAAACCTATACTCTTCTTTTTGGATTTTGAAACTGAGAAAAACTTAAAGTAGATTTAACTGGTCAAACATCAAAATCGGTCAACTATAGACGAAGCTAATATTTATGACCGTCGAAAAATTACTTAGGCTAAATTAGGCAATCCGGATACCAGTTGCCCCAGCGGCAGCGGAAGCAGCAACCTAACTAATGTAAATGCTGCTGCCTTTAAGTGTGCTATTTGTATGTCGGACTGATTTAAGTGATTTTCTAAACTGTCGTATCTTTAATCTTCTTCAATAAACGCTTGACTGATTTTGATGTTTGATCAGTCACATCTTCGTGAAATTTTCTATAATTTTGACATCCAAAGAAGAAAAAGGCAGTTATATTTTGACATTAAAATCTACTTAAAAACGAAGTTAGATTCAGTTTTAGATATTTTCAGGAGTTGAAAATAGTTTATTATGATAAATTGAAAATTCAGGATAGGTAAACATTTATTTTCTGAACTACCATCAAAAACGAAAAAAAAAAAAAGAGGGTGTACGTAATAAATACACCACCTTGTATAATTATGTGGGTATTTGACTACCTACCTACGCAATTATATTATGGAATAATAGCCGTACCCGTTCTATGACACACCGAATTCATGAAATTGAAATGAGAAAAAAGAATTTTTTCAGTATTTAGCCCATAACTGGAGATAGGTATAATAGTTTATGATTATACGGCAATATTTTCGAATCGAACGTAACATTTCGGTTTAAAAATTTCAGAAATTCAAATTTCTGCAGTTAATCCGATTCCAACCTGCTACTATACGTACGGCGCTTATTGATACGTTTAATCCAAAACTTTCAATAGAAACAGCTGAAATTCGACGAAGCCTAAGAATTTAGGCGTAATAAAAAATTAGCCTATTTTCTGCGAGAGTTAAAGTAAATTTGTGTACCTACTTACTAAAGAGGTATCATTAACACTTGAGCCGCTACGCAAAATGCTCAGAAAAATCCAATATAATATTATAGTCTATAGGCTCATCTGACTTTCACGACCTCTTATTATTTCGCCTCCACTAAATGATACGAGCAATTTAAACTGGCAAGTGAATGATAACCGGCACCAGTCGATTTCATCCAGCGATTTCTGTTCGGCAATTGAATCGAATTTTATTGGTCGTTTAACAACTACGTAATTCATTAGTAATTTAAAATATTTAATTAAAATTTACTAAGAAAACGAATGGAAAGACGTGAAAAATTTAGTTTTTTATGAAACAAGCAGTCACTCCTGTTTCTCCATTTCTCCATAATTCCTGCTAAGTATTTGGTAATTTATACGCTCGTAAACGTAGGTAGGTGTACTTTTAAAGGGATAATTACTGCAACCATTTACCTCGAATGATCAAGACGAGATTAGTGTCCAGACAAGGTCGCGAGACTTCTTAAATTATCTTCTTCTTTTTTCTTTTTTTTTTACCACACCTAAATCCTACAGTCAATTAAGCCATCTTAGGCAATTCGTTTGAAATCAATTATTCGTGAGGGTAGAATACCCCATGTACAGAAACGAATGCGGTTTATAATTATGGGTAGGTATTTATACAGGATCTTCAGATTCGATTTCCCAAAAATTTAATTGCCAGCTAGAGCGTTCACTTTGAAAACACTAATGGAAGTAGAAACTCGTTAATTTGTCTGTATACCTAGTCTATTCCAGGAGGCACAAGGGAAAACTGTTGTTCTGGATAATTAATTTGTCTGCAATGGTAAGAAGCTGTGAATATTTAAAGAAAGGAAGCTTAAGAGTGAAACCAAAAATTAGTTTCGAATTTCATAAATTACATTAATGAGTCAAATTTAACGGTTTTGGCACTAGTGAGAGAAGATTGGTAAATTAAAACCGATAAACAGAAGCACATATTTTTAAGTACTAGTTTTTCTTTATTTTTTGTTTTTTTTTTTCCAAAAAAATAAGAAATATTATTTATTTTAGAAAACAACTTAGGTAATTTTAATAGACCTTCGACTTATAATGAAAAAGCTTCGAAACGAATTTCAGATAAGAAATAATGTTGATAGATAGATGGGACGATACGACCTTAACGTACTTATTCTATTCAAACTAGACTGAAAAGAATGGCGAAGGCATGGCGTAAAATTTTGGTGAGTTATCAAGTAGAGTTCGTTTTGATTAGATACGATGATATGACCTAATAAAATTATGAGCAATTCTTCTGGATAAGTACGGACTTATAGGTGTACCAAGGTTATATGCACCCAAGTCTAAAGTAATCATAAACTAAATAATTTACTGAAACCCTTGCATATTATCATTTTGCTTACCATAATTCATTATTTATTCTCATATTAATTATGTCGGCTGTGATACGAGTTTTCGTCCTCTTTATAGCCTGAAATGTGAAAACACAACTAGTAGGTAGTATAGCCCGGAGAATTATTCAAGTTTCATTACGACATTCTCGAGCTTATGGCCAGTGAAAGCAACCTCATTGTGTAATTTTGAGTTTGTAGTGCACATAGAAAGAAAAAACAAGTGAGCTTCAGTACCTATAAGCAATTGCTGACTGAATCATTTAATGTTCCTATATTCTTGGCTGGTAACACTGAATAATTCGTTGTTGGGATGTGATATATTCACACAGGTTGAACAACAATGGTGAACGATTCATTCTTCAATCGTTTACTAACAGAGAATGGCTCAACCGAAATATTTACTTCACCCATTTACCAGTATTTGAGATTGGGAGAAGTGATTATTGTTCCTCTGTTTTAGTTTTCATTGTGAATAAATATTATATAAAATACTTCCAGCTATGAAATCCTTAACTTTTCTGTAAATAATAAATTAATAATTTTTTATTTATAATGATGCGGTGAACCGTAAATAATTTTTTCCAACGTATACGTCATGAACTAATAGTTTATTATTCTATTACAATAAGAATGTTTCAACTTCATCTCTTTCATCGATATGTCAAATCATTTTATATTTTTTCAACTTACTTTTTAGTTGGGCAGAACTTCTAATAGAAAACGAAAGCCCAGATTGATGTATTATTCCTTCAAAATATTTAAAATCATCCAATAAAACGCCACTTATTTCATTCTCATTTCGTTTGAATGATTTTGAAGAAAAACACTGTTCTAGAGAAACAGAATTCATTTTTAAACATGATCACTGAAACTCATCATTGAAATAAAATTGGAATGATAACCGATAAGAATGATCATCCTTTTAAGAAAGATTGAAGAGTCAAACAAAGAATTAAACAAAAGAATCAAATAGGAGCATACTCAAGTATCGATGTTGTTCAAACTGTGTGAATATATCACATCCCTTTGTTGTTTCGTGGAAACTACAAAATTTGTTTTTTAGGCTTTTTGCTTGCAAATTTTTCTTTTTCCTCCTTCATTATTCCTCAACCAGAAGTTTTATATTTTTTTTAACTGTGAAAATAAAATTTTCTATTTTATGACGATATCTGTGAACATTTATTTATTTATTTATTTATTTTTCTTCTTTTCCTTCTTCTTTTTCTTTAACCTGTGTTTTGTTTTCTTTTTTAACTGTGAATAAATGAAAATAAAATTTTCATCCATTTATATGATGTTATCTGTGACCATTTATTTTTTTGATTCTAATTTTACAATAAATTTATGGAAAATGTGACAATTGACAATAATGTTTCAATTTCAACTGTTTCGTCTTCGCTAAGTATTATTAAATGAAATATATAGCTATATCACTTCCTTTCAACAGTGGTTTTCTTTTTGAAAATACGTCTGAAATTTCTTTATTGTTCGTATTTTTTTATTTCCAGTTTCTATTCATAGTTGATGTTAATGGTGTTACCCTAGAGTCACTTTTCATGACAAACAAAACAAACCTAAAAAAAAAAGAAATAAAAAAAAATCATATAAAAATAATGCAAAAACCCTGTTGCCACATCGTCTTGCGATGTAACTTGTTTTTGTTAGTGTGCATGTGTTGAATCCAAATACACAAGCACATTAGCTAATTTTTCTTACTTTTCTCTTTTATTCGATTCTTGAGCCAAAATGTGCACCAAAAGTAACCTCAAAATTCGTACCTGACCCTTCCTCCCATTATGAAAATAGATATGTGTACCTACCCCATAAAAACATTTTGAGAAACCAAGTACTTACCTAGGTAAGTACATAAATAGGACTGAAAATTTCAAAATCAAATATTACAAAACTTGATCGTGGTATCATTGCGTCATAAATTTCATCTAAGCTAACTAACTGAACCAAGTGTTCTCATAGTATTAGGGTCAATTGCGTCCTTCCATGGTCATTAATTGTTGTACTGTGTCACCTGATGTACCGAGTTTTACCCTACCAAAGTAAACAGATCAACTTTGAACATATCTTATCCAACAAAGTAAATCATTTCCTGGCCGACCTCAAAATCATTAGGCAGCTGCCTAACTTAAACAGCAAATATGCTAAACTCGAAAGTCCGGAAGCTCAGTCAAAATTTGTACTTTACGCACTTCTAGCCCTGCTTTAATTCAGCACTTAGAGAATTTGACTGTTTGTGAAGGGAAGAATACTCGCATGAGTGAACAGATCGATCATAGTAGAACAATATTACCTAGCCAGGCCCATTGGCAATGAAATTTAACACATTTTAATTGAAAAAAATCTAGCGCAGCAAACTTTGTTGTAAAAAGTAGGTTTTCGAGAAAAATAATTATGAACCTTGGTGATCACATTAATTGTCTGTGAGTTTATATGCGTTAATGGTATGTTATGATTGTATAAAATTTGTTAGTTGCTGACGAAATATTAGACAATGTGAGATTTAAAAGCATTATTTATTGAAATGAAAAATTAATTATGATGATGAAGTATGGTAAATAATCATATTATAATTTCAAATAAAACCAGAGATATATAATAAAGTTATGAAATAAGAAAATAAAAAAACATGAGCATGTGGTTAATTTTTGGAAAAAAAAAAAGTTCATGCAAATTGGATAAAAACAGAGAAAACAGAAGCTCTACCGGAAGTACCGTCCGGTCGATCCACACCAAAATTAGTAGCATGTACAATAAATTGTAGTGAGTAATTGTTTCAAATTTCGAATACATGGTTCCAAAATTCCGCATTTTATGACCAATATAAAAACAAAAAAAGCTTTACTGGAAATACTGTCCTGCCGATCCATGCCAAAATTGATAGTTGACTAAAATGAATTAAAGTATACATGGCTGAGGTGGAAGGGAAAGGATAGAGCGATTTCTCCACTAAGGTGGTCAAACATCGATATTTTTATTGATATTTTATTGTATCAATACTGAAAAAATTGATATGCACTTTGCAGAAAATATGAATATAAGTATTAATAATAGGTAAACATGGATTTTTTTCCCCTACTAACTAGCGCCTTTCTCAGCACTTGTGTTTTTGGTTTTACTTATAAGAGTAATATGGATTAATTTCACTATTCAACCTCTTTCTGAAATTGTTTCTATAATTTTAGAAAACTTATCTTTGGTTAGGTACCAACATTTCTTAAGTACCTGTTTATGACGCAAAAAGTTTACTTTTCCAAAAACAAGTAGGGGGAGACGGGTACAATGGAATAAGTATACTATGGACAAAACTGATTTTCCTTTAATTTTTGGACAAACTGGTCCCATAGCTTGTATATCATACACGTTGTATAATTTTATTATACTTCATTTGTTTACTATCGTTGTCCAGTTTGTTGTTCAAAAGTTTTTACAATATTTATTAAAATTATACCAAAAGTAAAATTTTGATGACTCGCAAAAAGTGTGACCAATGGGAGAGAGGTAGATCATTCAAATTTTTGGATGTGTTTCAAAGAAGTTTAATAGTCAGTAGTTAATTATTCAAAGTTACCAATACTCAAAAGCACTTAGATTAAATTAATATAATATTAATTTATAGGTAGTAAGAAGGTGAACCTAGTGTACCAGTGGTAAATTTTCTGTTTACCATGGAACTTACTAAAAATACCCTTCAATTTCTTTCAAATAAGTTTCCCAATCAAAACTATCCAAAAACTTGAATTAATGGACCTTGAGAAAGTTTAGGATACTATGAAAGATGTCTTACGTTCAATAATATACAAATTGTAACGTATTTTTGTAATATAAACATATTCTCATAGACATAAAAATATGGCCAAATATCCTCTAAAATACAGTCACACCTTTTCTATGTATTCAGTACTTAATTTCAGACTTTCAAACAATATTCTCACCACTTCCAAATTCCAAGAATACACACTACCGTCTACTAATTCAGTAATACTCCTACATTAATCTATTTATCCTCAATCAGCAATTCCACGAGTACACATGTTTTTGGATAATAATTCATTTTGTATCTTCTCACAAATTAATTCTCTCTAATAGCATATTCATCATATTCCTATTGTCTGTATTCCATTTCTCTCCTTTCTTTTCAATACACTAATCACCTATAACTCTGGCCCAATATAAGACCATGTTTTTTTAGATGTAAATCACTCTTTTATAAACTGTAATATGCAAAACGTCATTTACAAGTTGTACATATTGCTTCTACAGTATATTTTATGTATTAAAAGAGAATACTTATAATCTGTGTTGAACGTTATTTGTACGATACCGAATAATACTGTTACATTTTAAATTAACAAATTTATGAGGAAAGAGTCACAAATGAAAAATAATCAATTTTCTTAATAATCTGTATTATTGCAATTCAAATATCAGATATCACAGCTGTTATTTAAGTATAATTACTTTTAGATGTAATGCACTTCATGGTTTGTTAGATGAAATAAAATTAATTTTTTGGTTTAAAAATATATATTTTTTTTATACGATTTAACATATTTTACCATGGTACACCACCTTCAGTTTCAAGGTATACTGGAGCAGTATACCATGCAACAAAAAAATGTTACCCCTTTTAAGATGAAATTAGAAAAATTCTATCACATGTTAATTATTACTTTCAGTTTTTTGTTTTTGTAGATAAATGTTTATTCTTTTCTAGTTTATTGGTTCCAATTTTCTAATTTAATTCCAGCTCACATTCAAGAGAAAAGTAAAAAGGTGCTCCATGGTACCCTCGTTTCGCCTATACTTACGTAAATAATATTGAAATCTCTCTTTTCTTCTCGTCGTTACATTCTATGTGTCCTTTTTTTTTATTTACTTTTTCCATAACCAGCGCAATAGATAAATGAATATTTTTCTTTATGTATTAGGTACCCTTGTGATTAATAAATAATCGAAATATGTGGGGATGAGTTATGATTTTGTATTTCCTCCTCGGAATGAGGCTCACAAGTTGACACAAAATGAAAATTGGATAAACTTTATAATACTTTATGGGAACTGTGTGGCATGAAAAAATCTTTCATTCATCGTTTTTCGATTATAGGTACGAATTTGTGCCCTGATGGTGTATATTTGGAAGCTCGCACGTTATGTCAAAAATTCTTCAATTATTATTTTAATCATTACAACGTAATGAGTAGAAAATAGAAACAAAATAAAAACTCGAAATTAAGAGAAACAAAAAGAACGAACAAAAAGACTATTTGATACATAATAAAACCATCACACGTTTACAATGTCGGTACCTAAGTTCAACAATTCCAGAATATTGTCGTTCCAGCAATGTTCGCCTCGTTGGTACGGCAGTTATGTTGATGGAGAAGGTGAAGCAAAGGCGTTAAAGGACGTGGGTTACAGAGCAGACACTAAATTCCACTCTAATTAATACAACTTCGAATTAGTTACGATTCCAAGGTACCATCAGCAGGTACTTTGACGTGGTAATAGCTTTTCAGCTGCACGAAAGCTCAAGAAAATGAGTTGAAATGTAGATAGGTACCTAAACTTGGTAAGGGATGTGCGATAGAGGTTCAATGGCACTTCAAAGGTTGACGGTAGTGGGGGATGAGAAGACAGGCTGAATGTGCGAAGTATACACCAAAAAAATAAGACGAGTGTTGAAAAAAAAAACAACTTACACTTTAACATTCATAGTCGAATAAGCTGAAAATTCTGGTTAACTTCATTGAGAGTCGTGTTTTTGTTACACCATTCGTGTTCAAGCGTAACCACAGTAGGTATACCTAAGTACGTTTTTTTCGAAAGTTGTTTAGCCTTTCAAAGATAGATAGATACGAAGTAGTTCTCCTGCATTTTGATTTTCTTTCAACATTATCAATATTAGGTAGGTTCTTTTGGAATGGCTAAGGCGTTGGAATGTAGAATGAAAGTTGTTTTAAAAATGAAATATTGGTAGAATATCGATGAGAAAGTATGAGAGCAGGGTACTAATGTCTGTTTTACTGTGACTCGCTCATCGAACATTTTTCAAAAGTCCAAATTCCATAAGGAATTTTTTAATTTTTTCCCGCATTTTTCAAAAAACCCATTGGAATAAAAAAATAATAAGAATAGTGTATTGATATTTTTATATCATTTATTTCACACTAATTCATCTATTCTAAATTCGTATTTTCCTATATCATTCACCATATTTTAGTTCATTTATTCATCCTTTTACTCATGCAATTTCAGTCTAGTTCAAATTTGTCTTTCAAGTCTTGACTTGTCTGATGACATCACCTTCTCTTCTTTATAAATTGTTCTCGTCCATATTCATGATGTCACCTTTTCTCCTAATATATTTCAATACCTTGCACTTATTCTAATTCCTAATAATTTCTTAAACACTCCTACTTTATGTCATTTTTATTACATTTCATTGGTTTTATCCAAATTGCATTTTCCTTAATATCCAATCATATTTATATCTCCCACGACTCCCAATTAAAATCACTCGAACTATTACCCTTAGTTATTAGTCTAATGTTCTGTACAATTCATTCAATTAATTTCATCTAAACCTGTAACAAAATATATGCACTCTTTTGTAATTATTTCAAATATTATACCCTTATAAAAAAGAAAATATTGTGTATTGTTTTGTAACGATTACACTGTTACAAATAGTAAACTCTTAGGTGTATAACTCGTATAAACAAATGTTGCTTGAGATAATTGTTTAATGAATATAAACACAAGTGATTATCATTGAAAGCATCAAATTTTTTTGAAACATAGAACAATGAAAACTTAGAATAGGTAGCTAGGTAATTGCCAAGTATCCAAAATAACCCAATTCATATTCAATCTAAACCAAAATATATGTTTGAATGTACATATAGGACACCACCATCTTGGAAATTGTAGAAAAGATTATGAGCCCTAATTATTTCAATATTAAAATTGAAAACATGAAAATTACAAAAATGGGAAAAAAACTTGTAAATAACCTTTCTGTATTATTCTCCACTGAACTATAAATGACAATAGGAATCACTATAAAACATAGACGAATTTTTGGGGGCTAGACCACTAAGCTTCCACTGTAAGAGAATGAAAAATATATGAATAGGGCGGTCTCTTTGAAAACAAAGATTAAATTTGGAAATAACGTGGATCGTCCCCTTCCCTCACAAAGAAAGTTAGCAAAAATATAACTGACTGCCCCCAAAGAGTAGTCAATTATTGTTCATTTCTTGAGATATTTCATTGGTTCTTAATGAAGTGATTGATTATACATGACTGATTACTTAACTGACTGTAGTCGGTGAATAATATTATTTGACTACTACCTAACACAGAAAACCTGAATATTATAAAATAGTGAACACAAACAAAGCTGCCAATAAAGTCGTAGAATTGATTTTCTCTATTCAGCTGATTTCGACAAAAGGAAGAATTAAGTACCTATACCCGAGAGACACAATCGTTTTATTTAAATTTTTTTATTTCAAGAATGGGATTCTAAACAAAGGAAAAAAATTAACAAAATCTAATTTTAAGTAATGCTACTTTCATCAAACACAAAACTTGCTGTCATGTTATTGCCACTAGCTGGCTTGCTCTTGGTATTTCACTGTTTCTTCTCACCGATACTTTCATTACACCACTTTGACGCTATTGAACTGAGACAGTTTTCTTCAAAAACCACAGTTTAGTAACTAACTTTGTTCTTAGAGAGAAAAAATTACTGAATAATTAGACCTTCATTTATACATGTTACTTTCTCGTTTTCAGATACAGTCGATTCTTACGAATTTTTTTTTTTTTTTTTTTTTTTTTTTGGAAGGAGTGCTGCAAATTTTTGAAGTGGCCATGACCTCCGCCAGCCACTCATTAATTTCGCCACTGATAAAAACCATTAACTCAATCAAAGGAAACATCGAAATTCAGGTATTAATAATAAAGCCTATTAAAGTTACCTATGTAACACCTGCGTTGTTAATATAGTAATAAGATGAGAAACGTAGAAGTAGGATGAGATTAAAATTTATTCATAAAACTATAAAAACCAAACAAAAAATGACACCTAGGTACACAGTTTAAAACTCAACTACTTATATCAACTACTGATGAGCAAAACGTAAGTCCAAACTCGGATTAAGACCATGATATTCTTGGTCTTGGTAATCTTGGTCTTGCACATTTATGTTTCGTGTTAGTGTTGTTCTTGATTTTTCACTTTTTTGTGGTTCTCCATGACCGTAAAATATGAACATTCCCATTTCCATCTCGCCAATCATACAAGTCTCAGTGAAAATACGAACGAATTTTAGTGGATCTAAAAAAATTGCGCGTAGGTATATCTAAGTTTTTTTTAAAAAAAAAAAAAAAAAAAAAAGATATTCATCTGACTGCATATCTATATCCATTTATATGCATGTTCGTGGATACGCAGCTACAGTTTTGTGCGTTATATTTCAATGAAAAAATTTTCAGTTCCAAAAAGTTTATGGAAAAACCGAATACAAACACTTTAACATTTATAACGTTTAGGCTACGTCGTCATAAAATACGTGTTGAAGGTGCACATTCCATCGCTTCTTTTTCTTTTTTTGCGTTTCGTTTTGTCTTTCTCCTCGATTCCTTTTTATTTCTTTTGCTTCCAAAAAATAGAATAAAAAAAAGTAATTTTATTTACAATCGTCAGAGAAAGAATGAGAAAAAAAACAGATAAAAGAAAAACCTGACGGAATAGAACGGTGGCAAAGAATAAGTAAAAAAAAAAAAAAAAAAAAACAACGTAAGAGATTCGGATCGAATTTCATTCAACATTGGCAATAAAGGAAAAAAATTGAGAAAAATACGAGAGAAAAAGTTGATAAAGAAAACCGGAAACCTTTATATTATGTTAGGCCTGTATAATAACAACCCCGTAAACGTGAGACCGAATCTGGCGCAGGAATTTGAAGAATGTCATGTTCTCAGAATAATGTAGTATTCTATAGAATAGATAGATACCATACAATGTTCAAAAAGTCGAAACAAATTTCAAGTCTGTGTAAATTAATTCTGCATTGAGGTGATGTCATAAAAAAAAAAAAAACCTTAGTGAGGAATGCGTGTTATTGCAATTTTTTTTTTTTGTGGTGACAAAATGTAAATAAATACCTACGTAGCCTAAGCTTTGTATGGATTTAAGTAGGTATTACGAGTAGAGTATAGAAGTAGCTGTCTAGTTTTTAGATCAGCTATAGTAAAATTATTAGATGCTGGATACAGGTTGATAAGAGTAAAAACATAATATCATTTTTTCTATTAGTACAGTTCCATACCTATCTTGTTAAGAGGCAAGAGGCACAGAGGAGAATGTTGTTTCGACCAAGTCAGACTGGGTGACTGGTGTCAAACATCGTGAAAACCAGTTTGTCGTGGCCACTGCCACTTCAAGTATCGGCAAACTGTAAATTTTGTGTGTGGAATTCAAAAGGATATGGGATTTATACCCAAAATATTCTGGCGTGGAGCCAAACTTTGACCAGTATACCATCCAAAATCCAACGAGGCTTTTAATTTTGGTAGGCATAAAAAGTTTGATCAGTGAGAATGTGTGAATCTCACCTTAGAACGGAGCTGTATACGCCCTTGTAGGATATTTAATAATGTGAAAATGTTTGTTTAGCATATTCAGGTACCGAAGACTTATAAAAGGAGAGTCCTGTCATCTGGACCCTCCTTAGCCCCCAGAAAACCTATTTTGTAAGAATTTGCACAATGGTATGATAGCCCTCAGGAGGTCTGAAGAAACATCCCCAAAAGGTTTGCACCCACTCCATCTCCATACAAGTGACATTTCCATATAAGTGACATAGGCCTGTATGTAATACAATATACATATTATGGATTATATTCATAGAACCTGTTTCCTTTTTTAGTGTTGAAAATGATTCTCGAGCCAAGTTGTGAAAAAGTGTCCGTCACCCAATTTTTACTAATGTTTTATGCCTGAATTGGATGAGAAGGTGTAGATAAAGATGGTAAAAAAAGTGGGAGGAGAAAATAGTAATGAAAAATAAAGTGAAGCTGGTAACGTAGTTTTGTTGTTTATGGATGGAATACAAAAATGAAACAAAACAAAAAATGAACAATTCTCAATTTTTAAGTAGGTTTTCATTAGAAAATTTCTTTATTAAGGTTGGTGCAGTATTAATTGCCATAGTTGGTGGTAGGGATGTTTTCTGTTTCATAAACCCACTAAAATTTTGGCACCACTAACTAAAATTCATATAGTATACGCATATAAATAGATAAATATCAGTCAATTTCTTGTTCCCATGGTACAGATCACAATTTTTGTTCAATAATCACGAAATTTGGTACAAACACTTGTATTAAGCCAAGGATCAGACCTATTGATTTTGGTGCGGATCGTCTGGATGGTACTTTCAGTACCACTATTTTTGCTTTTATTTTGGCTATAAGATACTCAATTTTGCACAATCACCACGAAATTCAGAATAAATATTTATATTAATTCATTGTAGTAAGCTATCAATTTTGGTGTAGATCGGACTGAGGGTACTTCCAGTAATATTTTTTTTGTTTTTATATTGGTCATAAAATGAGAAAATTTGGAACAATATTATGTACGATATTTGAAGCAAATATTTATTATAATTTATTGCAGTATGCAACCAATTTTGGTGTGGATTGACCGGATGATACTTCCAGTAAACTATTTTTTTCCTATTTTCATTCTAATTTGCATGAACTTCTCATTTTATGAAAATTAACATGTTCATGTTTTCTTCTTTTTATTTGATAACTTTACTATATTTCTTTAATTTTATTCGAAATTATATGATTTTTTGCTACACATCATCACCTTAATTAATTTTTCATGTTTTCAAGAAATAACGATTTTAAATTTCTCATTGTCTAATATTTCATCAACAGCTAATACATTTCACACAACCATAACATACCAATAACACGTATAAACTTACAGACAATTAATGTGACCATCAAAATTCATTACTCTTTACCTCAAAAACCTATTTTCTCTAGCAATGCTTTCTATGCTAGAGTTTTTTTAAATTTTTATTCATTTTCAATACCCTCCTCTCGTTATTACAAAATGTGAAACCTGTGAATTTTTTTCTTTAATACATACCTTTCTTCAGGCCAAGTCTATCCCAGCATAATATATTATATTTAGGCTCGTGAAATCAGAAAATCGCATTAAAAACAGGCTATTGTAACATATATGCTCATGAGCACACATATAATCACATACTGTGATATGGCAGTGGGGACAATTTGGTGATCCCCGTCAGTCCCAACAGCATCTTGAATTAGAAATCACACAAGATTATGGATTTCCATAAAAACATTTGTACAGGACAGTGGCCATAGAATTACCACTGCCCAACCGGATAAAACTGCCAGGTATCCTCGTGTATGGGCGATGTTCTTTGTACTCATGAACCATGAGGTCGACTATTTTCAATGGAATTAACTTACCATCGTGAAAAATTTAGCCTAAAACCATGGAAAACACCATTGAATTTAACGCCTATAGAAAATGCTCAACACATGATTATAAAAATGATCATATTATGTTTAATATTGAATTAAAAACACATCTAAAAAATATAGTATTATAAAAGTAGTTGTTCCACGGACAATACAAAACGAACTGCGCGGACAGTGAAAAAGTAGAAAAGATCTAGTATGAAAAATTAGACTGTCTGTGAAAAAAAAATGGAGTGGTGGTAATAAAAAACCGATTAGAAATACACTCGACGTCTTATTATAGAATTCTATGGAGAGTTTAACTAAAGGAGAAAGAAAATGAAAATAAAGAAATACAAAGATTAGATAAATTCAGTATTCCAAGGAAAGAGATATCAAAAGATAAAAAGAGACAAGAAATGAGAGAAAATGAGTAGAACTTCATTTTATATGGAGGGGGTTCCCAAGGAAGATAAGGAAAAAGAATATGAAATAGGAAAAAACACACAGTCGGCGGAATGTTGCGCGTGTGTTTTTGGGGTATTGAAAATGACAAAGTTACCGAATGTATTGCGGGTAGCATCTCGAACGCATTTACACTTTCAGAATTTCATATATTTAATTTTCCACCGTCGATTGGATATGTCGATACCATTTAATACGTGTGCTATATGACACGAAATATACCCTACATTCATAGGCTGAGTTTGTGCACAGACTCAAACAATGGTATTTAAAGTCTTAATAATACAGTATACAGTGAAAGATAAGCATGAAATAAAATATGAAGCTGCATAAATAGAGGAAGTTGAAAAGATTCTGCTATGGTTGAAGGTATAACAGGCTGTGTGAGAATGGAATTTCGGATAAAATCTCCATTTTACTGGCTCACCATCGAAAAAAACGACATATGGACGATTTTATAGATTTGCAAATGCTGAATTCGCTCTTCAGACGATATTCGAAACCTGAGACCTACAGTTACTAATCGACACTAAACAATTCGTTTTCAATCGATACCGAAAATAGCACAAAGGTCGCACTAAAATATATTTCCTCTGTTTAATTTGTTGCCAAAGTTTATGGCAAATAAACCTCGAAAATTTTCACTCCTAATGTAGAAAAATAAAAGAAATAAAAAAACAGGTTACTCAATATCGACGAAATCAATGTGGGTCAGTTCGTACACATCCGTTTCTATAGCGCTGTAGGTTTTAGAATTTTGAGGTACCTACCTGCCTTTACCTGCCTTTACCTGCCTTTAATTTTTTTTTTTTTTGTATATTTTTTTCAACCCTTTTCTATGCATCTGCATCAAGTTGGCGTGCTTGGCTGGGGCGTGTATGAACATCGTCGAATTTATTTGCATATTTTCTAATGCAAATATCCTGTGGCTGTAATGAGATCGCACCGGTAGTCATTGCGTTAGCCTTTCCTCGTTTGACCACCAAACTCTTGTTCATTTAATTACACTATTGATTAACTGCCGGCACCGAGTCGAAATGACCGCTTTTCTAAATGATATCCTTCGTGTCTACGTATTATCCACGACGTATATATTCTTTAACATTCTTTTGCAGCCGAAGGTTAATACATTTTTTAAAATTTTTTTTTTTTTTGTTTTTCTTGTTTTTGCAGGTGAGTTATACAATGTCTTTGCGCAGCACATAAATTACGAGTGCAGACTAAAAAAAACGACTCCATAATGGCGGTACGATGGGTATGATATTTATTATGTATAACCAAAATTTTCTCCGCGAAAACACACGAACAATAAAACAACGAAAACGATGAAAATTGAATCTTATTCAAATTTAATTATTAAAAACACTTGTGTGTATAGACATCGTGTTATTCGTAAATATTGAATGTTTTTAATTGACCGATTCGACTTATTCGATGTTATTAATCAAATTTAATTTATGTATAAGCATAAATAATTAAGTAAAGCTATCGTAGGCTCGTAGCATTGACAAAAAATAATTATATCTGAAAATAAGTATCGGAAACATTCAATTAAAATGGTTTTTTAAACTAATCGTTCAGCTTTTAGAGCGACCACAGGTAGGGTGTAACTAGCAAAGTAACCATTTCCTATATCGAATTGTCTACAACTTAAAAGATGGCTATTGTTTGGCGGTGTTTAAGACCGTTTGCTGAGATCGGGTTGTTGTTAGCTTTTATTCTACTCACTACTGCAATTTTATAATATACCAATACTGCAGCCAACCTCTTCCACAACGAAATAATATTCATTTCGCACAAAGCTAAAGCCAAAAAAAAATAAAACTAAAAGCTTATCTTTTAAAAACGTGTTTTTAACGTGAACTATTAATTTTAGGTTAACACTCTCACTGTCAGACAGGGTTTCACCAAAATCAGTGTAAAAAATTTTTTGAGCCAAAGTTTGAATCTCATTCAGAAGGGTCTAGATAACATATATTTATCATTTTTTCATCATACCATCCTGTGTAAGGGAGGTTTTCACCTGTGTGCAATATAGCACACATAGCCTGAAGAGCTAAAAACATACTTCCACCCATGAGCAATGTAGGTGGTAAATACAATATTAAGAAACTGATAAGACCTTTGGGAATGCCTCAACAATTAAGAAACAATCAATGTACTAAGCTGAAAAGGTACTTTTCTTATGCTACTCTATGGCATTCTTGAAACACGCATCTTTTGTTACTATGTTGCCAAATTTCTCTACTATTCCAGAGTTAGATGTATTCAAGCCAGTAGAATCTGAAAATCACATTGATTTTAAAGTAAACTGTGTTCTCTACAGCACACAATCAAAAATATGTTGGTATGATCCGTGTGCAATACAGCACACACAGTGTGAATAGCAATCAGATTTGTGTGCACAGGTGCACACATGGCAGCGAGAGTGTTAAAACGAGTGCTTTTCTCGATGAAGTTTAGAAAATGAATTTTTCAGGACCATTATCAGAAGGGTAAAAGACGGAAAATCTCACTGAATAGCTAATAAGTTAAGAATAAATTGATCGATCAAAACCAAAATTTGTAGGTCTGGTTTTTGTATAAGAAATACTGTTTGCACCAAATTTCGTGACTATTGAAAGAGAACTGCAACTTTTATTGAGATAACATGAAGAATTAGCACCTCCTACAGCCCCAGAGAATGAACCATAATACCAATAGAAACTGAATTTGGAAGCATGTGAGATGCACTTTGGATCAATACCTTTACTAAATTTTGTGACTATAGCTTGAAAATTACTCCTTTTAGAGCTATTAATCTGCCAAAAATGCAACAAAATCTCTCCTACCAAACGTACCGTAAGGCCTATCCGCACCAAACTTGGTAGGTATTGTCCTTGACCTAAGACACAGCGTGAGTATTGCCATCACGGAAATCCACGTTTATTTTTAAATATAATTTGTTGTTTGAATGCTCCTCGTTCAACATTATGAAGTATGCGACCCCTGGTTGTAAAATCCACCCATACGTAAACTAACATATTTCTACAGTGCTCAGTTAAACAGAAATGCGAGTGAATTCACCAACAATTAGGTGAGTGCGTGTAAACCTAGTCCTGACTAGCAGAACTGGTCAAAATCAGTTTGTACCAATTTAAATCATGCACGAAATTTTATAAAAATAAAAACCAAATTTAGAGGTATGTAGAGTTAACCTAAAGTCGCAGTCAAATCAAATATCAGGTAAATTCGTGAATTTTCAGTCAGAAAAGAGAATCTTTGCAAAAGGACATGATTTTCCCGTTCACTAATTAATTTTTTTTGTCTTCAGTTATTTATCGAATATAACATTTTCCTCTGAATTTAACTCGGTCGAAATCAATAATATAATTTAAGTTAATTCCTAGGTAAATAAGCAAAAACCCAAATTTTATTTTAATTCACCAAATTATCATATCTGACTGAAATTATCCGATCTGCAAAGTGTGACACAAATGTGACTGGGAAAAATGACGCATTTTGTGGTATCAATGTAATACAAAACTATTGTTATTAAAAACAAGAAGACACTTGTGTAACTTTATAATGACTGAATTGTGATACTATTATGAAATTTCATCCAGTATTTGTCATGTGTGTCATTTCGTAGCCACAATTGTGATTTTTGCAAATTGGGTATCTACCCAATTACACAAATAATATTCATGAAATTGACTACTTTAGCCTTGACGTGTGGAGCAAGGTGAGGGAAGGTGGAGTTTTTTTTTTTTTTGAAACATGATTTTAGGTTCGGTGAGGAAGATAATTTTCTTTTGGAAAGACGAATTTATGTTATACTTTTAGGTATAGTGGGAAGATAAAAATTTAACAAATTCATAACCTTCCATTATTTACATTTTTAACTATGCACTTATAAAAATGTCGAAAGTGCATTTTTAATCATTTACATTTTTCACTGGATAATTACAAAATTTACATAAGTTGCATTCTCAAGTATTTTCGTTTTTCTCTGGATATTTACGAAATTGACTAAAATTTTATTCAATTTATTATCAATAATCACGTCATTTAGTTCAGTCAAAAATAATAACATTAAATGTAAAACAGATTAAAGCATTTGAAGATATTATCGTTTTTCTTTAGAGGTAATTCAAAAAATAGTCACAAAATTTGAAATATGCACTAATGCTCATCTATTCTAACAACCTTTGACGTTTGATTACGATTGGCTTCACAACTCAATAACGGGTACAGTTCTTTTCCTATAATCACAAACTTTGATAATAACCTTACAATCAACACAACGACGAAACTTATCAATTTTGGTTTCAATTAATCATTTTGTTCCCGTTGTCAGTTATTTAGTTGGTGTGATTTTCTCTTCGATCATTTAGTACTGGATATCGAGGTAAACACACAGATCCATGCCAACAATATTCATCTAAAGCCGTAAAATGGACATGAATTTCACTCGATTTCATTGAATTTGCACCAATGTATTCATATAGCTTCAAATTCACTGGTCCATAAGACAGAGAATGGATGAAAAAAAGACCTAATGCGCATGCTCAGGAAACAGGTGTCCATTGTACAGTTTTAAAATGATGGTATGTTTTGTTAACATTAGTAAGATAAGGCTGTCGGGTATCCGCTGCTAAATGATCGAAAGATTTTATTTTATTTTTTTTTTTAGAAGATAATAAGCAGTTATGAAAAGTCTATTTTTCAGGGTTTTTCGAGGAAAATTCTTGTTTTAAACAAAAACAAAAAGGATGATTTTTATTGAAAAAGTCAAATTTGACAATATCATATTATGTTTAATAATCGTGAGAATCTGAACCTACACATGCCTGCACGTCATGAAACAATCAGTGGTGGCATAGTCACATAGATAGCATCGTTGCTATTTTCCAATCTGTAGGTTGCCAGTTTGATTCCTCATTCCAGCAACATATAGAAGTGGTTAACTTTTGACACGAGGGAACACGCGGCACTTCTCCACCAGTTCACACATCTCCTCTACAAAGTGGCACTGAATCCATAATAGCGTAATCCTGTGTTGCGAGTTTGCGAGTTTACCATCTTATAACAGCCTAGCTCCACCCACTGTTGTGTTGTCATGCTGCAACTGCAGCCGCAGCACTGGGAGAATGGTTGTGGGGATGTGAACCTATATGTGGGCACCACATAAAGCTTTTGGCAGAGGCGTAGCCACGTCGTTATTTCCTAATCTGTAGGTTGCCATTTTGATTCGCCACACTTGGAATAATCAATTGCTGTTTTCCATCATTCTCATATTTTGAAAAGATGTACGAGTTATGGTAGGTAAGTTTAATTTACCCATCTATAATGGTGAGAATATTATAAACAAAACTGAGACTAAGACCAAAATTAATTGGCTGAATTAGGTACAGCATGAACAGGACAACGACTGAAGACTAACAGTGGAAGAGGAGCCTGATTATATGCAGTACCAAAACTAATTGTACGTATGGCTGGCAAGTTTTGTGTAGATGATAAATTTCCAGGTGGTTTTCGCTACACATGGGAAATAATTACGTTTACACACAATTACTAAAATCAAATTTTCTTTATTCTGTGTAAAATTTGCACCAAAAAATGTTTTTTTTCGCTACACATGGGAAAATGTAAAGTTGCCGGCCCTGATTGTACCTACGGACTCATTTTACTAACTGGAGGCTTGATTTTACTTTCATTCCTCGTTAACGTACGTACTCAATTTGTGTTGGTTATTATGTACGCCTATGTAATAAAACTCGTTGATTTCTAATGAAGATGATGCTAGGTATACAAACGCACGGATAGATGGAATACTGTTTGATGGAAAGGTTGTTAATGTAAGTTATTTCGAATATTAAAATGCATTTTTCGGTCAATGGTTGGTGTCTTTTCAATGAATCATTCAACCTTACAGCTAATCTAAAGTAACAAAGGCAATCAAATTTCAATATTGCAGGTTTAATCGAACTACTTTTTTTTTTTCACTTTTTTTTTATTGGACTCTGGCAATGTAGAAATTTTACACAAATTTCAATAATGCAGGTTTAATAAAACATTCCTTTTTTTTTTATTCATTTTTTAATGGGCTCTGGCAATGTAAAAATTTTACACAAAGCCTGAAAGATATTTGATGTCAATGAATGGAATTGGATGTCCACTGATCCGCCGACAGGAATTTGTCAGCATAAAGTTAGACAGACCACTTTGCTTTAGTTCACATTAACTAACGTATTTATCGCAGAATTAACTAATGGATGGATAAAAACGAAACGACAGAAATATTTGCGATTAAATATCGTCGCGACGCCAAAAAAAAAAAAAGGAAGTCAATAACTATTTGTGTTTTTAACCTGCGTATTTTCTTGACGATGCCGAAGAATTCGCCGTAAACACAGGACAAAGGGACAAACAATGAACCTATAATAGGCCGTAGCACGCATTTTCACACGTTATAATTCCCGAATAAAAATATAAAATGAAAAATTAGATTTTCCTCGTGAAAATCGACTCGTTTCTTTCGACCCTTCCTCCGTCCCACATTTTTTAGCCGAATTCTAATTTTATCCTTCAACTCAGAAACGCAATAGTACCTACCTACTCTCTGTGTGCTCGGTTCCAGCCGCAGTAACCCTTCGGTAAAAGGCCGAAAACAAAAAAAAAAAAAACAAAATGGGAAAACGACGCGAAAACCATCAGACATAAGCGTCTCGGCGTGAAATGGCCGTAGCGAAAATTGCCGATGATATTTTACGATCGTAATATCAGATTTTCACGCGCCTTTAGCCAAGATTAAAAAAGTTTTCATTTTAAAATTTAACTGCCTCAACGTTACCAGAATATTCGCGATATCATTTTCGAGGTTCCTAAAAACGGAGTTATAGGGAGAAGAAAACAGAAATCCGATGCAAAAAAAAGCCGAAAAGAAGAGATGAAAAAGATGAAGAAAAACGCCTAGAAAACGAGAAAACAAGTTCTCGACTAATGCGTCAAAAATTCCCCCCCTGCATTCTCGTGCCTTCACCCTCACCAACATTCCCCACACCCGATCACTGTTTTTTTTTTTTTTTTTTTTTTTTTTTTAAACGATTTCACGTTAAATCCTTCAACCATCACAGCGCCAAGAAAACGTCAAAAGAAAGAACAAAAAGTGAAGAAAAAAAAAAGTCCTATATAGGACTACCATATAGTAGGCACATGGAAGTAGCGCACGAAAAAACAGGAAAACCAAAAAAAAAAAAAAAAAAGGCTGAGTAAGTGCAGTAGTCGCATTTTAGCCCCGTCTCCTAGTCCCGTGCACGCCTGCCAACAACTACCCTTTTAAAATTCGAAAAAATAAAAAAAAAAAAAAAGGATTGTATTTAAAAATCTTTACTCGTTATTTTCGACGTTGAGAAAGTGGAAAAGGGGGAACGGGGTTGAGCCTACACCGAAGAATATCTTAATGAGAGACGAATGCTGACTCCTTGAACCAGCCACCCTTTACACCATGCCACTTGATCCGTGCGAAGAAGACGATGGGAAAACAGACGAGAGAACGATTTTGGCATAACTTTTGAGCGTTTAACTGCAGCATACCTTACGTACCTATAGCTAACTTTTTTTTTTTTTTTCGTTCTTTAGAAGAACGTGACGTTGGCCGACGAATAATCTGTTAACTTAATTCACTGCGTAATACGAGTAATTGTCAAGCCGTAATTTTGTGAAACGAAAAATTTTCGCTTTAATCGTCGAATCATAACACGTTTAAACGTATTAAGAGTTTCATGAGACTGAGAGGGACAAAGAAAGAGTGGGAAAAATGTGCGAAAAGAAGGCAACAAAAAAATTACTTACTTAATGGTTTTTAATTCTTTCCCCTTTTAATTCGTTGAATTCAGAAAACGAAAAAAAAAAAAAAAAAAAAAAAAAACGAAATTAAGTCAATGAAAGGCTGGCAACGTTAAGTCGAAAAGAAAATTACGAAATTCCTACCAAATTTTGCAATTAACGTGATGACGACGACGACGACTAAGATTATAATTTGTTCGAGTGAATGATATCCCGTTAAGACGAAGACGATATAACTTGAGGCACGGTTTCATAAATGAATAAAAGAGAAATACCTATCTTACCTCGTGTTCGCCGTACTGAGATATCGAGGGTGAAAGTGAAAGTTTCTTATATCCACCAGTCTTTTCGCACTTTTATTTTGTCACGTGCTTTTTTCTTTCTTTTTTCATTTTATCTTTTTTTTTTTTCATTTTACCCTTTTTGAAGGTTCTACTTGCACAATAGAAGAAGCTCACTATCGAAAACTATCGATACTATCGATCTCATTTACGATATCGATAACTATCGATATTATTTTTTATTGTGATAATATTTTTATTTTTTTTTATTAAACACTTTACACGTTAATAGGCTGTAACCAAATTAGCCAACCGTTTGATTTTTTTTTTTGCTCTGTAACATAGCAGGTAGACCAAATGACTTGTTTTTAGCTTTTTGATGTGTGTTTTTATTTATTTTTTTGCAACGCCTGCTGATAAATTACATTTTTATACTGTGACGTCCAAAAATGACGTACATCCCAAGTATAGTGGTTTGATAACACGATTCGAAGTATATCAGCGAGTCTTGAGAAATTGTAGAGTTAAGATCACAAGTCAGCTCAAACAGTTAGGCCACCAGCCTACCAGTGAAAGCTCCCAAGGCCTACATGGTATGTTGGGAAATTTCGAGTAGGCGAATGAAATAAGTTGGCCGACCCATTAGTACAATTCATGTTTTTATTACAGTAAAAGTTACTTACAGTCGAATACAAATAAATATATGGTCGTGTAGTTGTCATAGAATCATATTTCCATGTGGCTTCTCGATGTCCGGTGAATCAACAGATTCCAATTAAGTATGATGGTTGTTGGAATCAAAAACGGTTTGAAAATTAACGGCATTCACATTTCGAATAGTTTTGGTAAAAACAACTCGAAAAAAGGTGACTTAATGTCGGAACAAGAGCTGTAGTATGTTGTGAATATTGATAAGTATTCACGACAAATGGAATTAATCAACGTATAAAATGAGACTGGCTGTTCACAGTTGAACCAAAATCATGAACAGTTGGTTCACCGATGATCAAATTATAAGATACACTGCACCACAAAAGTATATAATAATAATCGATTAATGTGTCATATTATCTCATAGAACAGCGAGTTATTTTCACGTTGACTTGATGTATTCGTCTATGACTTACCATTAATACAATCTTATAATTTGTGAGCCGTTCACTACTGGTATACAAGTAATCGAAATTTGGTAGTGACATGAAGGGAAAGCCGTGGGTTTTCAGATATCACAATACATACCTTGAGGATGTATAAAGTAGGTGATTTTTGAACAATTTTACTTTATACACTGTCTTGAGGGCATGCGTCACTTTATGCATGGGTCCTTCTGAACATGGCCTACGTAATTTTATTTCATTATATATATTTTATTTATTTTTCATTTTTCATAAATGTTTCTCTGCTGTGTGTATTTGAACCACTGATGTCTGGGTTTGATAGTTAGCGCCTTAATCGTTATATGCCACAAGATCTGGTCGTTTAAATGGCGATAGTTTGCCCTTATATGTTTACCAATTGTCAAAATATTTATTTATCTCAACTTTTTTGTTTTTCTGTTTTTTAGGGAGAAGGGGTGTCACAAAAAATAGTGTATATAGTGATGACTGATACTTGTCCAATTCGCATCACTCACCCTTGGCTCGTGCTGCAAACATCACACTCGAATCCTAATCACCGTCTTTATACGCTTGTATCACGAATATAACTATTTTGTGCATGTTCAAGCAAAATTAATGAAAATGGGACACAATCGAAACTATGGACACTATCAAAGTTTCTGAATATCGAAATCGAAACTTTTGGGTGTTTTCCATTTCTAGTATGCTGCCGTATTAATGAAAAACGACTTATCTACATAAGAGTGATTTTTCAGGTGAGCCAAAAAACTTTGACCCGGTGGTAGAACTACATTTCTGATTTGATCTGTTTCAAATAAAGTTTTTTTGCATTTCAGTAGCGTAGAATTTTTATAAGAAAGTTGGCCAAACTGTGTTTCGTTAATTTGATCATTTTCTGTTGAAAATTGTATGTTAGGTGTTTTTGCTCAACGATTGAATAGAATATTAGCAGTTAAAATGCTTTAATCTGAAAGATGAGTTGTTCTTAATTAACATTCGGCTCCTTTTTTCTTCAGTTGAGGCAAAAATATTGTTACAAAAATAACAATGAGGCAATTTTGCTTAACAGAACAATGTTACCATGTCAATTGAGGTGATTTTTCTCCTTTCTTTTTCATATAAGGTGTTTTTGCTCAATAAAGTATAGGAAAATAACCAAATGAGGTTATTTTAAAAACCTATATTTGATAAAATTTTGTATTTTTTATTAAAAATTCGGCGTTTTTGTTTCATATTTAGGTACAAAATTTCTTTCTCCTTCATTCAATACCAAATAGTCAATTTGAGTAAAAATGTCACACGAGTCTTTTTTCATTAACACAACAATATGGTGGTTGGGAGGTGCTATAAAAAATAAATTTCACTTGAGCTTTCATTTCCTTGGGTATTTCCTGCATAAATCTATGGCGCTCTGATAAGTACTCCTAATCAACCAAAAATTTATCTTTTTTTTTTTTTTTTTTTTTCATAAGAAAATTTTTAAAATGTTTTTTAATTCCAAAATTAATTTTTAGACATTCTGCATTTCAACGCCAGCCTGAAAAGAATCTATAATATTAGCTAGTTTCAGCACAATATCTATGATTCCTGTATGGGAGACGTTTTACAATTTGAGAAGCCATTTTTGAATGGAGGGAGCAAAATGGTATATTTCGCTACGAGAGCACGAAGTGAGCCATTCTCGATGAGTTGTGGTATGAAAGATGAGATGCAGGTGAGTGTTGTGATCGCACGAGTCAAGGTCACTCACATTGCGCTCGAGTTACAAATGCTATTTTTTACAACACGTCATATGCTTTCGTGACTATAGGAAAGGTGTCTGATGATGGAGGTAGCAAAACATTTTTGTTCGGAGAGCAAATATTTTGTTTTGTTCCCGCTATTGCCTTTTTCTCCTGCTGAGTACTTTTTGCTCCCTGCAGGAAATTCTACATTTTGGACCTTGAGAAGAAAAACGTAATGGCGCATTTTGTGGCATGTGTCGCAGAAGGTTTTTTAAGATTTTTGGGTTCCAGAAAATGTATTTCAGCAGTTTTTTTTTTATGGAGACTTGAGGGGGTTTGTACTCAAACCTTCTATTGATAAAAATCCAGTTAGTACAGTTAGTGTGTGACTCTTCAGACTATGAACAGAAAAAAACCTTGCAAATTGAAACTAAGTGGATTTTAAACTCAGATGTTTTATGAAATGGCTTAAAAATTAAATTAAAAAAAGGCGTGCTGCTGGAGCTATATGTGGTATATTCATGAAGGATTGTTATGTAAACAAAATAATAATGTGGTCGTGTGCGTGTGCAACAAGTTACACACACACACGCACACACTTACACGCCATATAATACACACAAACCAGAGTTACAGTTCAATAAATCTGACAATCGTAATTCTCATTTAGCCCCTACCATAGACCCAGTGCTAAGATATTTACACATCAATATGTGATTTGTAATTTGGGATACAGCCGCTAAAGGTAATTTACAGCACCCTAGACAGAAGAAATGTTGAAATTCGATTTTTTTTATACCTACTAAGAAAAACCATGTTAATCGCATATTTCGTCATATACTCGAATCACATGCACAAGATTATAATTTTATGTTCGCTGCAAAGTCAAAGAAATGAGTCAGAAATTGGAATGTAAGCATTAATTTATTGTGGAGGGCTGTTTCACTAATGAAGTAATCCGAGTACACCCTTATACTTGGAATACACTGGTATTTTCTCAAGTTCATAATTATACTTTTGCTACTTCATACTTTAAAAAAAAAAATCTAGGTATTCCTAATTTCAGCCTGCTGAAGTACATAAAAACGAGAAGACTCTGGTTTACAAAATATTAAAAATTTTACCTGCAGATTAAGAGAAAAATTTAATTCCTGCAACTTTTAAGAACGAAACAGCAGATTTTTTAACTAATGCAGAGGGTAGGCGATTTCGCGGTTGCTGCAAACAACACATAAGTGAGATATAGCCTTTCCGCACTTGTTAGATACTTCACATTTTTTTAACAACTAAAATGAATTTCAGAAAAAGAAAAACGTGAAAAAACCTAAGAAAAAATGAGAGAAAGAAAGTAATGTGAATAATAATTTATTTGCAATAAATAAAGGAAATAAAATGCAAAACTTTTTCACCCCTATATAAGAAAACTATTGTTGCGGCACCGAACTTCAGCGATTTTCAATGATTTGAAACTGATACGGAAATTTCAGTTAGCCCACTTTCAATTATAGGTAGTTCTTGCAGCATAGCTAGTAGTAAGGTGCTGGTTTCTCTACTCAAAGGTTGCGGGTTCGAATCCCTGTCAGGTCAAAGGAGTTTTAAGAAAAAAAAAAACGCGCTCTAGGGTGTCAGTGAACTAGAACATTTAATGTGGTACACATTACATAAATTCGTTAATGAAAATTGAATTTTGAAAAAATGATAACACAATATAAATGAAACACATATCGATATCATATCGATATATCGATCAACACCAATTCCCATACTCTTATGATAAAACATTACATATCGATATTAATTTAATTGATATTCCCTCATTTCCACTAGTGGGGAAATTGTGATTGGCTGTAGGAATTTGTATTTTTTCTGTGATTGGCTGTAGCACCTTTTTTTTAATGAAAATTTAACCAAAATAATTTTTTCCGAATTTACTCTGAATTCAGCGTGGTGAAAGTAGAAATGTGTACCACATTAAAAAAAAAAAAACAAAAAAAAAACGAATGAATCGATTTCTGACGGTAGACAGACAAAGAATAACCCAAAAGAAGGCATGCGGAAAGTAGTACCTTCTAAACTATCCAAAAGATATATGGAAAATAATCTACCGCAATACCTACTATAGCATAGGACACTTTACACGCATTGAAAATTGAGCAATTTCGTGCACTCGTTACGTAAATATTATTAGCCCAAATATATTCGCGAACCTGTGAAAATTTCCAGGTCCGGAAGAATCAAATTTTGTGCTTTTGCTTGGCTTATGAAACGTCTAAAAATAAAATCTCCGGGGATCGAATTTACTGAATTTAAAAGTTCCGACAATTTTGACAAATTTCAAATTGAAAATCAAAATCAAATAGGTATTCTGGAAATAATTTTTTTTTTTTTTTTCATCTATATTATAGGTTACGTCGCAGCTGTTAACGATTCCAGCTAAACATTCAACTTGTCAACCATAGATCACCAAAAGTCGCCTCTTTTTCTGCTCTGATAACAGCCAAAAACCTCAGATAAACGGTTTTTCGCCTTTTCGAGTCCTACAAATGGGTTCATAATATCCATTTCACCGCACCCTCTCCAATTAAAATGTGTCAAACTGTTATCGTTTTTATTATCTAAATTTTGGCGAATACGGTTCTCGCGAAAACGTTTTCGACAGTTTTAACCACCGCCCCATTCCAAACCATATTTTCACAACTAATCCCGAGGACATCTCCCATTTCTCTTATACTTATATTTTACAAACATAATAATTATAATCTTACAAATACTGGAAGAAATTTGTTTTAACGACAGTCGTTCGCACAACCATCACCACAAAATAGCATTATGAATGTCAACAAGAAAAAAATAAAAACACAAACCTCGAAAATTTGATAGCTTTTATTTCTTCCGTTGCTCCAGAATGGAGGAGGGAATGATGAAAGATTTTTGCCGATTTCACTCTCTCTTTTCACAAAATGAAAACTTCAATATTCTTTGAAACAAACAAAAAAAAAAAAAAGTTACGTACTGATGAAAATTTTACAAAAAGGAAAAACAAAAATAAAACATCAGGAAAAATAAAGGTAACAATGGGTTGAAGAGAATTTGACAGCTTTCATAGAAAACACTCATTTTTCAGAACAGACCTTAAACATGAAATTGAATCACAGTATTTTTATTTTTTTTACTTCTTATTTTTCGAATAAGTGTATAATAATCGTATTTCATTTCACAGGTAAATAGGTACCTGAAATGTAGTTAAATACCAAGCTTACTGGAGCATAAATGCGTAAACGTTGTCAATACGGCCTACTGAAATAAAAATAAACATTTAAACATTTTCTAAAACTGAATTAAAATTTTCGTATTCTAACAATTTCCCTGAAAGGCCTAGATTAACCTAACCACCTAGCCCAGGTTTGTTTTACTTTAACATTCCCCCACTAGCCTAATTTGTTTTCAATCGTTTTTTTTCCTTTTAATTATTACTTTCTCTTTCCCTCTACTCCGCCATTTGGAAATTTTACTTAACGATGGCAGGCACCTACAATAATTTTTGTTGCCTGCACCTCGATACTAATTATTACATCAAAACCAGATTAAGCTATCCTCTTTTTTTCCCTCGATCGAGCTGCAGTTGTGATACCTAAGGTAGGGGACTGTAAAATACAGGCATACTGAACTGGTCATTTTGTTCCGAAGTCAATTTGAAGATCACGGGTATGGCGTACCACTCTAATAATAAATACACGTCATGATTTTTAGCGTCCTTGGATGTAGATAAAATGAAATAAAATTTGTCAACACCCTCTGGTGTTTAATAATAAACAAAAGTTAAATTTTCTCCGCATTCTCGTATACTTAGTAAACTTAAAATTAAATTTCCCAGTGACCAAGGTCATGTACAAATAATAATATTAATAATAATTAAAATAATATAATTCCTGTGAAATACTTTGTCGTGAGAGATATTCACACAAGAAGGTCTTCAACAGAGTTTGCGTGTTCTGTCACTTTGTACTGTAAAGTACGGGAGAGCCAAATCCTCGGCAAACACTGGCAATTTTGCAGCCAGTTTCGAGAGTTTATATACCAAATTTGGCACCCGCACACACACACATACATACGTATGTGTACGTATTTATGTCATATGTTACGTCGGTTCTTGTCTCTGTTGAGGTGATAAGAAACAACGTAGCGTGTTTGGTACTGGGCTGTGACATAACCGAGATCGTTATCAGGTAATTGATCTTGGCCCATGCAATGTATCTTACCTGTATGTTCGTACAGGTACAAACATACAAATGCACCAGTGTGTTTATGTTTTACGTCATGTAGACGATTATTGCCAGCCTTTGAGCGGCAACTGTCATTGAGGGGTGTGAGCCCCTAATACCTCATACGAGTGATTTCCCCACAATTCCCTAATAATTATTTTTGTCGTAGGCATCATGGTTAGGATAACAACTTAGCCTCAACAGTTCACAAAAAAAACATTTTTTCTCCATCCATTTAAATTTCTCTCAATTTTTTCTAAAACTTTTCCCTTATCCTACCCCTGACTAACACTCCCTGGTATAGTAAACAATAATAAATTTGTGTACCTCCGTACCATCTATTTTCTCTAAACTTGTTTTTATCTTCCACCTCCATTTTGTTTCACCCAACAGCCGATTATACTACAACCTCAATGTAACGGTTTTTCTGCTGCTTGGTTTAACCAGCATTCGTCTTTCTTACAGACTACACCTTTTTCTATTCGTCTTTATATTTTTATTATTTTCTATTTTTTTCATATCTGTACTAAATTATTTCCAACACATGATGTCTTCTGTCATGGTTTAATTCACTTGTGGCAATGGGCTAAGCCCTTGGCTGTTTACTTGTGGTGTTTGTTGGTGCTAATCTCCTCTATGGTAATTTAAAAAAAATGCAGGCCTTTCAGTGTTTTTATTAATTGCGGTGTATGGCTAAAATTGTGGTGTTGAGGACCTTGGCAAGGCTGTCCAGGGCTAGGTTAGACTCTCATCGCTGACACTCGAGGTGTAGGTTTGTTTTGTTGTGTTGAGATGATATCGAAGTGTGTTTTTTCTCAAGGATATGTCCCCATAGGATCAAATATACCATAAAGAAAAATTTGTCCTAAATGAGTAAATTTGGCACAAAACATCCATATCTTCTTCAGTGGTCTGAGTAGTCTTCATAAATATTAAAATTGTGTCATTTTTGCTACAATTTATTACAAAAATATTAATAAAAAAGGCGACCTGATGTTCCACTTTCCTTCCAATGATAAATGACAAATTTTTATCCAAAAATAAATTAAAAACTCAAAAAATTTGCGTTTTTTTTTTTTTTTTTTTTGCAAAAATGGTAATTATTAGCTCAACTAAACTTTCTTCAATCAGTAATTATGCTCTTGAAACAAGGGGGACTCATAAACCATAAAAACAGAAATGGAATAAAAGGGCGGGTTTGGTATGCCCATATTTTACAGTGTTCTTACCTACAAGCAGGTACACATGGGTAAATTTTTGCCTAATCGTATCAATTGTACGATATTGATGTGTACAAGTTCTGTAACATGTACCATATCAAAAAATGATAGTAAAAAGGTATGGCACAGTCCTTTTTCATTTAATGTTGAAAGTTTGCTATCACATCAAAAGGCACTACCTGGATATGAAAAATTTCCGAAAGAATTTGAAGATACAATACAAATACTGGCAACGCCTCACAAAATGAGAGCCTTATCATCTATGTGTATCATATTATAATATGCACCAATGATGCAGCATGACAGTATGATAGAACCAATAGGTACCTCCCTTCACTATTTTCATTTTTTCTGCCTCAATTAACCATCGTTTGCCCTTTATACAGGCAACATTTATTTAATTCAAGTATTTTAATTTTTTATATTCGTCAGTTTAATGTTTGCAGTAAATGATGTTTGGTTTTATTATGGATTTATTTATCCACCGGGAATTGGCTAGTTCTCAGTTCCCTATCCTTAATGATGTTATGATGTTGGCACCTATTTCATTTACTTGTCTATAATCTCAAAGCGCATAGGCTAATTTAGTGATTTTTTATAAATTCAAAAGCATGGTTCAATTCGGTCAAACAAATACGGGGCTGTCTGTGCAGAACTGGGCGAGATTTACTATATCACTACCAAATTTTAATGGTAAATGATGTCCTTGGTTATAATTTGTAAATTGTTTTGGCAGATAATATGTTGATTTCATATTGGTTGGACTCTGCCAACCAGGGTCGCATTCCACAGGTTCCGAGTTATTTTCCCAAATCCATTTTTCCAAAAGGCTACTCTCCCAAATGGACAATTTTCCGAACCTTGTTTCCTAAAGAGTCATTTTTGCAAATGGAAAATTACCTAAAGAATATCTACAATTATTTAAAAAAAAAAAAAAAAAAAAAACTACCAACCTAACCTGCCATGGTGCCTAAAAGTGACAAGATGAATTACTTTAAAAAAATAAATAAAAATAAACCTCAGTCCTAACCTCCCAATATACTTAAAGGTGCATAAGATAAATTCATTGAAAAAAATAATAATTCACCTCTCCTAAGCTCTCACTACATCATCAGCTGAGTCTATAGGTTGTAAAATTGGAAGAAAAAAAATTTTGGAAAATTGTCTATTCGGGAAAATGACTTTTTGGGAAAATATCCGGGAACCCATTTCACAATATGCAGGAGTTTTCAAGTTTTTCTGGGGTCTTAGTGAGGAAATTCTGAAGCCAACTTCTGTAATGGTATGATTGTTACAAAAAGTACACGACACATATATTATTTTTGTATAGTGTATATTTTTTATGTGTACAAGAAATATCAGATGTAATGTAATGTACAAGAGAAGAAATTGGTAAGTGATTAGGCTTAAGTCTAAGGGTACAGATTCGAATGAATTATACATTGGTGTCGTGGGAGATATACAGTGTGATTAGTTGATATAATCTACGTAATTTAGAGTAAGCCAATAGAATAACATGCTTACGACATAAAGTGAGTGTAGTTATAATTTTAAGAGGAATTAGGAATATTGCAGAGTTGTATTTTGTATTCATGGAATAAGTGACATCATAATGTTTAGTAAGAGAATATTGTATTAGTTGGAAAAGGTGATGTCAGGATGCAGGTCTTGACAAGTTTCACTGATGTCATTAAGACAGGATGTAAGAATGAGTTTATAGACAAAATGAAATAGAGGAATAATATTAATAGAATACGAAATATATCTTAAAAACAGGAAATGATATAAAATTATCATTACAACATCTTATAGATTCATCTAAAATCTACCAATATTTTATAACTGCGTTTAACAAAATTCAATTCAGTTTTTTCTAGTCTTAAATTATTTGTAATGGATACTTGTGAATTCTTAATGATTGAGGAAAAAGAATACCGACATAAAATTAATTGTTCTTTTTTTTTTTTTTGGCATCCATTATACTTACAAATACAATATTGCGAGTATGATTAGAAAGTACATTTACGTATTGAAGATGAGTCTAACCTTTTGCATAAATAAGTTGGTAACTAGGTGCCACCATGCCACAGGTACTGTAACTTTTCACTAATTTTCTCTTTACGTTGACTCAAATTTCCTTACCCCTAACTTACCACTAAACAAATTTTAAGTTCGTTTCAGAATAAATTACAGCAAGTTCAGTCTACCGTTGAAAATTACCAAATTGTTCTCATTAATTTCCCCAAACCAAAATGAACGAATTAGGTTATATTATGTTTCCTTCGTGCGTACGAATCGCTCACGTTTATCTTTTCGAACCAAAAATTTTTTTTTTAAATTAACAAATAAAAAATTAAAAAATCATATTCCACATTTGTAATTAACTACGGTATCGAGATGAATAGAGTGAAAATTTGTAACCCATAGTTCGAACAAAAAATGAAATAAAAAATTGAAAAATCTTCATTATTTCGTCGTGGAGTAGACAAGAAGATAAACGGTTAAAAAGGTATATGTAGCTGCTGGCTGGAGAATAGAGTGTGGCTGAATGAAAAATGATCTTATCAAAATCCCATCGCCAAGCATGGAAATATTATGATTCATTTCGTAGCCTTTTTCTTCGTGCTTTTTTAGAGCTTCTCTTCTTTTGTTTTATACCAGCTTGTACAGCATCGTTAAGAATTTTTTTTTTTTTCTAACTGTATACTTATTTTTTAAACAGAACATAAAGGTGGGGTTTTTCCAAAAAAAAAACTTTCACTTGCTTAAAGTCTGGCTTTTTTTATTCTTATTTAAGGGGCGATTCTTGAGACGCCAACGTTCGAAACAGGGAGTGAAAAAAATTTAAACGACCTTAACTGTGCATCGTTAAACGCACTTTCTTAGTTTTTTTTCATAATCGATTTCTGGAGGATTGTCTTGTTATTTTTTGGTTATTTCTCGGATTTGTTTTTCCCTTATTTTAGTCTTTTGTATTTTACTTATTTTTTTCTTCTAGATAAAAATGTAAAATTTCTCAAGCTCTCATGACATAGAAGTCAAAGATAGTCACTCTGCTCATCATTTAGGTATCATCCATTGCTTGTCTGGGCACAGGATTCTTAGTCTTTATAGGTATCAATTCCAAGAGACAGAAAGTTCATCGAAAGATTCCTCATTCAGATTCCAAATTTTTTAACGAATCTAAACCTCGAAACTCTTTTCGAATTTTAAAAATAATCGTTTCCGATGTTATTTCACCAACTTTCATTTTCATCAAATAAGGTTTGATTATTTTAATATGAACTGATGGCCAGTTTTTCCATTCTAACTCTAGTATATAGGTAGCTAACTTTAAAAAGTACGAAAAATATCGATTTTTTGGCATCGATATGAAAGAATATGATTGTGTTTGGGGCATCAATCCTTTTCCCCTCCCTGTGAACACTGGACTTTGATCATGCAAATTGTTTTACAAACTTCTACTCGTGGTTACAGTGATTCTTGTACCGCCGCTCATTCCTTAAACTTCATACATGTTCGTTTCTCACATACTTTCTAATACTTCGTAATTTACATATTTTCTTTGCTGCAATTACACACATCTAAGATGTAGCTTCGTCATCATTTATTTTGTTCATCTTCATCAAATCCGTTAACCTCAACACCTATAATTATGGTAGCATCGCTTGGTACAGATTTTTCTACTCTGAAACGAACAACATAGTCATGTATTAGTGACTGATCATTATATAAATAAAGAACACTGCGAAATACCTTACATCGTGGAAAGTGAACCAACAACAGAAGGTGTTCAACAGAACAATTTGGGTGTTTTAGCCAAAATACCTAGAAGGTATGAGGGAGCCAAGACCGCGGCAAACACTGGCGATTTAGCTAAAGATTTTCTGGTCTTATATACCTGGTTCCCTACACGTACACATACACACCTATGTACTAATTAAATAGGCTAACGTATAGATTATTTATCGTACTTTATGGTTGCTATGGCAATGGTAAGGTACGGAGAATGCATCTCTGTATCGGTTCGTGAAATCGCGGAGATTGTTATCTCTTGATTCGTCATGGACCAAGATTTGTAACTTGTCTATCTACAAACATAGACAAAGATAGACAAGTACAAGCAAACAAACATTCATTTTTGTTTAACGTGCAATGCACAAATATTTGTCATCAAAGGTGACGACTGCCGTCGATAGGCTGAGCCTATATCCTCGTATGAGTATTGTCTAATCCCCACAAACACTGTGTTTTGAATAATTCATTTGCAAACCTTCGTTTCAATCATCATTTTAATTCGTTTGAGTTACCAATTTTATGTCAACTTTACCATTTTTTACTTGATTTATTTTGATATTTTATCACATCTCATATATTTTTGAATGTTTATTATACACATAATTACACTGTGACCATTTTTTATAACACTGTATATCCTAAATGTTTATTTGCCTTTGATTTTAATCTCTCGCAGTTATGCTAGTTCAAAGGATTGTACGGGTTGTTGAAACCACAAATCCTCTTCCCAGCACTTTCCTAAAAACACTCAACCTTAATCATACAGACTGTTTTACAAACTTCTACTTGCAGCTACACTGATTCTCATTCCACATGCTCATTTGTGAGACTTTGTACATATTTTTTTCTAACATACTATCTAATAATTTGTACTTTACATAATATTTTCTCTGCTGCAATTTCACACTTTTGAGATGTAACTTCATCAACATCTTTCATTTTATTCATCTTCATCAAATCTGTTAATCTCAACCTCTATAATATAAAAAATATTAATATTTTGCACAAGTGTAAAGGTTGTGGATCGATGCAGCAGAGTAAGAAACAAAGATGTACTCAAATTAACATCTCAGAAGTGTGTGTAATTGCAGTAAAGATGTAAATCATGTACATGGTATGAAGTGTAATTGGTAAACAAACATATATGGAGATAAACAAAAGAGCTGTGGAATGGTGTATCAGTGTAACTGCAATTAAAGGTACAAAAGTATACAGGTAAAGATGGTCGAGTGTTCGCAGGAGTGAGAGTGAAGGAGGATTGGTGGTCCCAACAATAAGTACTAGGTATTCACAAGTGAGCAAGACAATGTGGCATACGTTGTATTCGATGAATAGAATGTATCTATTCTAATTAATAACGAGTGCTTGTAAAAAAAAAAAAAAAGAAAAAATAGATTTCAATGGGTTTCATTGCAGATTAATTACCATGACCAAAAACAAAAAATGAAAAAAATACTGTAACACAGCAGCAGCTCCTTCAGAAAAAGTAGGTTCTCAAAAATTATAAAACTAATTGCTAAAAAGCTATTCGTAAATCATAATATTAATGATTTTATTAAATTTTGTAACAATTTACTTAAAGTTACACAGTTTAAAACCATTAGGTACTCATCTCTTTCGAAATCAAAATAAAAATTGATTTTTTGTAACATGTACCTGTGTATGATGGTTTTTCAAGATTCTGTGAAATTTTGTTTCAATTGGCTTAAAGGTTCATGCGTGGAGGTGATTTGAAAAAATCTTAAACTATTGCGAAGAGAAAAGTAGCTAGTTGAAAGCGAAAGAATTTTATTTAATTTTCTAAGCAATAATTTAATAAACTGCGTACGTTTTTTATAACATCGCGATACACTTCATTCTTTCGCTTCATTATAAATTTACTCGACGCTTCACTTTCAACGTAGGTAATTTCAAATTTTGAATTTTTATTGCACTCATTTTTATAATATTTTTTGGTCAAGACAACCTACATTTTCTAACGTTGCCCGCTGCGCTAGTTTTATTTTCTTTTCGTTTCGTTTAGTTTTTCTTTTTTAGGTTCATAAACGTTAGTAAAATAACGTAAAAATATTTACTACGATATAGGCACACATTTAGAATATAAAAACAATTTTTTGCCCAAATAAACTAACTTTTGTAGCATTCTTATTCATTTCTCTCCCTCTTTTTTTCATTTCCGCATTCTAGTTTTCTTTCTACACAAATTCTACAATGATAATAAAAGAGAAAAAAAAAAAAATAAAACAAAACTACTAAAACCACTTAATGCTATAATACTTATTCTATTCGATGATAAGTTTCCTATTTGCCAGTAGCCTATATTGTATGGACTGTATCTGTTCAGCCGGCAAGTTGACGATTCATTCATTCGAACGGAAATGTAAATATTTATGGTAGAAAGTATTTTTCGTGGATTGATTTTACTTTCTAACAGTTGATCCAACAAACAGCGGAAACCATAGAGGCTGACATGAAATGGCATCGCCGAAAAGCAACTTTTCAAAACACTGTACCGCAACATTCGCTTTGAAGAATATTGTTTTTAGAAATAAAATAGTGTTTCAAGTATTTTAAATGGTTTTTTTTTGAGGTAATCAGGCCTAGGCGACTGGCGACCGCATCTGCAGATGTGAATCTTTTTTCAAAACTGTAAAAAGATGAATGCAGTAATGAACCAAAATTTACTTAAATGATCAAAATGTAGTGAAACATTGCTATTAATTTTCATTATAAAATACTTGTTCAGTACAGATGTTAAGCTGAAGTTTAGATTTCATCAGCTAATTATGAATTATTTATGTTCCATATATGCTGGCTAAATAATTGTACCTACAATTTATCTCATTGTAAGTGCCTAAGAGAAACTAACTTATACAAAAATTCAGCAGAAAGTGGTATAAATTGAAAAACCAATTATGGAAAATGAAAAATAAACAGAAATAAATAATTGAGAAAATCTGCCCAATCCATGTCAAATAAGTATTTGAATATGAACCATTGAAATAATTAAATATAAGTCAATAGAAAAAATAAAAAATTGTGCTGTAGTGCCTATAATTAAGTGGACCAAATCATTTAATACGATACACATTCTTGTGTTTGTAGCTGATAACACTGTGTAATTCATTGTGTCAGTGGAAAAAACAAAATTTGGTTTTGTCAGTGAGTGTGTATTGAATACAATCAAATGTATACAGATTTCTTACTTCTCCCTTTGCTTCTATTCTTACCCCAAAATTTGCACTGACATTTCTTTGAGATTTGCTGAAAAACTTGCATCAAGTTTCATACCAGCCATCATCACCTTTCAGTTTTTACCCAGCAGTGGAAATAGAAATGTGTACCACATCAAAAAAGTCAATATACTTGCCCTATAGTGGTGCAAAATATCGATATTTTCATGTATCAATATTTTTCCCATCCCCAATTTCACACCAGTGATTAATAAATAATATTCCAATTTCATTGTAATCTTAAAATTTTGATGTAATAGTAAGTGAAACTTTAGAAAAAACTGGTAAAAAATATTAATATTCCCCTCCAGAAAATATTGATACATCAGATAAAATATCGATACGCATCAGATACGTATCGATATTTTTCTCATTACTACTACAAAAAATGGAAGTGTATTAGGTTTCATTCTCATGGTTCTCCCTCATATGATTTGAAATTCATGCTGGTAGACCACTGGCTATCTGATCCTAACCAGCTTCTCCCTCTTATCCATATCAGTAATCTTCAGCAGCTAGGTAAAATTGCTGCGTAGCCAGAACAGAATAAAAAAATTAAGTAAAAAAAAATGAATAAATGGTCGGCTTCAGGGGTATTCAACATTTTTTCTAGTGTACAACTTATCTTCTTCAAGATACTTTGAATACCACTCAATATTTTAAGGCTATTTACTTCTTTCTATATTTGTAAAAATAAGGAATATGCAGAACAAAATATCAATTTCAGCATCACTTAGCCTTTACATATAATTAGGAAGGTATGCAAAAATGTTTATTTGCCGGGACTTCATATACCACACTTAGCTACCACTTGCGTACCAAAAATAGTACATAATTATACTACTGGTTGAGAACTTCTAAGCTATTCCATTGAGTCGGGAACCACTTCATCTAAATATTTACTGAATTCAGTTCTCATAGATATTGGAAAACTGAATACCTACCCATTGGTTTAGCTTTCACTATAATAAATGTACAATCTGTTAATTCGTTTATTAAAATTATTTCACAAAATTATTTCCTGGATATTATTTCACCAATTACTCCCTCATATTCGATGTGCATGTGCCACTACCCACACAGCCATACACAGATATGAAAAAAAAATTAACTACTTCCTCCGAAATAATAAATTCTACAGTGTTAACTTTAGGTAACCAGAAAAAATCCAGAGCTGGCAGAAGCCAAAGTACCGCCAAGTGGCGATTCAGGGCTTTTAATTTAATATACAGACACGAATTCTACATGTTTTACTGTCTTATTTTTACATTTTGTCAGGGATTTCAGTACCATACCTACTTCAACTGAATATTATTTACTCAAATTCTAATATTTCAACCGGTCTCCTAGAATATTGCAAAATTCTCTTGAAAAGTATGGTGTAAGGACATCTTCACAAATTCCTCTCACTAAAGACTAGGTCCTGCGTCAACAGATGAGATCACAGACAATGTCCCTGACCCAAAAGTGCTATACACATCAAACAAACAACCATCATCTGTATGCAATTACACAGACAATCAAACGCCAGTGGCGGATTTACCAGGAGGCCATTGAGGCTGCGGCATATAGGCGCAAAGGAAAAAGGGCGCAAAATTTACTTTTTTACGTATTTTGAATTGGCAATGTTTTAATTTTTAATGATCTTTTACATTTTTTTAACTGACAACCCTGAATTAAAACGAAAAATTTACCTGGCCTATAAACGCAAAATTTATAAATCCACATCTGTCAAACGCATACCCTACGGTATAGAGTACAAATAGGAAGGCGAGTACTTACTTATGTACTTTGGTAATCACTGATACAGTGTATGTCACAGCCCATATAACACAGGGGCAGACCAACTGTTAATCTCTGTTGCTTGTTATGAGAAGAACAACTTAAGTGGACTGACTACCTACACCGATAAACAATTAGGTGAGTTAAACAGTTTCTTGGTTGGCTTGTGGACAGCAACATCAATGAAGTCGAACTCACAAAATTGTTGAGATAGTTTTACACCATTAGGTCCACCAGAGGCTACAATTCAAGTAAATAATATTATGGTGATTTATAACACTCTTTTCTGGTGCAGTGCCATTACAGGTAGGCTGATACGAGTATGTCGTAGCAATAAGGTCTATTTGATTATTTCTCAGTTATCTCGAGAATTCGTAGGCTATGTGTCGGTACATTAATTATTGTTCAATCACTAGTTGATAACACTGTATCGTCATTCTCCAGTTCCTATTTAGTTGCGTCGTCAATCTATTCAGTTTGTGAGTTGTGTCTGTTCATGTGAGTATCTCTCTCATCATTAAAGTCTTTTATTAGTGTGGTACTTGTGTTTTTCTCATTTATTTATTCTCCGGTGCAATAATTAATATTCGTCTACTCACATACTTCAACGGACTTCAAGCCCCCAGAGTCCAACACTATGTCCACTCGATGTGGTTGTTACCTTTATCTTCTCAGCATTTGACCTACACTTACCCACTTTTATTCGAAGAATCGTAGAATGAGGATTTACACTGACAAACCTTTGGCATGCTTTGGTCCATTACAAGATATGCTCCAGTAACAATGTCTGAAATGCAAAAACAGCAAGCAGATCTAGTACCAGAGTACTCGCCATAATATTAGATATTGCAGCCAATAACGATCAGTGTAAATACCCGCACTGAAAGTGGCATCACTCTCTATCGACATTTGTGCACGACTCAGGGTACACACAGCTGGTAAACTCGCCAGCAATATTTGTCTCATTGGTATTGCAATAATATTGGTGTGTGACTTTTTCATTCTCTTCCTCTTCCCATTCACACCATTTCTTCACTCTCTCTACCTTTTCACCGTTATTTTTCAAAATTTTCATCTTCTCTGGATATTAAACGCTTACACAAGATAGGCTATTGTTTTCTGTTTTATTTTTGTATTTCTTCTGCATTATATGTAACAGCAGACAGAATTTTTGTTTTTGTTTGATCAATTTCTTCTCTTTTGGCCTCATCTCGTATCACCTTCTTCTCTTACACCTCAAATAAGTTGGGGAAATTCGGAACCAGAAACCAGCAGATTTTCTACACAAAATTTTTCACTTCAAACATTCTCGATTGAAACACACCCGGTACCAGGTTGCCTCTTCAAACTGCCTAAACTAGCTTGCTTCAAGTAACGTGTTTGTAATTTAGTCTTAGAACCACATGTAATATGCTGATTCAGCATTTTTTCAAAGAGCAATCAGTGAAAATGATGAAAATTTGAGAATCAATTACAAGATTATTTCTTATTTTTGTTTGAACCAAAACCTTGATATGCGAATCATTTTCCCAACAATAATTAGCAAGGATATTAAATTCATGAGTACAGGAGAGCCTAAGAGGCAAAATATTTTATGAAGTCTACAAGACATTAAAAATGCTCAGAGTTAACTGGTCAGTCCTTTATCACCAAAAAAGGATGCTAGTTACTTATGCATTAAAATACGACGACAAATTCTGTAAGTTTGTTGGGAACTTTGTTCACAGACTGACGAGGATAGCTTTGGTTATGGTGGGTAATTGAATCTATAATACTTTAATATTTTATTTTACTTTCCCATTTTAACAATAAAACACACTTATAAATTTCAAATCTGATCCAATTCTCTCAGTGAAACTTTTTAATAATATAAACGTCATCATAAAAAAATTCGAACTCAGAATGCAAATTTTCGCTTTAATTTCAAGATAGTATTTTTCTCTGTGTTCGTAGTGACGACAACGTTTTGGGAAATAAAAAAAACTTTTCTTTCTGGCTCTGAAATTGTCTCCACATCTTTTTACCTCATACCTTTGTGCTTTTGGTAAACTTTTTCGCAGTTTTCTGGTCCATTTATAGAAAATAGGTATATTGTTATGGTAATACGTAATTATGTCGCGTTACCTTAAAACACTTTTCTTTTATTTGCTTTGCATTGGTGTTCTTATATGGTTCCGCTTGTTAAGTTACTTCTTTTTAATTCATTTTTAACTTTAAAAATAGCTATAATCATTCAACCAGACGATGAAAAGGAATTAATGTTATAGTTTGAGAATGGGAAAGTAGTCTGAAATAACTGTTTGACATCTCTTCCCACTCCGCTATTTGTCAACATTCCATTATTCTTCGAAGAACCTGTTAATTCACCAATTATATGGTTCATGAATATTCTGTTAAGCTGTTCTTTTCACAACAAGTGGATTTTTCGTTTTATCAAAATGAACTCGTAGCTTTGGTAGCTGGTTGTCTGAAATCTCTCAATGTTATAATGACGTCCATTGTTGGAATTTTCATATTATTTTATTTGTTTTCTGGCATTATAATGTTGGTTCTGTTTTGTTGGGACACCATAACAGTTATATTAGCTGGTGATTAATAAATAAGTTAAAATGTGTGGTTAAGCTGTGATTTTGGAATTCCTTGTTGGAATGAGTATAATAAGTAGATACACAATAGTTGAATGCACTTTCTTACGCTGTGTGAGAACTATGTGACCTAATGAAATATTCCATTCGTCTCTTTTTTGTCTGGTAGGAATCTGTACCCTGTAGGTTCGCACACCACATTAATATCACTGATTATGAGTTCCGTGGCCTTACCATCTTAGTAGGAACTTGAAACGGGGTGAATAGTCAAAGTCAGGCCACCGCATCTTCATATTTTTATGAACTGAAAATTATAAACCCTATAAATTGACGGAAGTGTAATATTGGGGACTAATTTTTTTAATTTCCTCCAGTGCTAAGTGACTCTACTCGACGAACTTGCTGCAGCAGAGAGAGACAAAGAGAGAAAAAGTGAATTACATAGTCAACGACGAACTAGGAAGCGCCTGCGGATTACACAAAATGCTTCACTTAACTTGTTCTGAACCAAGTCTTCAGAAATAAGCGCAAGCTCTTCTGTAAATTTTGTCTTAACAATGATCAGCTACATTCTACTTTAACAAAAAAAAATATATATATATATAAAAAAATAAAAACCATACGCCTACATGGGAAACCATACGTCGTACGCCTATCTACAGATTTGGTTAACGTTTGTTGTTGTATCATGTAAAATAAATGAAATAGTAGTAACCCCCCAAAAAAATGGTCCCTTTGATACGAGCAAATTCTTTTTTTTTTTCTTAACGTTAAAACTACTGCCTCTTCTATCAGAGCACATATTTTTACGTTAGCCTTCCTCAGGGACGTGGGAAGATAAATTCGCTGTTAGATTTTTCTTTTTATGCGACGGAAATTCGAAGCAATTGAAGTGGAAATTTTTCTTCCCCTTTTTATTTATTATTATTATTATTATTATTATTATTATTATTATTATTATTATTGTCATTATTATTTATTTACATTCGCATAAAAAAAATACAATACCTTAAGTGTATAGGAGAAAATAATGCTAGCCTAAATAATAATACGTACAAAAGTGTTTTTTCTACACACATATTATGTACCTATATATGGAGGTCATAAAAATTTGGGTGGAAATTTTTTCAATGCTTTCGTCGACCATTTGAACAATTATTAGTTTCTTTTTCCAGGAGAAAATCAAAAATTAAACATCTCCAAAGGACTTATTCCATCGAATAAGTTGCTTCGAAGCATCTTCAATTGTTTCAAAGAAAAATATTTTCTTTAACATAGAACGGGCAATGAAAAAATTTAGTGTGTATGCTACCGGTGAACATGATTCTTCTTATTTTCACTATAATTTTTTAGGTATGTATAGTCGTAACAAAACGAAAAAAATAAATAAAAACAAAAACAAAAAAGGAATCCGAAAAACACGCGATCCTTTCGAAGTTTTGGAACTTGAAAAATGATAAAAATTTTTTACATTGTACAATATAATATGCAATTTGGAGATGTTATATCTAGGGTGTCACTGATGAAGGAATGGTGTGGAATATTTTAAAGTACCTATGTAGTTTCTGTAACAAAATTTAGACGCTCGTATTTTTTAAGTTACATTGTCATCCGCAGAAAAAACATTAACACAACTTTTGCGTTATATTGTAGACAAGAATCTTGGTACAGTTTATCAAGTTTAATATAGTTGCAAATTTTTAACAATCTAATAATAAAATGTTCTGGTTAGCTGGTTATCATATTACACTCCTATTTCATATTTTTATTTTACATTTTTGTTTTTTTGTTTTTTTTTTTAATTTGAAAACCTCCTTTTGTGGGTTTTAAAACATATTATTTTGCGATGATGAGAAGTGATGGAAAGAGCTTGTGTGATTTTATTTTCATGCAAACCCCAAAAGAAAAATATGTTTTTTAATACGCCATAACTGAACAAAAAGTAACAAATTTCAATACGACGCGAAAAAATATTGTTAGGCGCATGCGCAGTTACGAGTTGAATTTCTCGCACGGAACGATCACTTTTATGCACGGCTCGACAACTATCTCAATTGTTGATGTTTTCTAAAGTATAATTAGGCTTATTAAATTATAATTATTTAGCTCTAAAATAATCTTTTGAGTAAATTTTTTTGGAGATGAGGGGGTGAGGGGTACGATGATATTTTGGTTAAGAAAAAAAATTAAAATTATTCATTCATTACTTGGCTCTAAGGCAAACAAATACTTGCCTTTTTTCATTATTATTATTATTATTATTATTATTATTTTTACTTTTATTTTTTTTGTTTTTTTGAGGGGGGTTGAAAAAATAGTGTGTAACCCACGTGCAAAGAAGGTGTTGATATTCGTGTGATTTGTAGCACTCGCGTTCAGCTGGTTTTGAAACATTCACCTTTGTATCAAAATCACACACTTTTTTCACTTGTATTACAAATAACTATTATTTTATTTTTTTCAGAAAAAAGGTCCTTGTTCCACGTCAGTCCCAATGGTTCATTTTTTCACCCACAATTTCTTTTGTTTTTAGTTGAATTATTGAATTTTGTGAACCAAAATGACTCGAATAGGCCATCATAGATTTTCTGGAAGTAAAAATCTTGGATATTTTCAAAAAAAAAGTCCAGTTCCCAAAAATTCATGGCTATATAAAGTCTTACACAAATGGGTTTTAGGCTTTGATTCCTGCTTCATAATCTACAAAGCACAATTTATTAGGTACCTCCTTAAAAATAAGCAGATACCATATATAAATTAGAAATACTTGAATACCTTTCAATTTTGAAACACATGTGAAAAGGTTTATTGGGAGGAGGGGAGATGAATTTTTGAAAAACATAAGTAACTGGTTAAACGACTTCACTCTTGTAAAACTGTCTACTTTCTCTGTCCGTCCGTCCGTCTGTCTGTCCGTCTGTCCGTCTGTCCGTTTCTTTCTCTCTCTCTCTCTCTCTCACTCTCTCTCTCTCATGTAAACATTGGCACATAAAATTAGAAAATTAATTTGAGCACTCAAAAAAAATAATTGTATTTTCATGAAAACATGAAATTAAGTGGTCACTTCTTCTTTATAGCAAAATATTATAACATAAATGATTAAATTTATATTTACTAATTGAAAAAAAAAAAAAAAATTCTTACTATCTTGAACGTCACTTTTTTTCATCTATTTTGTTTCGTTTACATTTTCAGTTCTCCTCTTTTACTCATTCAACGAATCTTCGATGGATGGATTCTAAAGAAAAAGTTAAGTGCTCTTTAAAAAGTCGTAAAATTCTGCGGAAACTCATTCTTTTGATAAATCTTTTTGAAGCGAACTATGTTTTTAAACGAATGGATACTCGAGAAAATTGAACTAATTTTTTACACGTTTTCCCATTTATTGCGAACGATAACGACATCGATTTGTTAAATGAGCCATCCCTTACGTGAATCTTCTGTTTTACTCCCTTTAACGTGTTACTTTGAAAAATAAAAGAATTTATTTCCGAAGAAATGTGAAAAATTCCTTATTCTTTCTCGTTTTAATAGCTAATTATGGTAAACAGCAACTAATAACTGTTTTGGCTGTTTGAATAAGAATAAATTTATGTCGGCTGATAATGGAAATCTTTTCAATAGGCTAATGGATAGATTTTCCGAGGAAACTATCTCAAACCTAGCTACTGTGGTCCAGTTGCCCTTTTTGGTCCAAACAAAAGTATTAAAGAAAATGTAGAAAAATTAAATTTTTTCAATACATGCGGCAAAATGAGCGATGAAATATTTGTTTTCGAGGCCCAAAACGTAGAATTTCCAACCAGAAAACAAAAACTTTTTAGAAGGAGCAAAATTCAATTTCTTAATTAACATAGATATTTGGACAAATAATGTACACTACTGTGCACACTATTCACGCACACAGACCTATTTATTCACTATTTAATTTCCAGTTGGTCTACATATGGTGTATATGATCTCTAATGGATTTTAAATCCAATTTTTATTTTCTCAGAAGTATATATTGTATTCTCAAAAGTCAGAGGTCAGCTGCTACTGGAGATTGAACTTGGCACACCTACATGAGATCAAGTAGGAAAAATCAGCAGTCTAATCCACGTGGCCATGATTTCTGTCTACTTGATCTCTAGCCCTTTCGCTGCCAAACTGTTTTTTACCATTTGTAAGCTTATCCCATGGTATGTTTTCAATTAAAAATAAGTTATTACCGAAGAGAGAGAGTGAGGGTGCCTGTTATGTATAAAGTATGGAATGTATAATATTCTGACTCATCGTGTCATGAATTCAACACCAGATCATGATTTATTTTCAATGTGATGCATATCCAACATCCGGGTCTTCATGTATTTTCACCGATGCAAAATCATCCGTAACATCTTTTAAAGAATATACGTCCGAGTATTATTATTTAAAATATAGTTTTTTATACATTTTGCGACATATTATAACAAAGTTTTATTAAATATGTAGGTATTTCGCCACAGAAAATAATAAAAATTGATAACAGAAACCACGAAAAGTAGGTACATCAGAGATGGTCGAAATAAAGATATCCCGTGCTGAAATTCACCGAAATTAGTGTCAGAAAATGAAATCTGTGTAATTTGCTTATACAGTAAAACCTCGATAAGTGAAAACTCGATAACTGAAAAACCTCATTATCTGCAATAAAATCGCCTTCCCTTCACCTTGAACGAATTTCCATGTAAATCTTACTCTGTAACTGAATGGAACTGAATAGGCATGACTCGTTAACTGCAAAAAAATTTAGCTTCAACCAGCTCATTTCGTTTCCAAAACTCGTTCAATTATGTACTCTCCCATGTACTGTATGAAGTTTGACTCTACAAGTGAAATGTTTTATTGAAAAACTCTGTTAGTGAACTACCAATTATCGTGTGCTGGGTGAACCTGTAACAACTTCCAGCTTTTTTGCTAAGTAAATTGTATGTATGTATGTACATACATATGTAATTTTACTAAACTCTGTAACTGAAAATAAACTGTTTTTGACTCTACAAGTGAAAAACTCATTAAGTAACCTTTTTTTCTCGCGTCCACTATAAGTGAAAAGTTTCTTTTACTGAAAAACTCGTTAAATGAGCATCAACAAGCCTTCCCTTGCAAAAATCATTTATCGAGGTTTCACTGTAATATATCTTATCTACCATGGCCTCTGTGAATGATCATAATGTTTAAAAATCAAATTCGAGCCTCATGGCCTATCACTACAAATTTTGAATCTCTATACACCATAATAAATGTGCAAGCAGTTAATTTATTGGTTAAAATTATTTCACAAAATTATTTTCCAATATTATTTTGCTAATTATTCCCTCATATTCGAAGCGTATGTGCTCCACTACCGACACGGCCACACACACACGTGAAAAAAAACAATGTTTGTTGCTTTCGCCATAACAAGTACCTATAGGTATGCCAGTGAGAATTCAGGGCCGGCGCAAGCCGGAGTGCCACAAAGTAGCGCTTCAGGGGTTGTATCATATATTATTATCCAGTGTTATCACACGTACGTTGGAAATACCTATACTTACATGAAGTGGACGTTGCATATAATGACATGCACTTTAGGCTGTGATTGCAGTTTGTATTGTTGTATTTAGGTAACGTTGGTAGCGAAAGGGCTAGTTAATACTGGTTGATATATTTTTGGTCATACACATTCCCTACAATTGTATAATATTTTCCGCTTTTATCCTAGAGCAGAGGGGGTTGGAGTGAGACTTTTGGTATGTCATACCGTCTTGATGAATTTTTATTCACATTCATTTTTGAAAGCAGGTAACACTGGTGCCAATTTTGTCGAATAGTAAACTTTCAGTTTTTGCATAGTGATTAGGGTTCAAGATTCTATTCTTGCACCTTTGGAATGATAAGGGATTGATTTCTTGAGAATGTGAAAACAGTCGATCAATTTTCATTTTACGTAATAAGAAATACGTTTGGATAGTTGCTATAAGAAGGACTGATGTTAAAACGTGAGTAGGTAACTACACCTTTCAAAAGATTAGTAATCTATTATGCCAGTTCGAGCTCCTATATGACGTTCGAATGAGTCCATTATGTTATTTATTTTTCGAAATTCTGTTGGAATGTTGGTAGTCACCACAAAAAATCTCGCACCATAAATTCTACTTACACGTAAACATAATGTACGTAGTCTGACGTCAACTTATCCAAAAAACAATACAACTAGCTATACTTATCGAGACTGGGTATACGTACTAAGACTGATCTATTTCCAGTTATTAAAAGTCGCAGAATAACTTTTCCATGCGTGAAAAGTTTATATTAAACAAGTTTCCTTCGAAAATACTTACTCTTTTCCAATTGAGCATTACATTCGTTCGCGACCACCGTACAATTATTAGCACACAGCTCACGAAATGTAGACACATGGAAAAGAAGTAGTGTAAAAAAGTAGGCAACAAGAGATAAACAAAAGGAAGAGACGAAATAAAAAAAAGAAACGAGAAACCTGTACTTACTAAAAACTTTGGAAAAGTGGAGCAAAACAAGAAGAAAAAAAAATTCGAGCAGGAAAACTCATTAACGGGTTGAACTTGGACGAGGTAAGCGGAAAATACGTTCTCAGCAGAAGTTCCTCACGTGAGAAAAGTACAAAACGAGAAATGTCTCGAAAGAACGAAAAAATAAAACGAAGAAGTGTTGAATGAGAGAATAGGCTATTTTTTTCATCCTTTAGATTTTGGGAGCAAATGTGAAAGAAACAGAAACGAGAGAGTGAGTGAGAAAATCGAAAGCAGGCGGAGGAGAAAAAACAATGACGTTTTGAAAAACAATTTCTCTTTTTATTTTCCTCCCATTGCTTTATCCGTCGACTGGCGTAAAAAAAATTTTTTTTTGCCCCTCCATCTATAGTGCTTCCTCATCGAAAACAATAACACTATCCCTTTCATTGACGAAGTACATTCAACTTCCTACGAGTTACGAGTACAAACTCGAATGGGTAAGTATGAGTGAGCGACTGAAACATATTTCACCATTTCCACAATCGAACTACTTCGGGAAAACAAAAAATAAATAGTAAAGGCTAAAAAAAAAAAAAAAAAAAAAATGACAAACAAAAAAGAACAGAAAGCAGTTTTTATTGTTTAGCTAAGGTTTTCACGCGTGGAGCAACGAGCCTTTTATGAAATCAAATAACGTACAATCGATGAAATTGAAGACATTTAGCTGAAAAAATACGCACGAAAGTCGTATTTAGTGCATTAGTGGTAGATGAGGGAAGAAGAGCCTCATCTCTCATTGGGGGTTTGTTTACGAATCGATAGTGACGTGCGAAAGAGACAAGAAGATTTCGAGTGAAAGTTAATCCGAGGTTGGTGAATTCGAGGTAAATTGAACTGACGATAATTTTAGAGTCTTCCCAAGAGGGTATAATTTGTTGGGAGAAAATACGAAATAGACAGAGTGAAAAATAAAAAAAATTGTCGTTGGGTTTTAGCAATTTATCCGCCTTTGTGCGGAGAGAGTAACCGGTATTCCGGTTTCTCACCAATTTCTATATGTAAAGATTAATAAATATTGAAAATTTTCACTTATCATCACAATTTAAAAGGTATTTAGCGTGAGTACAGTCGCTTAGCACCACTTGTTAGGCTCATATGATCATTTTTGAATGTTTTGTCATGGAGTGAAAATTTCATTATTCTCATAACAAATTCACTCACAAATTATGAACGTTGTTTAGAAGAGGTTGACGTTTTTCTGCATTCATAAACTGCATTTTTCACATTCCATATTTATGGCAATACCCGGTGCAGTATGTCATGATAAAAATAAATTACTTAAATTACCCCCTTGAATTTTCCACACCCTCGGACGCATTCCTCGTACTAACAAATTAAATTTAAATTAAATTATTTCCCCAATAATAAACAAAGTCGCCGTGAGTTCCTGGGTTAGGCTAACAACTTAGCCGTGGTTGTTCACGTCGAACATTTTTCCTCGCACCATCATTAAACTTTTTCTTTCTGTTCCAAATTTAATATTTCCCCCTTCGCGACACCACGTTGTTTTGTCCTCGATGGTCTTAAATAATAATAATTGCTGCATGTATCGCAGTAAAATAAAACTTCTTTATTTCTCTTCTTTTTTTTTCTTGAACGAGTGGCGAATTTCTTACCAGTATCTTAGATTCTCGCTATCTCGATAAACCAGAGTTTGTACATTTTATGAGAAACATTTTTGATGTGTAATCTTGGTGCTCAGTCTGTAGGGACTAAAGGAAAATTACAATTGTCAGATTCGCGTACCTGCAACTCTTACAATTATTGTCGTTGATATGGAAATTCCATCTCACTCACTCATCATCATTATCACTATGAATATATATATATATGTGTAAAAGACAAAATTGTATTTTCCCAAATCACACCAAATCTCGCTCATACTTGCGAGATTTTGACAATTTTTCATATTTATTTATGTTTGACGCTGTTACGATGTAATTATGAACTGCATGCGATTTACTTATCATTTACTTATCTACAATAACGTCATTTCATTCATTAAATTCATTCCTTCTCTTATCCAATGACAACATTCTCGACTAATCTTAACCTGAACATTTTTCTTTGTTATCGTCATCGACTTCGCAGCTCGCTTACGATTATTTTCTCATTGATAATTTCATTCATTCTTTGGTGCGGTCATTCAACGTTGACCCAGTTAAACAGAAATAATCTTCGTTCATTTTGTGTGTAATAAATATCCGAATTTTCTAATTTCACTGTTATTATAATTACGTGTGAATAAACAGTTTTGAATTTTAAACTCTCTCACACAATCTTTTATTCCTAGTGCAAATTAGACTCACGCCACACAACAAACTTACATATATGTATATATATATGTCATACATTCCACCTCTTTCGATCTCATATCTTTAGTTATGATCTACACTAGTGCTGCGCTTCGCCATTGCATACTTTATTCGAATATTGTATTTCAGTTGATCGTTAATATAATTCTGCAACTGTTCATATTGAGTTCTTCTTTAATTTCTTCAAGGATCCTTGAACTTCCTCACATCAATTGTAATTCTTACAATCGTAACTCTTACAATCGTAATTCTCATTTTTGTGTGTTACATGATGTGTAGGTGTGTGGTTGTGTGCATACTCAACACATTGCACATGCACACAGCCACACTATTATTATGTTTGCACATCAATCCTTCATGAATATGCCCCAGTGGTACTCGCACCTTCTTTTGTATCCATAAATTTGTCTTTCAATACACGACGGATTTTTGTATTGTGGATTGACTTCTTTTTCGCAAGCATTTTGGCCCGTACTCGAACAAGTAACAAGATAACTCTGGTTATTTTTCTCTAGGTTTATGCTCTTTGCTAATTAGTTTTGTCATTATGAAAATTATGCGTGATCCAAAGGGGGCGAAAAAACAACACCTGGCACGCCATGCAGGTTTTCACTGAGCTATCATAATTATTTTCACTGTGTTTTTCAGTGTTTAACATACTCGTATTATTTAATCAAGTGTTTTGGGAAACATGCTGTTATTGCTGTCGTCAGAATATACTACCCGGGGTCGCATACCACTGCAAAAAATAAAACAAAAAATATAACTAGAATCTCTTCTTCTTGTTTTCGACTTAAAAATTTTACAACTGAAAAATATCCCTATGAGAGAAAAAGAGGAGAAGCTGTATCGAAAGAACAGGTGAGATAAAATGAAAAGGAAAAAAAATAGATAGAAAATCAAAAAGAAGAAGAAAAAGAAAAAAAGCAGAAGAAGGGAAGAAAATCGAAAACAATAAGAATACAAATGACGAAAGTAAATTTCGTTTCAAAATGGGATACGCTGCCTTAAGGGGCATTCCTGTGACAATAAATTGCGATATGAACGTCGTTATTACCAAATTGTTTCGAACCATTAATAAAAGAGTAACGTGCGCTAAGGGTATCAAGAACGGGGTGGGTAAAGTGGCAAGGCGCGAGGAGGGCTGGAAGTGTGGGTTTGTGAAGTGTACCGGAGTATCGTCGGTAACGTATTCGAATCTCTTAACATGGACGAGGAGTGAAAAAAGGGGTTCACATATTTGGGATTCTGATAAATTAATGGCACCGAATGGCAGAATATACGAGAAGGCAATAGGAGACGTACCTACTATACGTACGTATGTATATGTATAGCACAGCTACGAAACGTATCAATATTTTAGGGGATGATAAGGAATGCGAAGTCGTGTCTTACGTGTTTTTTGGGGAAAATGGCGAAAATCGGCTTAGTAATTTGACAAAATTTAGTTCGATGCGTAAATTCTGGTAAATTGGCGTCAATATTCGTTTCGTTTTTTGCCAATGCTAACGGAACGAATCGAAAGAAATAAAAGTGAATCTGTTTTTTTGGAGAATAAACGTGGTATTTTAGCGGAGAATGTTTGCGTATGCGCATGTAAAAAGACGGTACATGTTTTGGTTGTACTTACTGATCGAAAAATTCAGACGAAATGTTTTAAATGGGATGATATCGAATGCACTGAGATATTAAAGTTTTTTTTACGTCTGTACTTTGTCTCGATTAGACGATGTATGGATCTTAGTGATGGGATACTATTTATAATTATCGACAGTTTATCGATAATTCTTCATATCGGAAATATCGATAGAGAATCTTGAAATTATAGGTAGTTTTGATATGGAAAATATAGAAAAAAAAAAGAAATATTTCATGAAAAATAAAAAATTTCTTATCGAAATAAAAATTTTTATGTGAATATTAAAAAAATTCTATAAGAGAAGAGAAAAATTCTACGGAAATTGCATATCTACCAAGTATCGATAATCATCGATTGTCAATAGTTATCGATACATTTAAAAAATTGCTACCTAATTATCGATTTGTTTTTCTTTTTTGTTTTTTTTTTCGACAATTCCCATTACTAATGGATCTATGGTGTCTGGTTGTTAGATTAGGAGTATACCAAAGTAAAACATTATGGAATCCTGAAGACTGCTCAGTCGGGTGGTGAGAACACCTAATAGTATCGTACCAAATGGTAATTAAAGTAACGCAACTTACCATAACCTTCATTCAAATGACTTTATTTTATCAGGTTTTCAAAAAAATAAAAAACAACATGCGATTAAATTATTATATCTTTGACTTACGAGTATAGGCTGTTATATACCTACCTCTGCCTATTGCTGAACGTCATCGAAATATTCTCTAAAAAATTAGGTTCCTATATTTTAATAAATTTTTAATGATCTTCAAGGAGGATTTTTTAGAGGTACAGTGACTTCATACATCTAGAGAGATCTACAACGCCCTATATAATAATTTATATGCTGCAGTATGAAAATAGGTAAGTAAAAGATAAAACTAATGTTATGTGAGTCACCCTTTCTGCTCATCAAAAGCTGCCATATTCCACAAGGGTGTTCGCAGAATTGAGATCTCGAAGGAAAAGCCAAAAAAATTTAGTAACAATTTTTCCAATTATATTTTCTATCATTTTTTTAATAGATTTTTTGATGAGTGGAGAGGCAAGCACGGCTCTCTTCCCACTAGCATACAACTTTGCATTCAACAAGCATCTCAGGTCCTTGGAATAGAGAATTTACTGCGAAGGTTTTGGGTGTCTTCGTGAACTATTATCTTTTCCATAAATAAAATTATGCGTAGATTATAGACTGTATATTAATTATAAGATGGAATTGAGAATTAACTTTTAATAGAGCTTTTCCAGAACTCAAACTTTACGAGTAAGGGTAGGTATCAAACACAGCAAATACCACTCATATTCTCTACAAATCGCCACACTTTCACCGACTACAAAGTTACAGGTTCCTATGTCATGGCTACGCCCACGAGTCCAGTGCGCACTAGCGATGCGCTGAGGACTCGACATGACTGGAGATACTGGGCTGAGGCGACGCTAACAGTTGTTCCACAACCAGGCGCAAGCTAAGGTGTGTGACAACGAACATATTTTATTCGTCCTTGTGACGTTAAACCAACAATAAGTAAACTCCTCCACTACATGGTAGCAGGAGCACAGTGTTTATCACTGGACCTCAAATTTAATAATTTGTTTTCATCGAAATCTGATTTCGCAAATTGAAATTTAATTTCGCAACTCAAAATTTAATTTCGGAAAATCGAAATATCATTTCGAACATCGAAATATAATTTTGGAAATCGAAAATTAATTTCGGATCTACATGCGAAAAACGAAAATATTAGTTTTTTGTGGCCCAACTTACGGTTTGACCTGAACTGAAATACTAAATGATTCCACTAGCAAATAACTCTCAACCGTACACCGTACGCAATTACCAGTCTCAATAAGAATTAGCCTGACAATTACACTTAGACTTATTTAAGACTGAACTTTAATTCATTGATAATTCCCTATACTGAGTATAGTCAAACATTTTCTAATTGTTAATTAGCCTAAAAATGCCCTTTGTAATTACCTTTATTAGAAAGCCAACGAAAAAATAATTCATAATTATTTTTCCGCCGCCCCCAGCGTTGAATATTACGTATAATATTTCTGTAAATAAAATACATCGAATCCACAAATTCGTCTTTGAAATATTTAGGCTGTAGAAAATACAGAAAGATCGCTAAATGATAGCGCATTTGTGTCTTTGTCCTTCAAATATGAACAAAGCGAGAGAGACAGAAAAAAAATCTAGGAATATTCCTATCTCTCTCGCACTCGTACGTTTGAAAAAACAATCCTTAATAAAGACACAAATAGCATAAAAAACTGATTGAAATTCCTCAAAACTATGACGATTGTGCAGAAGGCAAAAGACTTGGTTCATCCAATCGGTTTTCACCAGCCACTGGACAATTGAACAATCGTATGAGTTTTTGTGTGAACAAGCACACATATGTAAAAGGGATCGTATGCCTTACAAAAAAACACACAAACATAGTTTGTGCAGTCCGCTGCAACGGCAGCAACAGCATAGATAATACATCTCACCCTGACAACAACGTGTTCATCACAACGTACCCCAGATGTACAAAAAAAAGAAAAATCTTCACTTGTTGTCTAATTTTGGTAGAGATTACTATGTGCTCCATTACAATTAATTGCTTTTGCGGTATTTTTCGTAATTATTTACGCAATTTCGTTTATACATTCCCGCCCGGAGTGTAGCTGCAGAGTTTCCGAAAAGTAAAAAAACCGGTATCAAAGGAAAACCGTAAGTACATTTACAATCAAGATAATTTTTAGTAAATTTCCTAAAGTGACGCCATATGCAAATATCATATTTGGAATATGCATTCGTAACACATTGTTACGAGATAAAGTTCTTGATCTATGCAATGGAGTGTTCTGTGGAAGAAAAGATGAGAATAACCAACATTGCTTTGCAATGTATTGGCTAAAAAACAAGCAAGGAACTCAGTTCTGAGTTTCTGTTTAGTTTCATGATGTGACCCGATCAACCAGATTGTGACTCGATCAACCAGATCGTAGCCAGTGTGGCCCAACTGAGAAAACTGAATTGTTGAACAACCATAGTTTCCAAAAAAAAAACAAAGCAGTGGCTTTACACCAGTAAATGTATGGTACTTGCTGTGTGTATTTAGTTGGCAGATCTTAATCAGTAGACATAGACAGAGACCACCTGGTCGTTCCTACTGAACATGACTCATCGAAGCAGATGAGATAGTAACGAACACCATGTGAAACATTTGTTCGAATCAGTTAAATCATTTATTAAAATTAGGGAGTTATCGGAGCCTATTTGTACTTCCGTACCAAAAAAGGTTGATAAACCTACTCCACCACCTCAAAATAGAAATCCCTCTCAACCTAAAGGCAAGAGAAATTTTGCAATCATTTCTACAGAAAAGAAACTGAACAAAAGATAGAATAAATCCAATCCTCGAAAATGACCAATCCAATGTTTAAATCGCATAAAACCCATACGAACACTATTACAATGTATAGAAGCTGTACGCCGATTTAACAAACAGCAAATAAGGAGAAAAAGACTAATTTCACCTTATGCATCTTTAGATTTCACTTTTCATTTTGCTCTACTCTGTTTCATCAGAGCTGACCAAAAGAAATACTTTGAAAAACTACTCGAAGTATTGGAAAAATGAGATCACCCTCCGTACATCTTGTACGAATAATTCCACATCCTGATTTTATCCATCTGGGATATTACATACAGTAAATTATCTACCCGATATCGAGTACGCAAGAGATATGCTATCACCAATCCTGATGCATCCTAAATCTCATCTGACAAAATTAATTCTGATGCATACACATCTGAAAAACGTACACTCTGGTACGAAATTTACTATAGCCGACTTTAGAAGACACTATTTTGTACCAAAGTCACTAAAAGTGTTACCTCAAATTCTAAAGAAATTGTGCACACTGCAAAAAAGCTGAAACAAGACCCTTTAAACAACCAACTTTTTAAGCACTACCAGACTTTTGTCTGGTACCTTTCGTAAATCCATTCACCTACACAGGTGTGGACATCTTTAGACCATTTATGGTATTTGACAAATACCTACCAAAGTCGAAAACACAGCTGGCAACACCAACTACACCACCAATCAAAAACTGGGTGTTGATTTTTACATGCCTTTCCACCCGAGCAGTACACCTACTCTCAGTATCAAACTTGACAACTGAGGACATCTAGACAGCGTTCCTAACATTTTTCGCTGACAAAGGCACACCCAAAGTTATCCTATCCGATAACGCAGCGCAATTCCACTTAATTGCAACGTATTTACCAGAGTACTGGAAAATGTTCACTGAAGAACAAAAAATAAAACCTAGCTTAGATGAAAGAGGCATTAGATGGCACTTCATCCCAGCTAAATCACCATGGTATGGTGGAGTTTATGAACGACTGATTGGCATTATAAAACAGGTGTTTTATAAAGTCCACGGTCACCACCCAATTTACAAACATACCTTTCAAGCGAGCTTGAAAGATATATAAACAATGGTCAACAGAAGACCACTATGCCCATCTCCGGATGAGCTAGACCAGTTGACATTAACACCCGCACATTTCATGCGGGCCAACTTAGGCCACCTAAGCAATCCGATTAATGAATCGAATAAAGATCCAACTCCTACAGCAAAACAGCTTATGGACATTTGGAAACTCGACCAAGATTACCTGACAAAACTTTGACTAACTTGGAAGAGACAATATCTCTTATACCTAAGAGATAGACCACCAACTGTGCTCTCCAATCCAGGGCGCACAGTACCATTCGTACCAAAAGTAAACAACATAGTACACGTTTTGGAATACACATCCAAACTGGGCATTTACAAACTTGCAAAAATCATTGATTTAGAGAAAACTCGTGATGGACAAGTCCATCACACAAAAATAGAATTCTCAAGCAAGCAAACATCTACAAGACCTCTGAAGTTCTTGGCTCCGTTGGAGTTAGATGACAGAAATGTTGAAAAACTCGATACGTAGTATCGTACCTCCGATAGATCCCCCCTGATTATGACAAAAATAGACTGGTTTGACAAGCCAAATTACTGACTTTAGGGTACACCATAATTGGACATTATACTCCTAAAAACGGTATAACTACAATTTTTTAGCACCCACTATTACTGTCATGTGCTTTATAAAAGGCTACGGGTAATAGGTGGCAGAGTGCACTACTTAATTTAGCATCATTGATGTTTACACAACAAGCTAACTCCCATATATTCCTTTACAGAATCTGTGATCTACGGCCAATAACTCGTTCCATCCTCTCAACTGCAGCATCTGGCAGTTGAAACAAACTTTCGCTGAAAGTATCGTTTATGTCAAGTTTTGTTACGTCGTAACGCCAGAAAAACGAAGAAAAATTTTGTTCCTATTTTCTTATAATTTCTGTAAATAACTATTTCCAACATGTACTTATATTATAATTGTTGTTTCTATTGTTTTTTAATAATAAAATAACATTTTATATATATAAACATGTACGTCTAATCTTTATTCTAGATTTCAGGGGAATCTTCAGAAGTGGCCACTGATGGCCACCCAGGAACACCGCCCCCAGTGTCATGGCTACACCCACGAGTCCTGTGTGCACTAGCGATGCGCAGAGGACTCTACATGACTGGAGATACTGGGCTGAGGCGACACTAACAGTTGTTCCACAACCAGGCGCGAGCTAAGGTGTGTGACAACAAACATATTTTATTCGTCCTTGTGACGTTAAACCAACAATAAGTAAACTCCTCCACTACATCCTATTCCATTGTGAGTCCAATGTAATATCTGAGAGTTATCAAAGGAATGTATAGAACTCCGACTACACGCTTATAATTGTTGTTTCAGAAACACGATTTGACAAGGATAACATATCAGTGGGAGGAAGGACAGGAGATGTACCAACTGGGTCAATGTTTATGGGGGGAGGCACAACATTAGAATAATCACAACATTGAGGTATTTTGATTTATGAGACTTTAGCTTAGAAAAATTTTTGAAATAATACAACGCAACGTTTTGCATCCACTCCTTGTAAAAGTCGAGATCTGTATACTACACTGGTTCATTCTATAAAAATTATGAAAATAACCTAACCAAAAAACATTGCTATAACTGAGAATGATAAGAACTTGATTTTTTTATTATTTAATAGTGTAATGGCATAAAAGAGATATTTTTGCACCAGATTAGACCACTTTACGTGTTACACCATACACAAAATATTAGTACCAACAAAAATGAATGTCAATATCTCTGTAATATTAAAATAATTAGTTTATTATCAACTAACTATTGTGGACCTTAACTTCTTGAAGGACTTAATAAAATATTTCAAACACTGATAACCAGGTTCAACATTGGGAACACTTCCTTTTATAAGTAAGAATTATGTAGACTGTACTAAGGCTGTCTCAAAACTGTACTGTTAAAAAACTGTGTACTGTTTTATTGATAAACAGAGTTTATATAAGTACCTGTTCAGGGTACCTAAACGTATATGGTGAATAGACCTTCGACCATATGCATAATGAACTGCGCATACTGATAAAATGTTGAAGGCAAGCAAATGAAATGTACATTCCATTCAAAAATGTTTTCCCTTATCAAACTACTTTTCACAGAATTCATCAACGAATTCTCTTCGATTTGTCGCCGTTAAAATTAATTAGGATTCAGGGACGAACCAAGAGCTCTGTTTGATAGGACTACACCAACTTACACCAACCTACACTGGGAGGGCGATTCCACAAATGTAGGAATGTTATATGACTTTATGTCTAATTTTACATGAATATTTGTGGAATATCCCTACCGGTGTAGGTTGGTGTAAGTTAGTGTAATCCTATCAAACAGAGCTAAGGAGAATTCACCTACAAATTTTCTTCAATTTGTCACCCTTAAATTAATCAGGATTCAGCGACAAATCAAAGAGAATTCACCTACAAATATTAAAAAGGAATAAATGACGCTATTTAATTTTAAAAACACTTTCGTTTTGTAAAATGACAATGCAAATCCCTCCAAATTATTTAATCAATTAATGTATGATATTTGATAAATCCTGAAAAAAGAAAACTTTTGAATGAAATGTACTCATGGTGTCTCCATATAAGCCAATGTTAATTTTATCAGTATGCGCAGTCCGTTATGTATGGTCAAAGGAATAGACTAAATAGGGTAGGAACTTGTTATTATAGGGATATGCTGATTCGCGATATAATCGAGGGACCAGCATATTTAGGTCATTGAATATTATGATAATATTCACATATTATCATAATATTCAAGGCGGGTATTTTATATTGTTTTGGGGAAATAGTAAGGATATTTTAATTACAGGGCCGAGTACCTGAAATACCAGTACTATAATGGTGTCAACGAATATGTTTGTCATATTTGAAAATAGACAAAAATATGTACCTTACAGATAGATAATAATTTCCTCTATCATCGTCAAATATAAGTTAATATTTTCAAACAGCTATCTCTAATTTAAATTTATATTGATAAAATGTAGGAAAAATTCTATCATTGTGTATGTAATCACTTTTGTGCGTTCAGAATAAAAAACCTGGTTAAATCTTACCTACTCGGTTATTTACTTAGTTACCTTTGTGTTGTCAAGGCTAACTTACACTACAACTGAAATTTTATTGGTTTGTGTCATGATATCAGTTCATAACACCCAACCAACTTACACCACTAGGTAAACAACTGTTTGGGTAACAATTAACCATTGGGAAGTGGGTTTCAAAAGTTGTACCTGAGTGCAGGAAGTCCGTTTATTCTGAACGGTAAACAACCAGCTTATTTTGAACAGATTGGCTGCGCTCTTGTTTACTAGGTTGTTACCCAGGCATTTATTCTGAACGAGCTCCTTATATTTTTCTAATTATTTTTGATTTCAAAAATACTGTTCCTGTGCTGGTTAATATTTTACATTAAAATGATGGATGGAAGGATAAGGTGTGTAACATTAGATAAATTTTTAATGATAAATGTCAGATAGTAGATTGCTCGTAAGTTACGACACCTGTATTTATTCCTTAATTGTGACAATTTTTCAAACAATTGAGAAAGTTCTCATTTCCATGGATTTTAATAGGAAAAATGGTCAAACTGATGTATTTCTAAGTTAGCAACACCATCCAGTCTAAAAAATGTCTTTATTTCAAAGAATTTCCTGCATTTTAAACAAATTTCCTAAAAAATAATAATTTCTATGTTTTTCCTTTTCTTTGTAATGGATAGTCATGGGGTTCATATATTAGTTAAAAATTTTAGTGACGATACGATATATGTACCAGTTAGTACTGCTACTGACATGGCCACTCTGAGTGTTTGTTCAATTCCTGTTTAGTGGTGAGCAGGATCAATTTTAGATGAATTTTTCCTTGGTCGTAGGATTTTTTTAATGTGATAACATTCTTATTTTCTATATGGGATCTGTTTTCAAATTCGATGTTTCTTTATTTTTCTATTTTTTCTCACACATCGATAAAATATCGATATTTTTTGCATGCATTTTCCATTTAACAACAAAAAATATAGATTTTTTTATATATCGAATTTTTATAAATCAGATTGATATTTATTTACATGTAATTCCCATTTAACATCGAAATCAAATTTTTATCAATATATTAAGTAGCTAAAATATTTACTGGAATTTTTCTAAGGTTTATCAGTGAATGAGAATGAGTGAATAGCGATTTGAATTATTTTTAATATTCGTGATTTCAAAGTGTACCTAGTTGTTTTTTTGATAATGTTTTCAAATTACTAAATTATAAGTATTTATCTTTATATTCATTTGAATTTCAATAAGTATAATCTGAAATAATATGTTTATTGTGTTATCAATCTTTACAGTATTCAGAGGTTTTCTATGTTTCATCTACGAATTTGGTATGGTAACTAACTTAATTTATCTTTGTAAATATAACGCCAACGAATTTCGCAAATGAATTCATCCATCAATGCATTCTTGATTCGCCGATGAATTATATCATTAAATTGAAGGAAAGTCAATCGGTGAATCGAGTAGAATAGAATCTATCGACGGATTCTACTCGATTCACCAATCAACTTTCCTATAAGTATCTAACTTGATGAAATAATTTATTGGCAAAAGTAAAACCCATCTACTGATTATACACCATTCACCGATGATTATTAAAATCTATTTAATATTGATCATTTTATGAATTTTTCTTATTCTTAAAGATAACTGAAACTTCAATTTTACATTAATCCTATGTTTACCTTGGAACTGATGGAAATAAGATACCATTTTAGTTACAGTTACACAATAGGTTTTCCATAGATTTCCCATGAAATATCAAAATATCGACATTTATCAATACATATATTGAAATAGTAGCCGAGAATTATCCCACTTTCATTTAAAGTCAAATAATATGAAAATGTTATCACATTAATTGTAATCAGCTTCAGCCACTGATACTGACCACTAGTTTTTTTTTTTTTTCCAAAGTGTCAAAGGTAACATTTTTAGAGACGCGAAAAAAACATCTCCTTTATGACGAGGAATCTCCTACGCGATGAAACAATATTTGGTACAGAAGGATAACTTCAATTATAACTCACGCAGTCCCCGAATAAACTAATTTTTAATAAATTCCTTCGTCCGGATAAAATGTGGTTTTCTTCCTCTCCAGGATGATTTTATGTGCGCCCAATACTTTGTACAAATTTTACTTAGTAATTACAAATAATTTCTTGAAAATTTTTTTTCAAAAAATAATAGGCTATTTGAATATTTTCAACTTTTGTCATTTTCATGGAATGACACTCATACGGAAAATGGAACAAAAAATAAGAACATATGTTTTAATTTGAAAATCTGAAAAGCAAATGACGATTTGATCGGCGTGGTAAACGAAGCGAACGCGTGAAAAAATATCAACAAATTAAAGAACTAATGGATAACCTAAATTTAAAATTTGAATCATCGTTTCGATAATGCGAAAATGCTCCATTACGAAATGAATCTGTTCCACAACCAGTGACGTACTAGATACGGTACCCAGTGGATTTTCATTGATTATTTTTCTTTTTGGTTTCGCTATCTTCTTTCAGACAAACGAGAAATACAGTCTTCCAAGCAACATCCACCCGAGTGGCAGCAACTGTGGTACTCGAATATCGAAGAGTTTCAGAAACTAATAGAACCAGTCATCGATAATAATACAGTCACCAATATGACGGTGCAGCTGGGTGGTACTGCATTCCTGCACTGTCGTGTACGAAATCTGGGCGAGCGAACGGTAAGGAATTTTCAATATTTTTTCCTCTTATTTTCTTATTTTCCTTTTCCTTTTTTTCCATTCCTCTTTTTTTTCTTTTTTTTTTTTTTTTTTTGTCACTTTTTTCATTTTATTTTCAGACATACCTACCTATATAGGCATCCAAGACTGAATGCTCCGTTCATAATGTACGTTTTTCTTTCACATTTTTGTTTTATGCTCAAATATTTAGCCAATTTACGATGTCTTCAAACTTCACAGCGGTATCGAACGTTCGATTATTTTACCCAATGCAGAATAAGTGTACTTACCTACCTGAAAGAGTGAATTTCTCGAAGCTGTAATACTACGTCGGCGAACAGAAATATCTGAGCGTAGGTTTTAACTTTTTCGATTTCGCTCGATTTTTTTAAAATCAACGGGTGTATTCGTCATTTCGTACTTTTCTTTTCAGTCGACTCTCGTTGTAATATGAAATTTACTGGCGAATTTTATACGAATAATAATCCCAAAATTGTAGATGCTAACATTTTCTGCCACTTCAGTTATTATTGTTTGGATTTACGGATTGAGAGAATTTAGGTACCTACGTCAACCTGTGTAGTTAGAGGCTTAATCCTTTCAGAAACCAAAGAGGAATAACAACTATTCAAACCTCAATAAAATTTTTAAATTCGTCGAAATTTTAAACGTCAAATAAACAAGCACGTTTCAAAACTTACCCTGCTGTGTATTTCAAATCATGCATCGTGGTTTTGCTGTTTTTACTGGCGTACTGATTGCTTTGAATAATTTTCTGAAAAAATATTTACAGATCAAGTAGGTATCTACCGTAGATACCTTTGTACCTGATGTAATTTTCATATCTAAAGCAAATATGACTAAATGTAATAGGGTGGCGGCGTTGTGTCACTCTTTGGATGGATTTCAGTTGGAAAAACCATTATGCAGTGTACAAAATTGTTTGCTAATTGATAAATTTTCTTTCATTATTATTAGTTGTTAATTTTTCGGTTTTCTGGAAGTTGAAAGTTATGTTAAGAAAAACAAAAAGTTTAACGCGTTGGGAATTTCACCAAAAAACTGTATAATCCAGTGTGTAAAAGTTTATATGATTATATACGGTAATCAAGAATGGGAATAATAATTAATAATACTAATCATACCCACTAGGAATGGACCGGTTAGTTGGTGAAAATATCCAAGAATGTGAAGAAGGCAGTACAAGTAGAGTGAAAATGAGGTGTTCCCTAGCCTACGGGGAAAATACTTCTTCTAATTAGAAATGTTAAAAGTTGAATAAAATAAGTTGTCGTAGCACGTATGTAGCTATAATTTAAGTAGGCCTAAACGTAGGTATATTATAATATCTGTACGAGTGTGTAAATTATGTGATAAAAGGTCAGTAGAGAGACTGAACAGTTACCTACGTAGTGATGGGTACCATGGTACGAAAACAACCAATGCCACTTTTTGGCAGTTTTAAGTTACGTTGCTGAATATATTGTCTTCTATTAGCAAATGATGTAAGAGCAACCGATATCTTAACACGCTAGAACCTCACGTAAATCTAAATTTGAGATTTACAAACGTCAAATATGGATGGATATTTTCGTTAATGAAATGAACAAAATATGTCTTCCAAAATATATGAACAAACTGATGTCTCAATCCATTAAAACCCCTTACCTCGAAGATTGAGATATGGTATCATTGTCAAATATGAATGAAGTATTGCAGAAATCAACATCCGTATTCTAAAACGATGCTTAATTAAAGATTTGTTACTTACGTAATGTTTTATCAGCGACTCTCCCATGTATTAGTAGGCAGTTATAAGATAAACCTGGTTAAACGAGTACGTAGGTAAGTCTAACTTGACTACAAGAAACATTCTAGAATATGGGTGTGCAGGCCAAATCCAAGAACGATTCTTCAGTGATTATTGCATTTTTTTCATCATCAATTATACGTACCTATATGGAAACTTACCTAGTTATAACTCTATTAAGATAAGTAGGTAATTCTTAAGTCACCTTTGATATTGAAGTATCGTTCTTGCACTCACGTCTAAAACATCAAATATTTTAGTTTCTGAATTGTGTAAAATAGTTACAACAATTATTAATCAAATTTTCATTGATCTATGATCAGTTTTCCTTTCCTTTCTTTTCTTTTTTTTCTCACACTCATACTGCCTCTAGAAACAACAACGAACCTTGTTTTATCCAAAAACTACACTTTGAACCTGATTCAACCATAAAATTTCATCTTTTGAAATTTAATCATAATTTTTCACATAGGCTAAACAACCAGTATAGGAGTTTTCCAATTTTAAGGACAGATCTGAACAACCAGTGTCATTAATTTTACCTTTTATTTTTATAAATTATAGAAAAACCAAAAAGTAATGAAACACATATTATAGTTATAACAATCACATACTGTATCAAAACCTTAGCTCGTTTCGTGAATATGTGTACAAGACAGTGTCAGATTTACCCAGAATGCAGACTATATGGTCAAACAGAGTAGCAAATTTTTGAGGCGTCAATTTCGGAGCTTGGAAATTTATTTGCTTTGTTTTTTTCAAAAAGTATTAAACAGAATAATACATTGTTCATAATATTATACGAGCCAATGGCTGTGAGAGGCGGCAGTGGACGCTAATGTGGCACTAATTTTTGACAAGAGTTATGAAGAAGTAAAGTTTGGGGCCAAATCTTTAACTGAGTTTTTCACAAACTTTGAAAATACGTTAGGCGCCGCTTATCACGTTTCAATTGGGTTCAGCTTAATTGGAACGGATTAACCAAAAAACGTAATAACCATTTAAAACAAACAAAAAAAAAAATCTGTCGATATAAATTATAATATGTATTTTGTTAAACTGTAGATTAAAAAATACAAAAAATTAGAAATCTTTTTTTTTTTTTTTTAAATAAAATTAGAGATTCAAGTTTCTGTAATGGCATAAAAGAGGTGTGACTGTATGAGATTTTACCACTTTATGTGTTACACCATACACGAAATATTATTACCAAAATGAATATCAATATCTCTTTAATATTAAAATAATTAAACAATTTATTATCCACAACTCTTATGGTGGACCTTAACTTTCTGGATTCAGTCTTTAAATAAAATAATAAGACACAATAATAAAATCACAATATAATAAAATAATATTTTGTACATTCAACAGTACAAGTAAAATTTAGAGAACAGTAACACACTGTCTCAATGGTAAAATGATAGAGCTGTACTAGAGAATAGTATTCTACGAGAGACTAAAACAAAGTACAATTTCTCTGTTGAAAACATGAGTTTATATACCCTTTCAGGGATATGGTATTTACATTGTGGTTAGTTGTGGTAGTAATAAGTAAAATGGAGGGATTCGTATATTCGAGGGTCCAGTGTAAATGAGGTCACCGAATACCGGTAGGTATAGGCAAGTGAATACCTACCATATTTTTAAACAAAGGAAGAAGAAGAAGATAAATTTGTGAAGAAAGAAGAAGAGTTATTGGAATTTAGGGATATTATTGTTACGAAAATGCAATAATATCGTCTATGTACGAATATAGTCGTCTATAATTTTTATGGCTGACTATATGCGTTACAGTTTCTCCATTTTTTAACCTAAAATTCAATTAAATATAATATAATATTGGTTGTGTTTTTTTTTTTTTTTTTTTTTTATTATTGAGTAAGTTGCCCAATTACCTTTAAAAGTGCAAAAATTAACACAATTTGCCCTTATCTTTCTACTTTTTTTCTTTTTTTTCACCAGATTAAACGAAAAATATTTCCAGATTATCGGTTGAAGAACATATGGGACAGCCCCCTTTTTTTTTGTTCAGGGAAATTTTGCCACTTTATCCGAAAAACCAGTTTAACAGGCGACGGACTAAGGGGCGCCTGCTGTTTAATATTGGTTGTTCATGTACCTACCAAGGTGCAGGTGTAACAATACCAATAACCTGAACAGAATTTCCGTGATCTATCAAGAACCAAGCGCAGGTACCTATAATTTTGGGCACACTTTCGCAGAATTTTATAGTAAACATACCCACGTACACGTGCCAACGTAATTTCAGCTTAGTCATACGCTTGGCTTTTGAGAAATCACAAAAATTCAGTTTGTCACGTGCGATTCAAATGACACGAATTCAATTCGTTGGGAAATTTCAGCGATATCTCGAGAAGCAAAGGTACCATTTCAGTCAAATAGTCGCAGAATTTTCAGCCGGTGTATGATGATGACTCGGAAAAATTTCAGCTCTCTACAACCTCGTTTTACTTTGCTATCTTCAGTCCTGTGTAGTCGACAAACTATGATAATGAAAAAGCACAAACAAGTTATATTCCAGTTAACGTGCGGAAAAGAAATTTCACATTAAAATGGTCGCTTCTGCAGCCAAATATCCTTACTTTTTCGCCTGCCTCGAATCCCATTCGTCGATATAAAAATATTTTGTTTTTACGACTGGATGGAGAAGCAGGTCGATGGACATCGAGTTATTGTTGCTTTACAACATTATTTTCGGGCGAGGAATTTAAAAGTAGAATGCGTAGATGTTGTAGAAAGTTGGAAAGAATTTCGGACGAACACAGACGAATTTCGAAACGCGTTTACCCACAGTTGAATAATGTTTTCGTTCTTTGGGCGTAGGTGGAGATATTTTAATTGGTAGGTAGGTATCTACTTGGATACCAAAAGTTCAATGCCTTCTGATTTTTTACTATATCTGTCTGTCTGACGTAGATACCTATATCCACACAGAGCGTCGAACGTACAGAAAAGCTTTTCGAATTAAAATTTTGTAACGATCCCCCAAAATTCTATATAGTGCGTTGTGGCGGCAAAAACTCGATTTAGGATACCTACCTACGTTGCCAACAAACGCATTCTTCTTGACTGAACGTTCAACAATTCGTCGAATGAAAACTTAGAACAATGCGACATTAAATTGAATCCGTAGAGGAACATTGCATCCCCCCACCCATCGGCAACGAGAAGTTTACGCGCCTAACTAATGAAAAGTGTAGGCCGTAATTCATTTTCGATGGGCGTTTTTGTTTGCATAATATGCCCTCGTTTCGAGGCGAATGCAACCGCGCAAATCAGACTGCAATTTTGGTGCATTTAAAACGCCGTACAGAGAATACGATCCGAGGTTGCATAATTAATGAACCACCGGTGAGTATGAAGAATGGTTTCCAACATTAACCTATTTCCTGGAAAAACGTTATTCGAAAATTTTCGTTAGGGATTATTCAACGATTTATTGCGGGAGCAGGGCGGCGCAGTAGGTACATAGGCTGACGTAACAGTTGCAAAAGTAATTAACAGTTGGTATTTATATTCAACGATGAATAGAAGTAAATTCTATGATTAGTATAGTGGCGCAGTTGGAGCCATTTTTGAGGTTAATTTCTCTCCCCCCCTCCATAGTATTGAACAACGTGAAAAGACGGGGGAAACAAACCAATGAAGAGAATTGAAAAAATTCGAAAGAAAAACAAGAAAAATAAAATTCAAAAGCTCCTCCAGATGAAAATTCCGGTCCCGCCGCTGCTGATCAATACCTCGTATTGTTTTAGGGGTTTATATGAAAGACGATTCGATTTTTGAGGTTAAATTTTCATGATTTCCATTTTTTTTTTTTTTTACGCCAAACCTCTTATAAATGAAGTTTTATTGACGTACATCGCACCTGCAGTTGAAACTTTTCGATCTGATCTTTGGAAAAGGGCATTTTATGGCCACGATTATAGAATGGCGTCCTATTATGTGGAGAAATACGTAACCGTATAGTGGACGATATCTGTGATTGAGAGGATTAAAAGTAGGTATTCAACTGAGAATAATCGTAGGAACGTAGATAAGTAGTTGCGGAGAAACTCAAATTTGCGTAAACAGAGTGTGGTGTGCATCCCTTATTTTCTGACCTATTCTTTTGACGCATCTGGCCATCCCAGTATTGCTTTTAAACCCATTCGCAATTTATTTTTATACTTAATTTTAACTTGGAAAGTAGGTTACGTTTGTTCCACAAATGCGCAGAGTATATGCCATTTCTCCTCGAAGCATTTTTATTTTGACTAATAGAGGGTATTGAACCGCAAGATCACACTTATCTACAACTTTGTTGAATAGATACTTTGTTTGTCCAGTATTGCAAATGAATATGAGTGGAAAGGTTTTTATGGCCTGTAGTCACTCACATTATGGCGCTACTAGCAGTTACAATGTTACTCTGGTATTTGTGTGGTGTGCGAGGGGGTTGGCCAATTTCACCTCTAAACTTGATATCAAACATAAATCTCACACAAATGCTCGTCATTAAATCCTTGGTTAAACATCACCTACACTAAATAGTGCCCACTGATTGAGCACTGCCAAACCTACATAGTCTGACAAGTATTTGTGAGCCTTTACTGTATATAAACAGTACTAGACTACTAAAACTCCATAAACCCATTTTAATTTGTAATGTCAAGATATGTAGTGGGCTAATAGTTCCTTAAGAATATATATTGGTTTAAATTCCAAGAGACAACAAAATAGATGATGTTCTCTCACACAAGTCAGAGCTCATACTGCCGCAACTACCTCAGCGTCAGTGCCTATTAATAACTCCTGTGCATTGCGTGGTGCGCAGGTGGGTCAGGGGGGAGCCCACAACAAGATATACCGGCATAAATGTAAGTAACTTGTCTGTACTGTATGCATATTTTCAATATTTCGTTTGATTTCACCAATTTACATATGGACTGCTAATTGTGATAAAAATACATGGAAAACTTGAGGTGGAGGCAGCCAAATATTTTTTGAAACTATTATGATACGTGCAGATGTTATCAGTAATCAAATGCTATATTTGTGTCTCTTGGGATGGCTGCTATATTCTAGGGGTTAGTTTATGTGTGTATCTAACTCAGAAATTAAATTCAGCCCTCCTAATGGCCGCAAAAAAGCCAATAGAATTGAGAGATGTAGTTATTCAATAATTTTGTTTGCAATTTCATCCGCTCATATCGCAATAGTTTCAAAGATGTTGAGCCGCTGCTCTTATCACAATTAGCAGTCCATTAGTTATATATAGTCAAAGCCAATTTAGAATACATTTTATAAAGGTTAACCATTAAATTCCCAAGAATGGGACGGCATACATAAACATAGTTCAAAGTACGTTAAGTGGTACACATTGGTTGCCTATTTAGCACCTGCGTGTCAAACCAGAAATCATTGTTCTCTGCTGATCCAGTTCTATATTACAGTCAAAGTTGTACGGTCTGTGACATCTGATTACCAGTAGCCTTCCCTTCACATCACCACCAAATTGTACTGCTACTATATTTACAATAGGGAACGGCTCACAAACATTAAGGTTGTACTATCGATAAGCTGAGCAGGAAATACATTGATTTCCCATGGAAATAAATTCTCCATTCTATGAAAATGGTGAAGACACGTCGATCGATTACTATTTAACAATGTGGTGACGTGTTTATTTACGACATTCAATCATCGGTGAACCAATACTTTATCTCCTTGACTGTTCACAAATTTGGTTGAACAGTGAACAGTCAGTCTCATTCTGTACGTGATATGTTCCATTCGTCGTGAATACGAAATATTATTCACGACATAATACAGCTTTTAATACGACATCAAGTCACCTCTTTTAAATTGTTTTCACCGAAACTTTTCGAATGTGATCACCGCTAGTAAAACCATACAGTTCGCAATACTGTTTTTCCAATTTTGAGGATGAATACCTAACCAAAATCTGTTGGTTCACCGAACTTTGAAGACCATGAGGCGATACAGCCTGTGATATCTGCACAACCTGATAGTGGTTACCATACTTGTAAGTAACCTTTTTAACTGTAATAAAACGTGAACTGTGATAATGGGTCGGTCAACTTATTTATTCCAACTACTTAAAATTGCCCGATATACTCCGTAGACCTCGGGAGCTTTCGCTGGTAGGCTGGTGGCCTAACTGTTTGAGCTGAATTGTGGTCTCAACTCTACGTTTAATCGAGACTTATTGATATACTTCGAATTGTGATATCAACCCCTATACTCGGGATATACGTTCGTTTTTGGACGTCATAGTTCAAAGTTTAGATCATGTTGATGTTAATTAAAAATCTAGCGAACCTTAGCATATTCATAAGTATAGGCAATTACACTGTGAGATAATCTGAATTCAGATGCCGAGGTAAAAACACAACTAGTAGCTATTGCCATAAAAAAATAAACATCTCATCATGTCAAAATATAGCACCATCACAAGCATGTTACCAAAAATAATGAAGATCTAAGTGTTTTCTGGTTAGCATAAAAAACAGAATGCATGTGTAACAAGCGGCAAAAAGTGAACATAAATAAAGGTGGAGAGAAAATCAGTTCTTCTAAAAATTCAAAAAAAGAGAAAAAATAAAACTCGTTACTAGTAGTGGGCACAGAGACGCCGAGAATATAATTGTTTGCCATTTAGGGTAATAGGGTGTGATCATTAATAAAATGAAAAGCAATAAGCCAGGTATTATAAGTTTCCGAGAACATATTTAGGGCGGAGTCTAGAAATATTTAATAATTTTCATTTTATTTATTTAGCATACATTTTGATGGTCACATGCGTCATTTGAGATCAATATTTGGTGACTCTGATTGCTGACCATAAGACAAATGTTACTGTTGTCAATTATCCTGTCCAGTGGTTGTGATTGGTGAAAGAAGACTGGTGGATGTGGCTAGGTACCTTGTACTGGTATCTGTGATTGCTTGTTTTAAGTGAATACTGGTATCTGCAATCTGACTTTGGCTTTAGATGGCAAAATATCTTAGAATTTATAGCTTTGGTTAAGTTTGCAGGTGGTGATTCAAATAAATATACGAGATCATGAATGGTGATAGTTTATAGTCGTGGTCTTCAAATATGTTGCGTATGTGAAATAGCTAGTTGAAATCAGTGACTGTGAACCATGGTCATGGTTTCCAGCTAAAATCACATTCCACCTGGTTATTGATGGCAGCTTACTGCCTTTATTAATCGACTCGTTATAACATAGGTGTGGAATATCTTGCATTAAGGAACGAATTCCAGTAGGTACAGAAAATAGTCTCTAGTTTTGCGTGTTCACCAGCTTTGCACACAAATGCGAAAGAGTCAACTCCAGTAGGTATACATTGGCTGAAGTTTGGTGCTTGTTGACACCATTTATACTTGGATCTGTACACTATGTAGATAACAAGGCACAACAATTGCACTCGTCGACACGATGTAATCGGTAATATTAAGCCGATTCATCATAGTCTGTCAATTATGAATTATGTATAGAATGTTAACTAGTAATGGGTGCATGAATGCGTTGTTTAACGTGCAGCGCACTAAGTTAGTGAGCTTTTTGGTGACGACTGTTGTCCAGGGATCTGAGCTCATAAATACCTCACACCAGTATGATATTTATAGTAGGTAATATTGTTTTGGATCTTCATTATCACGTTTTCCATTTCTAATATTTTTTACTTTGGTGTCTGTATTCTATTTTTGAATATGCGATGGTATTGTGGCCCATATCCTCATTTTAGTTGTTTAAAAAATGACTCTCCAAAATTTGATTAATTTTTAACCAGGTGAACTAAACTTTCAGAAACACCTCGTGTACATTGTACCCAATAATTCGACAAAAGTTTGTTGATCACTGAATACTGTTTGATGGATATTTATTTTGTTTAAAAAAAAAAAAAGGCAGTTTCTTGTGGGTTCAATTTTTTTTGTCTAAATTCTTGCGGTACACAAAAAAGTTAGTTCAAAAGTTCGATCTCAAGTTTGTTTTGTGATAGGTACCGTCTAGTGGGCTTAATCGTCTTTTAATTCAATTTATTCTGTTAGCTTATGTGACTATTGAAAAAAAAAAAAAAAAAAAAGAAGAAAAATTAGTAAAAAGTCCTGTTTGTATTTTTGAAGACGTCATTCAATCTTCAACGAAGACGGAAAAAAAGCATCAAAAGTTCAGAACGTCGTCGAGTGAATCAATAGCGTAGTACCTACGATACTTTTCATCGAAAACGAAAATAAAATTTATTTCTATGTATTATTTAAACCTAAGATGATTCGAAGCATTACTTTTACACTTTCGACATTTAAGAGAAAAGAAAGACGATAAAAACCTCGAGGAAGAGGATAAATACCTAATGGAATGAAAAAACAGATGAGAAGAGAAAAGGAAGTAAGAAAAATCCTTTCGGCAACGTTTTTATTTATTTAGTTAGTTAGGTACGTTTTCATCTTCCTATTTCCTACATACAGTCATAGTTTTTACCTTTACGATGGTAGAGTTTTTTATATATTTTTAAAGTCGTCAGAAAATGAATGAAAAAAGAAAAAAAGAAAAGGGAAAAAGAAGTTAATGTTTGTTGAGTGAAATAGTAGCAAAACAAGAAAAGAACACACAAAAAATGTTCCAATAATAATACTTGTTCATCGGAAGTAAGTAGTAAGAACAAAAATAAGAAAAGTAAACTGGGTGGAAAAATGTATCTAAAAAAAGTAAGATGTTATTTTGTAAGATATATCTGTATATACCTCTTGGTAGGTAACTATAAAATAAATGATTGGTATATTGTTTTACTTTTTGTAGTATTTTTTTTTTTTTATGTTTATGTGTGTTTTTACGGACACTTCTCTTTTTTATTTCTTGTTCAACTTTTTAACTTAAACGCCAAAATTTAATTTTGATAACTTATCAGAAATAATGTAACTGGGTGATTTTCAAAATTTGACCAAAATGTTTGTTTCTACTTGATATCTCCTTAATTATTAAAGTTACCTGAAATTTTTTCGGATGGTTACTTAGAGGATAACTTTTTCTGACTAGACAATCCATGAAAAGTAATCTGACTCATGATTTGACATTAAAAAAATGGCTGTAGAGGGCAAAAATGTCCATCGCTGTGGCTGTCTCCACTCTCAACGTCAAAGATATTATTTTATTTTTAAACTTTAAGGTCATATTTTGAAGAAAATTGTGAGGATATATGTGTTGAAGATGAATTTATTGTCAGATTGATAGCGTCATTTCATGTCTGGTGTGTTTGGGAAGAATCCAACATTGGTTTGAACTTGTGTATCCAGGAATTTTGTCCATCATCAAAGTATATTTTGAAATAACTGCCTCAGCTCCTTATTTCACATATTTAGCTGGTTTAAGTGGTCATACTGATTCGTGTTTGAAATAGTTATAAAGTCAACCATTGAAATCAAAAAACGTATTCAAAGTAACCATTTTATTGTATTTTTTTTATGAAAAAAGTATATTGTACTTTTTTATGAGTCCAACCAATATAGATATAATATATAAGGAAAGAAAGATAACAGTGTGGAATTGATGGCAGCCACATATTATGACATCTGATAACCCACAGTCTTCCCTTCACGTCACCACCAGTCTCAAAAACTCTATACTTTTACTGTAGGGAACAGCTCACAAATTCTAAGATTTATATTACGGTAAGTTCACAGATAAATACATCGAGTTTGATGTGTAATAACTTCCCATTCTACTAAATATAACGACATGCTAATCGAATATACTTTTGTGGTGACGTATATCTTGTAACTCGATCACCGATGAACCAACACTTTATCTTTCCCAACTGTTCACAATTTTGGTTATACAGTGAATAGTCAGTCTTGTTTTATACGTTGATGTTTTCCGTTTGTCGTGAATACTTAATAGTATTCACAACATACAACAGATTTTTCTTTCGACATTCAAATCACACATTTAAACTGTTTTTACCAAAATTACTCAAAAAGTGAACTTGGTTAGCAGAACCATTACCAGTTCAACTTCAAACTGTTTTTTATTCCAACAATGAGTGTACTTACTTGGAATCTGTTGATTCACAACCATGTGAAAATACGATTTTTGACAACTGCATGACCAGATATACCTGTATTTGACTGTAAGTAACTTTTACCGTAATAAAACATGAATTTGTACGGATGGGTCGGCCAACTTATTTAACTCACTTATATGAAGTTGCCCGACATACTACGTAGGTCTTGGGAGCTTTTGTTGGTATGCTGGTGGCCTAACTGTTTGAGCTGATTTGGGGTTTCAACTCTACAATTTCTCAAGACTCGTTGATATACTTCATCTTGTGATTTCAAACGCCTATACTCGGGATATACGTCATTTTTGGATATCACAAAATTATATTTGTCTGGTATGTGTGTCTAAATAAATAATTTATTTTTTTCATCAAAAATTATGTAGAGGGACAAGTTTTGAAATATTTGTGATTTTGACCATCATTATTGATGATCAGTTTTTGTCTTTGTCTTGTCAGTAATGAAAATATAGGAGTCACAGCAAGGGACAGGTTTCCACAACCAGAGACATGATAAAAATTTGGAAACAATTTTTATTTAATATGAAGGTTTCAAAAAAAATTTGTAGTATCAGTAGCTACTTTTTTTAGGTATTAGAAGTATGGCATCAGTTCTAGAAAACAGAAATAAAATCTCAGTTTCAGGAATACAACAAAAAAACAGAAAATAAAATTGAATAATCTGGTCAGTTAGTTTATTTGTTTCGTTCTGCTTTTCAAGAGCTGTTGGTCCTTAATGGATCAGTATATTAGCCGTTCCTATTTGATATGATGAAAAGTTGCAAGTTACACTAAAAAGTTCAAGTGTCTAGTTCTTCAAACATAATTAGATTGACATTACAAATTTTGATCATAAAATAGTCACGTGATAGCTGTACAAATAGCACTATAATATCATCAAGAAAAAAATTTTTTAACCGCGATTCTACTTGAATCGAGTTATTCTTCCCTAAACTTTTTGAGAAAACAAAATAATTTTCAGTTCAACTCAGGAAAATGGAGGAGCCTCTTCAAAATTATTGTACCAAAATGGCCAGTTTAAAAAAAAAAGTAGGCAGGTATATGGAACTGTCACTTTTTTATAATATCAAACAGGCATGTAGGTATCTAATAATGAAACTTGAAAAACTAAAAGATCACAATACTGATATTGCAATCTAGTAAGTCTGGTATTAGGATTTTTTCAAAAAAAAGGATCTAATTTTGCCTCTTTATGTAATCTTTTATTCTACTCACTATATACTGCGATTATAAAATACACAAATACGGCTGCCAACCTTCCGCAACGAATTAATGTCTATTTCGCATGAATCTAAAACCAAAAAATTAAATTAAATTAAAGCTTATCTTTTAAAAACTCTTTTTTAAACTAAACTTATTTTCATTAAATTAATGTAATTTTTACCGAGCATTTGGAAACATATTTTTTATTTTTTTATAGTATTTAGACTACTTATTTACGCAATTAAATTTTTTTGGTTAAGAAAACCTACATTTTCTAGATTGGCTTTTTATTCTGAAGATTTTATGGGGGTTTTCAAAGAAAATATACATATTAAAATTGATCTTGTATTGTGACGCCTAGGTGAGGGTATGCTTGTTTTTTGTCTCATGACGTCAGAAGAATTTTGGCACTATTGACTAAAATTCATATACATATACATATATATATCCACATTGCTATTGAACTTGGTAGAGGTCACAATTTTTATCTGATAGTCTTGAAATTTGGTACCAATGTTTGGATATATACATTGGTAACCCTATTGTTTTTGATCCAGATCGGATTTATGGTTAGTCTATTAAATCCTATTATGTTGCATTTTTGAAACTTAAATGATTCTAAAAATGTGTAATTTTTAATGAATAGTCACAAAATTATAATTTTACAAAACTCTATTTTAAATGGTTCAACTGTTCATATGTAGGGGTGATTTGAAAAAATTTTAATTCATAAGAATAAATGTTTTCAATGTCACAAGTTGGCACCAGAACTACTAAACAAATTTGAATGAATATTTTACTAAATTAATTGTCCTCATCCTTTACTGGTTTAAAATCAATAAATCGAAAATCTATCTGATAGAAATTGAGTTATATTTAAAAAAATATCCCCTCAAATAAATTGTATGTCTGGATGTGTAAACAACTAAAAACATTTATGCGACTGAAATTTAATTTATTCCCTTTCATTTTTTTGTTCTTCAACTTTAGAGTTTTTGTAGTTGCAATTAATATCTATATATGGCTTTGATTTTATTCATTCTATTGAATTTTCTAAGTTTGGTATTTTTCATTTTACAAATATCTACTGATAAATCAGATTTGGTAGGTCTTGCTGAAATTTGATAATCTACATACACACAAACATACACACACACACACACACAGGCGCGCGCATGCACACACACAAAGCATACATACTCATAACATAAATCTGAAAATTTGTTTGTATATACCTCCATCACTTCAGTACCGCTTCATTGATCCAGCTGAAATTTGTAGGATTTATTTGAATTGTTTCAACGAAGGTTTTAATCCAACTCCAACGTCCCTAGCCCTCCCTTGGGAAAGTTGTAGATTTCGACTTTTACACTCCCCAACAAAGTTTTTTTAAATTTTTTCACTCAAGTATATTGTCCTACATCATATTAGTTTACTCTCTAAATTTCATGCCTTTGCATCACCCGGAACAAAATTAAACTAAATAACTACTTAATAACTTCTGAACAAATATCGATCAATTAAATTCAAAATTGATTGGTCAGTTCCTCGTGTTAGAGGTAAAGTTTCTACCAAATTTTGTGAATATTGAAAAAAAAATTACGCTACGTATCGCTTAAATAAGAATAGTACATACACAGAGTACATCCACACTTACACACATACAAATACATACATATATCAGTGCACACATATATAAATATATAAAATTATTGCTCGTATTATAGTATAGGATATTATATTCCAACAAATTGAAATATAGTTTTAACCAGCTTAAAACTTTTTGTGTAAAAATGATTTTAAAAATCTTAATTATTGCTAACAAGGGAAAACATATTATTCTAAAAAGAAAAATAAGCCATTATCAAAGCACTTTTGCTGTTATTTTATTTGACAAGCAATGATTTATTCTGTTTCACATAATTTAGTTTTATCAAATATTAATTTACTTACCTATTTATTTAGTTTTTTAGTAGTTTGGAAAATCTACATTTTCCACCGTTGCTTTCTACGCTACAGTTTTATTTCTTTTTACGCAGTTTGCTTGCAAACGGTGTATTAAAATTAACATCATTGTAGGGTTAGAGGTTGAGGTCATGAAAATTATTCTTTTCATAGGAAAAGAAAGCGATTGCTGCCATTTTCTCATTTTGACCTAATTTTTTTTTAATATATATATACATATATATGTATGTATGTATCACCCAAAATTTAGGGTTTACAGTTTGGAAAAAACAACCCAGTGGATATAACTGAAATTTCCACAAGAGAACGTTCTTATACTGGAGCAGGTCTGAAAGAAATTTTTTGCCTATCGGTTGATTTGTTTTTGAGAAAACTGGAAAACAAAAAATTTCTGGAAAAGTTGTTTTTCCAAGATGCTGCAAAAATTACAAAAGGGATCGAGCTGAAATTTTCACGATAGATTTTCCTTATAATAGTACAAGTCTCTTATAAGTTTGGCACCTATTAATTCAGTAGTACTAGAAAAAACTAGAGAAACAAAATTGCTGGAAAACATTTTAGGTTTACGATTTTAGGGAAACTATTAGATGGATAGGGCTGAAATTTTTACAAAAGATAGCTATCATATGGGAGCAGATTTGAAAGAAGTTTGGTGCTTATAGATTTAGTAGTTTCCAAAAAAACTGAAAACCAAAAATATCTAGAAAAGCTGTTTTTAGCTATAAAACATCGATAGATCGATATTTTTGTTAAAGTTAGGTATAGTTAATTGGCGGTAGTTTTTTTTAATTTCTCAACCCATGAACGAGTAACTAAATATAGATTAATCGATAATTATCGACATAAATATTGTTGAGACCACCAATCCTTCTCCCCTTTCACTCCTGCAAACACACGATTACATTAAAATATATTTTACATCTTTGTTCTGGGCTATACTGTATTACCATCTCCGCCGCCACTCACTCGTCTATCTCCGTACATCATCGTTTATCTTACTCAATCTGTACTCAAACTCATATTATGTAACTGATGTAAAATACACACGCTTCTGGGATGTAACTTCGATCAATACTTTATTTCACGTTACTAATTTGTGTTTTCACCGATCCTCATCCTCTATAAATATCGATAACTATCGATATAAATATCGATCAAACTGGGTTTTCTAGTGAGGCATTGCTGTGCTAGTTTTTTTTTTTTTTTTTACTTTTGCTAATTTCATTAGTCGTTGCACATTGTTTTATGGAGTGTTATCCTCTTTTCCAATCGTCACTCTGCGTGAGTAGGTACCAATTTTTCATAAATTTTTTCTCCACGCTGTCGAATGTCTAAAATACGCATGCCACTCGAAGCAGTGAAAAAAATTCGAATTCAATTTTTTCCAATTTTTGAGAATAACGCATTTTGTTTTTCTTGCCCTACTATCGATGAAGAATAATTTTTCATACCATACTTCCGAAGATCATATCGTTAGCGTCGACGCGTTTAAATTCGAATTCTATTTACGCCATTCCAGACATCTGTTCCACAATAATATAATATATTGAGATCGTCCTTATCACCGTGATGGCGTGACTGAACGAGGTAATTTTCATCCCCTAACACCTATAGGTGATTTTTTTTTTTTTTTTTCTTTGAATATGTGAGAAAATTGAAAACGAAACTTTTTCGTGATGGAATGTTTTAGGAACCTTTTAAATTGATAATGTTTTAAAATTTGGCCGATCGTCTTAGGGGAACGTTGAAATATTTAGAGGAGTTGCGAAGGAGATACTATGATATTTGATATTGAAATTAATAGGTAGGTACAACTTGTCAGTAACACAAAAAAATTACAATCGATATTTTAATGATCACTTCGTAATCCTTAACATTACAGTACCTCGATTTCTCAACAATTGAAGATCGTACCCAAATGGTCATCTTCACATCGCCTCACATAGAATGGTATCAAGAACGTCTCTATAACATGGCGTTGGCCTGATCGGTAAATTGAATAACAACATTTTACCTAATTTTACAGGAAAAGGAAAAAACTGTTTTTAGCAGGAAAATTCAATTCTCAATCTGAAAGACATTTTTATTTTCACTATTGGGTAAAAACGATAGTGTGCAGGTGGCTGGAATGGTGCAAAATTAGGTGCGAATTTAGGTGCGAAAGAGAAGAGAAAAAAATGTGTCCATGTTAGTGGGTGTGTGGTTGTGTGTGTGCGCGCCTGGCCCAAGAGAATCTTTTATTTTCAGATTTTATTATGTAATACCTACTCTAATAATATATCATTGGACAATTTTTTTCAGGCGCTGAATTCAAATTGGATGTTAATTTTATCATTAAACTCATTCTTAGACCCTCATTTGGCTCAAAACGGGGAAAATTTTTTATTTTCAGATTTTATTGCGTATTATATTATCGGACATGTTTTTTGAGGCGCTGAATGGGAATTTGATGTTAATTTTATCATTAGACGCATTTTTTTGCCGATCGGCTATATGGTACTTCCATTATTAATGTTTGTTTTTTCTTTAGATATGAAATTTTCAAATTTCTACCAAAGCTATTAAATTCAAAATAATTATTTATTATAATAAATATTATAAATTTCTGTTAATGCTGGTGCGGATTGACTTTCAGTAGCACTATTGTTATTTTGGCTATAAAATGTCTAATTTTAGATGAATATGAATGTAATTCAGAGCAAATATTTACTACGAACCATTCTAACATCTTACTGATTTTGGTGTGGATCAGCTAGACAGTATTTACAGTGCTACTAGTTTGGTTATTATTTGAGCTATAAATGCGTTATTTTGAATCAATAACTACGAAATTTGCAAAAAGAATCAACTATAATTTATTGCAACACACTAGCGACTCTGGTGCGAATGGGTGAGAAGTTGTTTTCAAAAGTTAATTTTATATAGATCTCGAAGGAAATGATTATTTTTAATTATGTAATTTTATGTTAAGAGTTACAAAATTTAATAATAACTTTTTATTGACTAATTTTATAATTTTTAGAAACCTATTTTTTCTGACGTAGCTGATGTTGCGTTTGACAGTATTAAAATGTGTTCCACATTAAGTGTTTCAGTCCAACCTGGCTGGTACTGAGGCACACTTTTTTTTTGTTAACTTGAGTTTATAGAAGCGTAACATGGAAAAATAATTTTTTTCAATAAAATTTTTTTAATTCTGCTCAGGAATAAATATTAAATGCAGGTAAAATAAATACAGATACACAATTTTCCACTAACCAATATTAACAATTATCAATCAGTTGTATGGATATAGGTACCCATTCTTCCTTACTCAACTTGGGAAATTATTTGGAGATATATGTGTATTTCCTTCTTAAATTTGGGAGATACGCTTATTTCCTTTAAAAATAAACTGAATGGAGAGATGCATTTTTCTATTTATGGAATAACACAAAAAATATTCAATTCTCAAATACGTACCCAACACTAACAGACGCATTTCAAAACAATCCACTATGATTGCCAATAATCCGATTTTCACAATTTTTTGGAGATACTCACCTTACTAATTTGACCAACCATATAAATTTTTTTTCCTTTTTCAACTTGGAAGATCCCTTTGAGATAAGCACTTTACTTTAAAAATAAACTGAATAGAGCTACGGATATTTATATTTTTGAAATATCACAAAAATTATTCATTTTATGGAGATATGCCATAGGTACACTAACTGATGCATTTCAAAAAAATCCACCAGGATCGCTAATAATTACCCAATTTCCACAATTTTCAGGGATATGCAATTTACTATTTAAGTCAACTTTGTCGTTTTCGAAAACAATTAACACTAAATCAGTTAAATTTTTCCTAAATAAGCACCAACTTGGGGTTATTTGGGCCAATACTTCATCTCCCAAATAATTTTTCAAATTTAAGTATACAATTACTAATATTTACTTAATTTTTTGGTGAAATAATTAAAATTTTGATGTCTAAGTTGAATATGAGCAAAGAGATTTTCACATTTTCAACTTCAACCCCTCTCTAATAGTTTTTCCACATCTGTGTCATTAGACTTAGGATAATGATCTATGGTTTTTTCATTATCCCATTGCAATGAGATAATAAATTTCCAAAAAATAACTCCCCTTATTTCTATCTTGAAATTTCTAAATAGTACATCAATCACATGAGGTGGACTGGATGGAGCTATTGATAAAGTAAAACTTCCATTTTATGAAAATCCACTTTCTTGAAATCAGGATAATGTTTCCTGTTGAAGTCCTAGGTAATATCGATGTGTATTCCTATACAGGGTGTCATGCAAATTGACTGCCAAAACTCGGATGGTTGGCCGTACTTACTTGATGACATAAAACATAAATTACCTACATAGCTGAGATGTTCTACATTTTGAGTACATAGTTATAATGCTGCTATACACACTATCGCACTCGTCTACATTGTTGCTGTTATAGCTGCGTAGCATGTCATTATGTTTTACAACCTGTGGGTTGCCAGTTCAAAACCACGAGCCAACAGCCCACAGAAATTGTGACTCCTGACATGAGATATACATGTAAGCATCTTCACTAAGGGGGATGGTTGTGAGGATTTGGCTATAGGCGCTATTGCGCCTCGTCTACATCATCAGTGACATAGCCACACTGTGCGTCGTAATGTTTTACAACCTGTAGATTGCCAGTTCAAATCTTCAAGCAGACACTCCAAAAAAATAATATCCAACTCAGTGATTAATTAATATGTAGCTATAAGAAATAATTAGTACATTGCATGAATCTGAGTCCAATGGACACCTGGCAGGCTATAAGTTCAGGTTGGACAGCGGTAATTCTGTGGCCACTGTCTAATGTGAGTAATTTGACCAAAGTCCGCTGTCTATGGATTTTGACTTGGAATATTGTCGATATCGTTGGGAGGGAATCGTTTGTGTCCACCACTATTGGCACACCACACTTGATTGTGTTATTCCAATGCTGAGACCAAAATTAACAGTATCCTTTGCAAGACCAAGACCAAGATTAACGTGGTCTTAGATTTGAGAGCCATTTTTTTTATTAACTAAAGCTACTTGACTATCCCTTCAATGTATTTCGCAAAAAAAAAAAATCTGAACAATCAATTTGCTGATTATTGAAATCCATGAGTTAAATTTCAATTTTCTCTGCAATAAAATAAAAATTAAAAAATTCCAATTCATTATTCCCGAAATTATCTGGTTAGATAAACGTATTTTTCCACCAGGACAATTAGTTTGGTAGTGGGAGGCATTTTTTATTATATTCCAGACGCGAATTCCGGTCTATTTCAATTATTCCACATTCGTCGTTCAGATTTTATTGTCTAGAAGTCGCAAGAATCGTCTTCCAATGATTAAATCTCACTCTCTTGCGATTCACTTTACACCCTTATAAAATACCATTTAGACAACATTATGATCCTATGTAGCCGGCACATATATTATTATCGCATTAGGTACCCTCGTTCTTTCCAAGAGGGTGTGAAACGAAAAATAATTACACGCCATTATGAAGCCATTCGACGCAGAAGGGATGTACAAACGCCATTTGATAGAAAGTGGCGAATTTTTCCTCTATTTTCCCTTCAGTTTTCTTTCTGCTGTTTGTTTTTTGTTTTTATCATGCTTTTATTTTATTTTTTCCTCAAGATTTATCTTTTAGTCGGTGGTAGGTAGCTACCAGCCTTTTACCAAGCTGATATCTTAATACCGGAAGACGAACCGAAGAATAAAAAAAAAATCTTGCGTAGTAAGCTTCGCAAGAAAAATTAGATTTTCTTGGTTTAAAAATCACCTCACCTATATTCTTCTAATAAAGTGTTATATAAGTATTATATAAAATAATTATATTTTTTGCAAAAATTACTAATATAAAACACAACTACGATGCATGCGATAAAATAATGGTGATTCAGTATCATGTTTTCAAAAAATTTTATAAATTAATTTTTAATTTTATGTCAAAAATCTTCTTTTTTTTTTTCTTTTAATGAAAAATTATTTTAAATTCTAACAAGCACGATTTTAGGAAATATTTCGCTGGTTTTCTTTCCTCCAGTAAGGAGCATTGTGGATTATATATAAAAAAAAAAAAAAAAAAAAAAAAAAAAAAAAACACAATTACATTTGAAAATATTCTCACACATCGCAAAATGAAGTATAATGAAATTTTCTACGTGCTGATTACGAAAATATAAGTGGAGATTTTAGTTTCCATGTTCAAATCTAGCGTAGGGATGTGAGTAGGGAGTGAGGAAAAATTAACCTTTTGCTGACAACGGGTTGTTTATAGGTTAAAACGAGTGCTTTTCTCGATAAAGCCTAGAAAATGAATTGTTCAGAACTATTATCAGAAAGATAATTGATGGAAAATCACTCTAAATAACTAATAAGTTAGGAACAAATTGACCAATAAAAACAAAAATTTTCAGGTCTGGTAATTGTATAGAAGGTACTGTTTGTACCGAATTTTGTGACTATTGAAAGAGAAGTTCAACTTTTATTGAGATAACATGAAAAATTAGCAACTTCAATAGCCCCAGGAAATGAACGACAATACCAATAGAAACCAAATTTGAAAGTATGTTCGATATACTTTAAATCAATATCTGTACCAAATTTTGTGACTATAGCTTAAAAATTACTCCTTTTAGAGCCATATTAATGGGCCAAAAATTCAAAAAAAAATCACTCTTACTAGACATATCATGAAGCCTATCCACACAAAAATCGATAGGTACTATCCTTGACCTAAATCACATTTGTATACCACATTTCAGGCATGTCGATTGAAAATTTCGACCTATACGTTGTTCAATAAAAAATGCTTATAAACTTACCTATCGGACGGATTATGCGCCCGATCCAGATCATAAACAATAAGGTTCTTCTGTAGGTGGATCCGAATATGTCCTTTAAATTTCAAAACCGTCCGATCAAAATTACGCCTGGAAATAGACTCAACGCAAAAATGGGTACATACTTAAAAAAATGAATTTTTAAAAATCGTGCCAAAATGCTCAGAAGATCAAGAAATGATAACCGTACCCCCTCACGCCGCTGGGTCCGAATACTCGGGCAATTTTAATGAGTAGATGTTTTTCAAAAATCTACTTAAAAAAATGAAAAAAGAAATCGTATAGCGGTTGATTCTTTATAATACTACCTCTTCGTCTCATCGTTACGTCGACTAACTGAACTTCGAGGATGGGGAGACCAAACACAAAGGTAATCATCCTGTTTATGACTTCAACATCTTCGACGTACAAATGACAAGTCGTTTAACACTTCACTAAATATTTCGACATTTATTTATACTGGTAGGACAAGCCGTTGCGTCGATGTACCACCACCACCAAAGCCGACTGCCTCAGCCCTTCGGCAACAACCCCCTTTGTCATTGCTTTCACCGAAATGCAATCGCAGATAAAAGCTGTTAACGAGCCGCAGCCACATTCTTCGCATTGTGTAACATTTTGTGTCGTTTTATAATGACGCATAAACCGTATTCCAGTCGATGGAAGTTGGTGGATGTCGAACAACGACATATACTATCCAATAATCGCGATATTCGATTCATTTTGCACGCTGAAACGTTGAGACAGCATTTGCTAACAAATAACCTCATCATAACTCAACTCAAATTTCTAAATTACAAAAATTTGCGATATTTTCGTAAAGGTTTAGCTATAGGTACCCACATATTTTTACAAATGTGAAAATTTAAGAAGTCCTACGAATTGAGAAGTCACAAAATAAGTTCAGTGGCGGAACCGGTGGGGGATCGAGGGATCAATTTCCCTCTTCGGAGTTTTTTTTTAGCAGGTGTTCACGGAGTGAGATCAATATAGTTCATCATTTAATGTCGAAAATAACGAAGATTGTATGAAAATCAGAAAATTCGTTTAAATTTTCGCCGAATTAACTTTTTGGTGGTGGGAAATGAGCGGAAAACGGAGAGGTGAGGCAAAAGTTTCTTTTACCCTTAAGAAAATCCCGGATACCCCACTGATATGGTCCATTTATCTTCGAGCAAAAGCTCTCCTTGAAAGTTCAACAACTCATTCTGACGTTTATTTGAATGTTGACGATGAAATTTGGAACGTAGGGCCCACACACGCACACCGATTAAAATTATTATCTGACAAAATAATCAGATAGGCTGTCCCAATTCCCTTTTAATTAAATAATCGGCCAACTATAACGGTGGACCGTAAATTCAGTACGCCGTCTTATGAGAGTGCGCACACACACCAACTAAATAATGGTCAGAGAGACTCATACAAAAGAAAATTTATAAAGGTTACGAGAGTTGTCGCAATTTTCTGTTTTATATGTACAAGTGTTGTAAGGTATCTGACCCGAATAAGGCCACCCTAATTTTTTTGGGGTAGAACTAAGAGCAACCGAAAGTTGTTCAATTTTTCTGAAAATTAATTATATCTTGTACACTGAACATAATACTACAATAATTCATTATTGCTGTTCGCCTAAGATCAGTCCTACTCTGCCCATATTTTTTGATTTATAAAATAAGGAAAGTGGCCTTATTAAGAACACCGTATCCATACAAAAACGATTTTTTTTCAAATTGAATTTTAATGAAAAAATTGACGTTACAAATGTAAGTACAGTGGAACCTCGAAGGAACGTATTTAGTGTGGTATACGACCCTAGGGGGACATATCTTTGGGAAAAAACACAACTTGATATCAATTCAACACCACGAATACCTACACCTTGAGTGCCACCATTAACTATGTCTGATGGCAACGAGAGTCTTACCTAGCCCTGCTCAGCCTTACTGGAGTCCTCAACACAACCATGCGCCATGATTAATAAAAATACCAAAGGGCCGTGCATCTTCGGGAAATTGCTATGGGGGAAATTAGGGATCAACAAACACCACGAGTAAACAACCGAGGACTTAGCCCATTGCCACGAGTGAGTTTAAACCATGATAAAAGGCATCGTGTATTAAATGAATAAGGTACAGACATGAAAAAAAAAGGACAAAAATAAAAATATAAAGACAATTAGCAAAATGTATTGTGTGTATGGAAGATGAACGCTGGTTAAACCGAGCAGTAGAAAAACAGTTACATCTAGGTTGTATTAAATTGGCTGCTCTGTGAAAAAAAAATGGAGGTGGGAGATAAAAGCAAGTTTTAGTGAAAAGAGATGGTACCAAGGTACACAAATTTATTATTGTTTACTGAACGAAGGAGTGTCAGTCCGTGGTAGGGCGAGGGAGAGGTTTAGACAAAGGTGAGACAAATTTAAGTGCAGGGAAAAAAAATGTTTTTGTTGTGATCAGTCGAGGCTAAGTTATTAGCCTAACCACGACGCTCATGGCTAAAATTATTATTAAGGAATTTAATTTATTTTAATTATTATTATTATTACATGACCTTGGTCACTGTGAAAAATAGTTTTAAGGTTTATTAAGCATCTGAGGATGTGGGGAAAATTTTAATTTATTATTATTGAGATACCCGAAGGTGTTGGCAAATTTTATTCTTATTTTTAAATTCGTCCAAGAGAGCTAAATACATGACGTGTATTTTATTATTATTGTGGTAAGTCGTACCCGTCAATAGCAAACAGGTAGACCAATCCTTTGGCATTCATATGCTTGCCTAGGTACATGGATACAATCGATTATTGACATAATGAACCATTTTTATGGTCCCTTGAGGATTCGTTATACTTATTGAGATTCCACTGAATTTGTTATTTTATAAATCAAACGCATGTATCAAAAAAAAAAAAAAAATCACACTCCACACAAATCTAGATTTTGTCATCTTCAGCAGTAAATTCAAAAATTATTTGCTTCAAACAAAATTTTGCAGCCACGAAACTTGTAATTATCCAGTGTAAGGTTTATATCATGGTCCATAATCCTTTGAATTTGGTTATGTGATAAGATTTAGTGTACGGATTCATTATAACGTAGCACCACCTATATGGGCTGTTGTGTGTAATTGTGGAATTATCAAAAAATGGCATTATTAGGAACATTGTCTTTACTTATTCGGGTCAGGTACCTTATATACTCGCATAACTAAATTAATTTTTGAAAAAAATCAGTCAACTATCAACTTACATTTGTGCAATTTTCACCTACTAAATGGTACAAATGGAGAGAAATTATAAAGTAGGGCTTATAACCAAATCGTTTTCTGTGGTTAATGGTAACTTGGAACCAATTAAGAGGTATACCGGTTGGTGGTTTCTGATTACTGGTTAAAAATGTACTTATATAGTTACCTACTGGTTATCGGTTGAAAAAAAATTCATGGAAACGCCGATGAAAAACATATTTTCCTTTGTAAAATTATCAATTATCAGTAATTTTCCTGGAAATAATATAGTCAATGTTTGAAAACATTTACACGATTTGCATTTCTTGCTCAGTCAAGAATACATTAGGAATGATTTTTATGTTTAATTTTCATTTTGTTAATAAACATTATCCCCACTTGAAAATATTTCATTATCACGAATTTTTTTGTGAACTTTGTTTTCACTTTTTGTTAGGCTCACTATCCGATATGATGGGGATAAAAAAATAAATTATCTAGTTTTTCTATTTGTTGGTACATATAGTAGCCTATGTTAAAAACCTCTTAGATTTGGCATATCTTATTATAAATATATAGGATAAATACCTATGAAATTTTTTTATTATGTTTCTGACATTTTTATCGCTTTTTGTTGTAAACTTTGTTTCTTTCTATTTTTGTCATAAACTTTCACTTTTTGTTGTATTATGATGTCATCTTTTTACTATGCATCTCAGGTTAAACATTTCCAATGTTAAAATAATTTATAATATCATTATGGTAGAAAAACCAACAACAATTAATTCTTTCTGGTTATTGTTCTGGTTAATGGTTTCAGAATTTTGGAAAAATTAGTTATTAGTTTTGTTAAAAATATTTGTTTTGGTTATCAGTTCCCAAATCAATGTTGTCAATTTGTTTAGGTTTTTAGTGGTTATTTTCGTGATTATGGTTGTGGTTACAACCCTTACTATAAAGTAGTGATGCAGCCGGATATTGATTAAATTATCACCTGATATAAAATCTGGAGTGGGAGGCCACTCTTAAAATACTAAAAAATTGATCCAAATTGATTTTCTTTCCCATTTTACTCCCCAGATCTGATTGGTACCTATGTCTAATCAATACTCCGGACCTTCAAAAAACTGTTGTTCTTTAAACAGAGCAGGAAGATTTCACTTATCTTTACAAGTTTAATTTTTTTTCAGGCACTGTTAAGAAATATAGTGCCACAAAAATTTTAATTTTGTCAAAAAAAAATTCTTACTCAAGCCTGAATTGTATTTGTATTAACGTTACTGACCTTAAATGAAATTAAATCAAAATTACATTAATAAAACTCAACGTAAATGTGGTGACTCCTGTGGTATACTTGTACACTCGCTCATTGGTTGTGGCTGGTTCCCACATATGTGGGATGAATACTCTTTTTGGTTTACAGACTATGGCATTCACCAGTCATAGTCTTATTTTTATACAGCCACATGATTACAAGGTCATTATTATGAGGTAGGCACGCATTAACTACAATGGCCTACAAGTGGTGACCTCAACGTAATACTGAGAACATGGCTAACAGTGCTACCTCTCAAGTATGTAGGGTACTCAGTGGTCACACACCCTTCCCACCTCCTGCTGCCTCCTGGGAATAGGTTGAGTGGGGCGCAGGCTGGATCAGTGGCTTGTGCAACTGTGCACAGGTCTGATCATCCTTTCAGTGTATGCACCCTTGCTATTTGTCGGCGATCCTGCTTCTTGTACCATTGGTACAGGAGGGAATAGTGTGGCAACTGAGTACGCAAATTTCATCCTTCAATAACGTCGGGCCTGTGGTGGGCACCACGGGCACAATGGTCCAATTTTATCAGTGGACGAAATATAGGTGATGCTGGTTTGATTCCTTAAACTGGCAGAAAACTTTAGCCAGTATATTTTGTTTGCCCATAACTTCAGAACTTCTTGACAGATTGAGATGAAATTTTCAGTATTCATTTGTATTATTCCGAGGCATTTTTGAAGTCATCTTAAAAAAATTCAATTCCTTTGGAGGCAAAGTTCTACATTTTCACCAAATTTGTCATTAAAAGTACAAAACAAATAAAAAAGAATAAAAGAGAATAATAAAAAAAGCACGAATTCTGCTGAGGTATATGTTATACTCATGAATCATTGATGTGTAAAAGGTTTTGGATGTGCGCGTTACGCAAAAACACAATTTCTAGATAATTCTACGAGTTATGATCGTAATTCTCTCCTACTGTAGACCGAGATCTAATCTGCTTGCACATCAAAAATGACGAATCACGAACGCAGCGCTGGGAAAGCCACGGATAACAGCTACCTACAGTTTGAAATAATGTTGCTACCAAAGTAACAACAACAAAGTAAACATAGTTTAGTTTTGTAACATAACAGAAACAAATAATTTACAAAACCATCCGCTAATTAAGAACCTGCACCAAGTACCGTCTTTGTGTCTGTAACGTAACAATATTAACACAGTCAAAATGGAATAGTTATCTCACCCCTGTCTAAAATCATAACTAACCTTTTTTTCAGTGAATTCCTCCGCAGAAGACTACTAGATTGATACCTACTTAAATTCCAGCATTATTTGGCGAATTAAAAGTAAGTGTTCTAGAGATCTAGAGCAGTAGGTAGGTACTTGTTGGTGCCACCTTCCGCTTATTGCGCCAGTTCCACTATAGATTGTGCCTAATCGGTTATCTTATGTATGGATTTTATAACCTACTAACTATAGATCATAAGGTAAAACTGACGTTCAATGAACACCCAAACAACATAAAAAATCGACCTCACTATGATCAAGTTAGTCGACTGAAGTTACAATTAGGTAGCTTTTGATGGTTATAGCATTAATGTATACAATACCTACCTATGGACTTTTTATCTTGACTTGTCTCATTCTTTATTTCTCTCCCAGTCTCTCTCTCTCTCTCTGTCTCCCTCTCTTTCTCACCTCGTTAATACGGTTTATCGAAGGGTTATACCGGATATGGGAACCACAATGTATGTATTTACGGGCAAAATGAGCGTCTTTCATCCGTGAAACGAATTAAAAGCTCGTTACTTACGTTACATTGGGCTCGTTTTACTTACAGCTAAACGGTTCTCTTCAAATAAATTTTATAACGTCTCTCTATCACAGCATGAACTTTGTTGGTGTATCATTTTTTCCCTTTCTCTCTCACCGTCTCTTTCGGTTTTTTTTTTTTATTTATTTTCTTTCGAGGCAAAAGACAAGGTCTCAGCTCTATGAAATCCTTCAATTAAAATGGTCGATAAAACCTTTAGAAATTTTATTCTAGCGGAAAAATTTCCATGCGAAACAAAAAATTACACAGATTCGATATCAAGTCGAGGTTTTCTCTCTTTACTTTTTTTATTTTGATTCTATTTATGCCAAGAGAAAAGTCAAGTTGAACGCGAATAGTCGAATTTTCGGCTACCACGATGGTTTTAGGTTTGTGTTTTGGGGGACCGGTGTTATATTTTTGTGGTGGGCCTGCCTTATAATTATGCAGTGTTTGTGAAGGACGTTCAAATTTTTTTCTCGTAAGTATAACAACCTAAACAATGCCAGAATAGACCAGTCAGAAAAAATTTACAATAATTTAATTTAATGAGTCACTCACTCATCGTATTTCCACATTTAACAAAATCGGTATAATTATAACGTCATAATTTCCTACCTATCTTATGGTATGAGGTTTGTGACTTTAAAGTCGGTGTATTGAATTAATATTCGTTATCCGAACATGTAGCTGAGGGAAAAAATTGGAAATTTTTAAGGGAAACTACTCGTTCTTCTTAAAACAATGATACTACTCATAATAATTGTGCTGCTTATCTTGACAATGTGACTTTTTTGGTTTAATATAATATATTTAATGGTGATAGTTTATAACTTACTCATTATGTTTCATCTAGTAACGTAAATATAATTACCGTAGCTGGTGCTCTCCTGCTCTCATTGGGAATAATATACCAAGCTTTTACAAGTCAGCAACAAGATGCTTTCACTAGTAACATTTATTTTAATTATATACTTTGTGGGAATCGCCATACCTTGCCTAAAATACAATATACATTCGCCAGTTATAATTGGTGGTGAGATGGCCATGTGGTCAAGTTCACCGCTTTTAGCTGGCGAATATGTAGATTTCAGGTTCGATTCCCCGAACCAACAAAACCTACATACTTATTTATTTATTTACGTATTCATTTAAGTGGCTCTCAACCATCATAAGCTAATTACTGGAGGATCACCGTAACAAGTTTTTCACATTAAATTAGGTTAAAACAACAACAAAAATATAAGTAAGTAAGTTATCCACATTAATTAATTAATGCATGATTAAATTACAAGCTTCAAAAGAAACAAATAAAAAAACCTAGGGAATGAGAAAGACAACCAGGTTTTGTCTATTGTCTTAAAATTTCATTCAAATATCATAGCAGTAGCCCCCTCCCGCAAAATTTGAAAATTTTATCCGTATGTCAAGAGCAAAATCTGAATTCACTCAATGAGGAAAAAAAGGCTCAGAAAATGTTCTGAGCTATAGGTCAATATGACAACAAAAAATTTGTGTTGTGGTATTAGCCTAAATGCACATAATGCATTATGGAAGTTTCTCTATTCCACAATGCATTCTGTGCATTAAGCCCTGTTCACGGTACAAAATGTAACGCTTAAAATGTAAAAAGGTGCTGTGACAATGCAAGTTTTTGCAATCTGCTGATAAAAATTAAACGCTGTTCCATTAACACTCACGTCGTTCAAGTCATTTTGCTCTGTTTTCTTGTGGAATAGCATCACAGTTTTATCAGATTTCAAAATCTTGCATTATGAAAGTGTATCTCTATGTTTTAGGTCTTACTTTTTTTTTTTTTTTTTTTTTTTTTTGCGAATAAAGCTTTACTTTTATCATGGCGGTAAAACAAACACACAGAATGCATCCAAAATGTGTTGTGGAATTGAGAAAATTCCATAACGCGTTCTGTGCATTTAGGCTAATACCACAACACAAATTTCACGTTATGGTATTAGCCTATAGCTCAGAACATGTTTTGAACGTTTAAAAACATCCTGAACACAAATTTTTGCATTCTGGCAATTTTAAAAGGACCGAACGTGTTCTGAGCTTTTTTTTAGTCATTATGAGCAAATTTAGTTTTTGCCCCTGACATAATTATACATCAGACTATGTCATATGGGCCTTTTACTGAGCTATTTTTCTTATTTATTTTAATTAAATTTGACTTTGCCTGTGTTGGAATTAAAGATGGAGTTACCTATTCTAGGCTAGCAAACCTCAGTCTCGACCACCATTTTCTTTTGTTTCTCAACTCTTTTGTTTTGTTTCCTCTGTTTAGCATTCTTGTACTTTATGTCAATCATGCAACATGACTACCATTTGTCAAACTTAAAAACATAATTATTCATATTTAAACAAATAAATTTTTCCTATTCTAATACTTTAAATTCGTTCTTTGCTGATGTGGTTCAGACCTGCCATGCTGAATTTGGCACCTCCATATTTTATTTGGTTTATTTTGCTGTTTATTTTTAATTATTTGAAATTCAATATTTTCTTTTGATCAATTTATTGTTGTTTATATTCCACCCCACAAAGTTTTTTGTACTTTTTTATTCAATATGTTACAACATGTAAAATTGTAAAATGCACTAAATTAATTTAAACTATTCAAAGTGGAGTGTGTGTGAAGTGATAGTTATGATCACTCGATTCCCATTAAATTTTATTTATCCTATTCTGATATAAAACATGTGTCCAAAAAAAACTCGCACCTTTTGATTTTCCGTTCTGAAACTTTGATTTTGACAGTGAGTGCACTTTTAATTAGACTTTTGCTGACCACAAAATGAAATAGAAAAAGTTACTCACGTTATATGCCCCCCGGGCTTCCAATTAACCCCATAAAAATGACATAGCTTAGGCAAAACAAGTACAAAAATATGTTCTGCCTAACACATAAATTAGTTCTTGGTGAACAAAAGATCAATCTGTTTAATATTTTGTACTCATTTGCTACTCTCTACTCATGTATTACATTGTGCTAATTTATTATTTTACACTCCGTTATTACTTTGTACTCATTAATGGACATAGAATTGCCTACCCACTTTAGCTCTGACAGTTCACCCGTGTTTCTATTCAATACTAATTTTAAGTCATACTCAAATAACTAATTTATCCACAAGCCAATATCGGCCTCATTGCTAAAATATGTTAGAAAATTTCAATTAAGAATATTTAGTGTAGATTAACAAAATCACGATTATACTGAAACACGTTATGAAAACATTGCCTATTCAACCGCAGAAATGTCTCGTAACTAAAACTTCACATGTCCAGCCACAGAAAAAGCAGAGAAATATAAGGAAATGAAGGCCAAAGTAGATAAAAACAGATTTATTAAGAGTTTCAAAGGTTTGCCTTGGCAAAGTAAGTAGCCATTTGCCGAGTAGGCGGGAATGTACCGTCACAAGGAAAGGGAAAAAGGTAAAGAAGTAGACAACCACAGATGAGGTCATGCAAAAAGCGTAGCTTTATCGGCGCAAAAAAACAATGCTACCAAAGTGATTCGGCAAAACGAAATAAAAAATGTTTCCTTAGGGAGGTCTTTTAGTTACCGGCGAAATGCATCATACATGTCTGATAATATATTTTATTATGTTACAAACTTTCTCATTGCAGCTACTTCATCTGTTATTTAAAAAACTAAAAACAAATACAACTTTCATAAGAGGATCAGAATAATTTCAAACTAAAATTTTATTATTCCAACCATCTATACCAGGAGTTTTTGAGGCCGGCATAAAGACGTAGGTATCACAAAGTCAGTAATAATTTGTTCAAAACAACTCAACTCCGAATACACGTCATCGTCCATTTTATAAGTAGGTATGCTCTGCCCTTAATCTGCTTTTCGATATACTTACCAATATTTTTTCATATTCTCTCTCTCTGTATAGTTATTAAAGTATGTATTTTCTACCGAGTGTGTTCTTTGTGAATTTAAAAAAATATATATAAATAATATTTCCCTTGGTAAGCAAATCATCATGAAGAGGACACATTAAAATCTCTCTTTATAATACTAAAACAACTACCCACCATACCCACCATACCCACCATACATATAAAGGATCAATAGATTTATGAATTCGAAAATCTTCCCTTTAGGAAAGGGTTTTAATGTCACCACAAAAGCGATGGAGAAAGTAAGTTAACAAAAAATAAGAACAAAAAAACAAAAATCGCATCTTTAGAGAATGAAATGACCCTAAACGAGTTAGGTTTTTGTTTTTTTGTGTCGAAAATCTCTTTCTGCAGAAGCTTACGGTGGTGAATGTTAATACAAAAAAATTTTATTTTCGAAAAGGTTGGTACCTACCAACATTTACAGTAGACTGACATGAAAAAATAATTATGAAAAATAAGCGAAACCAGCAGCTCAGGTTTTATGGCAACTGAATGGGTTGGTATGCCACCTGAAATGACACATATTTCAATCCGATTTTGAAAAATTCAAAAATATTTTTGAACTTTCTATAGACACTACCATTATGGTCCGTTAGGGTGTTGGTAAAGTACTGATGCTATTTTACATATAATAATATTAAAACGTACATCACCATGGTTCAAATTTGGATAGAGGCTTGTAAAAATTCAAATAGAAACTCATTTTTTCTTTACAAGGTTTCATGGGAAAGCATTTTCAACTATCCTCCAAATAAATGAATTATCCAGCACATCTCCCTCCCCCCAAAAAATTTATCAAAAAATAAATAAAAAGAATTTAAGCTTCAATATTTTATCCTAAACCCGCTGTATATTCAGTTTCTTCACAGTTATGCCACAGGACACGATGTTCTTTCTTGACCATGTAAAATATAATGTATCGAACTTTTAATAAGATATGTTGAATTTTTATTGGGCAATGGGTCATACAGCGGTGTTTGCTGTGGTTTTTAGGTAAAATTCTGAAGTTATAAGTAGAATCTGTGGTTAAAGGCAATGGTTTGTCTAATATAAAAATTAATTAGAGCATGGTTTAAATTTGGGTCCACACATTACCTGGTAGGGTATTGTGGCAGGGTGGTAATTAATTCTGTCTCAGTTACCATCCTGTGTAAGATAATTTTAGCTGAGGCGCTGATTATATTAGAACAGGTTACTTCGTTGAATAAAATATTATAGGGACTGTAGAGGGATTGTTAAATGTACCTCCTTTGGCATGCCACAGTGGTTACACACATATCAGATTCTACTCCCACCTCCAAACACAGGTTCTCATATCAGTATCTTGGAAGCGACTGAGTTAGGTATCCTGTCAGTCAGTGTTTTGAATTCCCATACTGGCAGGATACCTAAATTATTTATTAATTTTTTTTTGTCATTTTCAGACTGGAGTGCGAATTATATGAGATGAACTGATTAGTGGTTCAGTTATTGTCTAGGTGTTGGGATATTTCTGTCAGATGGGAAGGGCTACTCCGTGGAATGCCTTGACCAAAGCCTCTCCACATTATCCAAAAGATTTCTCCACAGTTACTGTGCTAACATGAACTACTTAACTTACATAAGAAACAGTAAAAAAAAAATAAAAAAAATAATGTTAATATTAAATTTTGATTGCGTTTTTTAATGTTTTTGTGGTGGCATCTTCCACTAAATAGCAGACTTCATGTGTGGAAGTGGAAAAAAACTTAATGGAGGTAAAGTCATGAAAAGAGAGCACAGGGAATGAAGCCAATAGTTGGATGCATAATAGGGTTGTCTGCGAGGCAATTTACATTCTCCTAATATGCAAAATGCTCCTTCAACTGCTCATTGAAAAAAAAAAAAAAAAAAAAAAAAAAGAGGTTCATATAACTGCATCTGAAAACCAGTTCATTCTGAATGACTGATTCACATAAGCGATTCACTTCTTACAAACGACTCCAAGAGTGATATAAAATGAAAGAAACGAGCCCATGGAACGTACAGTGCCATGTGCAGTAGTAAAATACTAAACAATCTGGATCAATTTTCAAAAAATTGATCTCTTTTTTCCAATTTTTTTTCAAATCAATCTTTTAAAATTTTAATAGAATCAATTCAGAAACCAATCTTTTTGCTTTTTTGTAGTTACCCCCTTTTTGGATGATGTTCATAAATACTGATAGGTATAGGTAAGACTCTCCACAACCAGGTGTGTGTCAGAGGATGCTGAGAGTTGAGCTGACCACTTTGTGTTAGCCTTAATTACATTCAATTCACATTGTTCATTATAGGTCAGTTAGATTAACCAAAAAAATCAACAATTTCAACACAGGTGTTATCCTTGGCGTCTATCGTGGGGATATTATCCTGAGTGATGTTTAAGGAGCTCGGACCCCCAATGACAGTTGCTGCTGAAAGGTTGGCAAATATTGTGCACTACATGCTAAACACATGCATTTGTTTGTTTGCAATTACTTGCAAAATCTTGCAAGTATGTTACAATAATTAGACTGTGACTAATTGAGAGATTTCTCTTGGATTCATATCATTCACTTGTTATCAGCGCACGTATCGTAGGTATTAACCGGTTATCGTAGCAACTATAAATAGGACGCAATTAACACTCTCACTGCCAGACAGGGTTTCACCAAAATCAGTGTAAAAAATTTTTTGAGTCAAAGTTTGAATCTCATTCAGAAGGGTCTAGATAACATATATTTATCATTTTTTCATCATACCATCCTGTGTGAGGGAGGTTTTCACCTGTGTGCAATATAGCACACATATCCTGAAGAGCTAAAAACATACTACCACCCATGAGCAATCTAGGTGGTAAATACAATATTAAGAAACTGATAAGACCTTTGGGAATGCCTCAACAATTAAGAAACAATCAATGTACTAAGCTGAAAAGGTACTTTTCTTATGCTACTCTATGGCATTCTTGAAACACGCATCTTTTGTTACTATGTTGCCAAATTTCTCTGCTATTCCAGAGTTAGATGTATTCAAGCCAGTAGAATCTGAAAATCACATTGATTTTAAAGTAAACTGTGTTCTCTACAGCACACAATCAAAAATATGTTGGTATGATCCGTGTGCAATACAGCACACACAGTGTGAATAGCAATCAGATTTGTGTGCACAGGTGCACACATGGCAGCGAGAGTGTTAATTAGCCCACAAACCTATGTATTGTTTATATGATTGTGTGCTTGTGTGCCTGTCCACAGCCAGTATAAAAGGCACCAGTGAACAACATACAGTCGCCAGTGTTTACTGAGGTTGATTCTCCCTTACTCTTGTATGAAGAAGTGGAGACTACCCGTTGTAGTGGAATCACTTTCATGATGTAATGTATGACACACAACCACGATGTTATTTTTGTGCCAAAACAACACCAAAGATTATCAATTTGGCCTTCCTTTTGTACGTGAGGGTAACATCGAGGGTAACACAGTATGGCAAATCTTACCTTGGTTCGTCAAATAGGTGCAGGAAATCAGGGCATGGATATAGTGTTTTGTTTGGACTGATATTGGAAGAGATCGCTGTTTTCAGCAGATAGGTAATTTGGTGTTAATTGCGTTGCATTTTAGCGGTCTCTTTGAATCAACATTTTTTTAACACCATTGTATGTTGTTTGAGGTAATCCGATATTAACTTGGTGCTAACCCGGTGTTTGGTGTTACACCTGCCCTGACACAAAAATTTGACAAATAGAATAAACTTTATCAGTTTGTTATTTATTACCATATATTATTTATTGTAGGATATTTATATATATATATGACAATAATTACGTTCAGTACCTACATCGTAACAAGAATAACACAAAATGGTGATTCATCTCTCTATCACCCTTCACGCGCCATACACGGTTGTAAAGAGTCTTAGTATGGCCTACATCAATTCGGTAGTTTCATCAATAATTCGAAGTATTTAACTTTCGTCTTTTACCTTCTACTTCCTTGAGTGTTTTTACAGATGTATCTATTCATTCGTGCAGTTTCAAAAATTCAAAAAGTTCTACCTGTTCTTTTCCCTTATTTTCAATTTGTTTCGAATGAAATAGTTGTGGGTTGCCCAAACGATCGAGGTATAACGGTTAAGGGGAATGAATTTGATCTAATGAGAATTTCACGGATCATTGCGTCACAAGTTTCCGCATACAGACTCGTATCCTGTATAGCCAAAAATGATCGTCGGTTGTGATGTTTTTTTTTTCTTTTGTTTTTTGAAAAGCAACAACACATAGTTACACGCGAAAACACCACCAACTCTCAAACTCTACCTTCTAGAACATCCAGAAAATATAATGTCAATTTATGGTTTATGATGTTCTTTTTTTTTTTTTTTCCTCATCGGTTTTAGTCGTTGTTGTTGGGTGTGGAAGAAAGCGTAGAAGAGTAACGGGGATGAAGTGTGCAGCGTCTCTCGTCTATAGGTTGGAACGAAAAAAAATTTTTTTCTCATTTTTACGCGACCGATTTTGTATATTAACTTACAGTATTTTTGTTTTTAATTTCAAAAACCTTTTTTTCGCAGTCGATGGTGGTGCAGGGACGATAAAAGGGCTGAAATGGTGGTCTCGTTAAAAAACGTTTTTCCGCATGGACGACCAAATGTCGGCGCAGAAGTTAAATACAAGACGATATTTTCACTAGGATGGCAGAACGTACCTACTCTTGAAATAGTTGAAAACATTATTCGAATGAGGCTCACTTTTGGAGCGCCTAAAAATTTCAATTTCAACGTAGACGAAAAAAAATTTAAAAAAGCTTACGAGCCTTAGTAGACTGCTGGTCTATTCGAGATGGTGGCTGCCAGTAATTATCTATAGTACATAGAATGCATGATTAAGTATTCCAACATTAGCATTTTTTACTGAAACTATTTTAACGTCTTTGGAGAAATGTGAACTGTTATGTTGTATTAGGTATTTAGTTTCGATGTAAACTAATATAGACAAGTCGAAAGAAAGAAACCCCAAAGAATAAACTTTCACTGTGTCCCATTAAAAGAATGAACCAAACGTACCTACCCATAAACATGAGTAGATTCAACATAGTATGAGAATTCGTCTAATTTTTGGAACCATAGGATGACAATCATGCAACAGTATTCATACAGCTGGATAAAATACTACCAGAAAATGACAGGACAGTGATTTATGTATTCAAGCACGTCCCTTACACAACCGCCATCGACAGAAAGGGTTAAACCATTAAAAACCTGCCATAAGGATTTACGATGTAATAAATGTGCTTCAAAATGAACTAACGATCGTCAGTTTCGATCCGTTCTGGTTTCAATGTTAAGTTATTCCTCTTTTTCACTTTTCATTTGGAGTATGAATGAGAGAAAATAGTGAAATAATTATTGTTAAAATCTGCAAATTCGTTAAAATTGAATAAGTGCCTAATATTATACTTCCATTTATTTTGGTGCCGAGGTTGAAGGGTGGAAGAGATACTTGGCTACTGCTAGTTTTTGTTGTTTTTTTATTTATTATTTGAACCTACTAATCTCAAAATTTATTGAACGGAATTCAATGGTCCTAACGACATAATTATGTAAAGCTTTAACCTTTGTACACCTACCACCTCCGATAATTACATTCGCAATCTTCCAAAATGAAGTTCATTACCTATAGGCTGCAATGTATTTACGGTATTTAGAGACTTCACAAGTTCATATGAATTGTGCGGTGGTTCATTTCCATTATCAGAGACATCATGTATGTACAGGCATGAAATATTATCATGTAGGGTATATATTAATGGGAAATTTCCGTCTTCATGTACAAATTCATTTTAAAATAAACAAAAACTTTACCTATTAAAATTTTGAAAGAAATACGTTTTTGACCACACTGTATCTAATCATCTCCGTATTTTATACTGTCAAGAAAAAATGTAGGACATATTCTTATTTTCATTATTTTTATGATAAATTTATAATATTTTCATTATTTCTGCGATAACAGATTTCCATAATTACTGGGGACACCAAATATGCCAGACACAAAATATTATGACCATAAATGAAGACTGCATATTGATGGGAAATATCAGTATTCTAATTTTTTTGGCTATCCTTACATTATTTACTTTCTAATAAGAAAATTATGCGAATTATTAGGATTTTGAAAAAATAAATAAATCATTCTTCACCACTCTATATGTCAGTCTCTGTGATAGTAATAAAACATTGAGAAGAAAGTAGAAGCTAATTTAGTTCAACATTATGGAATTCTGCATCATTTCTGTAAAATTGATGAGCTGTTCAAGTGTGTATTGTGATGTCTGAAAACGACATCCAGAGTATTGGGGTTTGAAATAACAAGGTGAAGTATATCAAGGAGTCTCGATTAACCTTAGAGTTGAAATCACAGGTCAGCTCAAACAGTTAGACCACCAGCCTACCAGTGAAAGCTCCCAAGGCCTACGTAATATGACGGGCTATTTAGTATAGGCGAGTTAAATAAGTAGGCCAACCCATCAGTACAATTCACATTTAATACAGTAAAACTTACTTACAGTCGAATAATATGTATATCTGGTTGTGCAGTTGTTAAAATTTGTATTGCCCCATGGTCTTTCAATGTCCAACAAACCAATGGATTCCAACTAAGTATACTCGTCGTTGGAATCAAAAATGGTTATAAGTTGAGCAGGAAATGGTTTGACTAACGATGTTCACTTTTTGAGTTAATTTCGGTGAAAACAGTTATAAAAAAGGACTTGAATGTCAAAATCAAAAGCTGTAGAATGTCTTGAATATTTGAAGTATTCAAGAGGAATGGAAAACATTGATGTCTAAATGAAGACTAACTGTTCACAGTAGAATCAAATTTGTGAAAAATTAAGGAGATAAAGTGTTGGTTCATCGCTGATCAAATTATTGTGTACACGTCACCACAAAAGTATATAAAAGTCATCGATTAACTTGTTGTCGATATATCGTAGAAAGGGAATTTTATCTTCTGTAGAACTTGGTGTACTTATTTATGATTTTAACAATAGTACAACCTTATAATTTGTGAGCCTTTCACTATAGTAAATATATATGTAATGGTTGAATCTAATGGTGATGTGAAGAGAAGGCCATGGGGTTTCAGATGTCTCTGTATATAGCTCAATTATAAGGGGGGTTCACATCTTCACAACCTTCCCTTCAAACACCCTCCTACTGGCAATAATACCATTTATGATAAGAAAGCCATACTATTTTTAGGTAAGGATTTTTTTTTGGAACGATGAGGAGTCAAGGCTCCCATAACCTCGATATTATATATGTGATATGCCAGAGGGTTCATAAGACAGCCACTTCCTGCAATCCTGACAATATTTCTTAATCCAAATTCTTTCGGATTCACTGACTTTGGTTAACACACTTAAGAATTATCTCTACCCAACTAGAACAGCCTGCCAGGTGTATTTGAAACTCGAATTTATACCAGGTCTGGGTGATATTTTTCATATCCATAAACCATAGGTCTGATTTAATTTCATAGAATTATTTACCAAATTGGAAACATACCCATAAAACCATAGGGAACACCCTGAATTCAACCCATAACCCAAAAAAAGAAATCAACATGTGATGATATAAACGATCATGTTTTAAATTGAATAAAATTTACATTCATAGTACATGATAAGTTGGATGATGATATTCCATGAGCCAAGTACAAAAATGAACTGAACATATGGCAAAAGCACAAGACTAGATTTGGGTGAAAAATCAAACTGTCCTTGCAATAAAATTAAAATTTTTGTTAACAAAAACTGGTGATTCAAAATATCCAGAGAACAATAAATTCTTGGAAAATCAAATCAGTTTTTAGCAATGAAACATCGATAGATTGATATATTTGTCAAAAATTATAGAGGTTGATGTTCGCAGAATATGTGTAGTTTAACAAAAAAAAAAGTCGAAGTTACATCTCAGAAGTGTGTAATTGCAATAAAGAAATTATTCAAAGTACAGAGTACGAGAAAGTATGTATGTAACAATCATGTACAAAATATCAGGAATGAGTGGCGGAATATAAATCAGTGTAGCCACGAGTATAAGTTTAGAAAATGTTTTTAAAGTCAAGTGTTTGCAGGTGTGTGATGGGAAGAGGATTGACAATCCCAACATAAATATCGATACCTATCGATACATAATTATTTTGTAAATTTTATCATCTGAACCTAGTAATGAAGTATCAGTGTATCAATATTTTTGTCAGATATGTTGGGACCACCAATCCTCTTCCCCTCACACTACTGCAAACACTCGACCTCTATCACATAAACATGTTTATACTTTTATACTTGCAGCTACACTGATACCCATTCCGCCGCTTATTTATTTACCTTCGTGCATCTTCACCATGTACGCACATTTCATACCCGGTACTTTACATATCCTCATTGCTGCAATTACACACTTCTGAGATGTAACTTTGTGAACATCTTTTATTTCTCTTTAATTACATCGAATCCATCTTCCTCAACCTCTATAAGATACCAATACCTATCAATACAAATATCGATTACTTATTATCGATATTTTTTCACAATTTTTTCAAGTTTTTGGAATTTAGATTTTATTTTTTGAATTATGGGTGAAAATTTACCTTTTTTTTTCTTTTCAAACCCATACTTATTTTCCACATCCACCAAACGATGTACCTATATATATATATATATATATATATATATATATATATTTGACACTTGTGTGGAAAAAGGGCCTAACTGAATTTGTTTTGAAAGGGCCAAACTCTTGGCATGATCAAAATATAAAAGTACAAAAGGCCAATCTGAAAAATCCAAAGGGTCAAACTGCATGTATATTGAGAAGAAAGATTGATAAAAGGGCCAATATGTAAAAATTGAAAGAGCCAAACCGTATTATATTAAGAAAAAATATTGATTAAAGGGCCAAACTGTATAAAATACTTGACTGTTTCACTTGCCTAGTTCCGTAATTTACTAGTTTTACCATTTTAAAAATACTTTTTCTCAACGAATAATCACGAAAACATTCTTACCAACTCAACATTGATTGCTGATAATAAAAAAAATCAATGAGATTTGTTGAAATTCAATTATTAAGATCAAGCAAGTAACTTATAAAAATAAAAATGTAAAAAAGTATCTACCTAATTTGAACTCATTAGTGATTAATTAATGAATGTTTTACTTTTAAAAATTAATGATAAATCATGGTACGGTATAGAGGAGATAAAACTAAAACCTCAGATTATAAACAAGGTAAAACTTCCTCATTTTCTTCACAAAGCCAGATACTCATTCGAAGAGCTTTATTTTAGTATCCAACAACTTACTGTAAGTAAAATTCTTTAGCTTTTTAACTATTAAAATCATTTTTATGGCTCAAATCAGTAACATAGGCATTACTATCTTTCTATTTTTAGTGCGAGAACTTGCTCAGACTTCTAGTACTTCTGAAAACACAGATGTAGATGAAGCCTCTTCTTTACCACCTTCACCCAAAAATGTATCTTTACCAAAAAACACAGTAGATCTATTCCATGGTCCGTACTGTGTGTTTAAGCTATTCTAAATTGACTTAAAATAATCTATAAATATCTTGCTATGGTAATGATAAATTGATGAATGATAATTATACTATAATAATTATCTAGTGCTATTTCATAATGATGATAATAATTATTCTACTAGCACAAGGATCTAATTCAATAAATACGTTGATTACTCCTGAACTGTCACCTGGATTGGACCATCTAGAAGCTGATTATGATAATACATCAAGTACTGGTAATTTTTCATCACCCATGGAAGATAAAGTTTTAATTGTGGATGAAGCATTGCCAATTCAGTCATCTAATGAAGAGAAAACAGAATGATGTTCAGACATTAGAAATTAGTTTAGAAGGTAAATTGACTTTTAAAAAAATATATATATATTTCAACCTAATTAGCTATATTTCTATTAATAATTTATGATATATTAAATTGGAATATCAAGACTTTGAGAATTGCAAATCCGTAGTCGAAACAATGCAATTTAAGAAATCTAATGGAGAAAAGTTCAGAGTAACTGATGTACACAGAGCCATTTTCACAACAAATTTAAGCAAAAACTACCAAATTGAAGTGGTGTGGAAAGCAACTGAACTAGATTCCACAGACATTATTCAAATCAAGATGAAACGAAAATAAATTATTAAAGAACCAAAAACTGCGTAAAATGCTCGTCTTCCAATCTCTGCACACAAACTAAGAGATTTGATTGATTTATGCTGCATCAAGAGAGCCATTCCCGAACACTTCCACCAGGAATATATTAATCTGCCTTATTCAGGGGTAGTGAGGGAGGCACTGCTCTCACCAGACAAAGATGAAGATGAAATTTAATAATTTGAGTGTAATTTTCTTCAAAATTCATTGTATTTCCCTGACTTTTTTTTAATACTTGAATAATTATTATACTCGGTGCTATTTTCCTAATGGTTTCTAAGAAAATTAACTTTCCATTAACTGAGACTTTATTTCATTATTTTTTAATCATTATTTCGACTAATTTTAAATAACCAATCCTAATGGTGATTTAATCTATCGATTATTTTAGTAGCCTTCAGGTTACTTTTTATTCTTTTAAGAATTTTATTGTTTATTTTGACTTTTTTTTGGTCGTTTTTTTCTGTTTTTTTACGTACCATTCTATTTTTTGCAGATTTTTTCATATTAATCAGCAATAAAATTGTTGTTTTGGTAATTTTAATATTCTTGAACCAACTAATTTTTTTTTTAATGAGACAAAATCAGATAAAATAAATTAAATAGACAGATTGGCCCTTTTTACCAATAAAATTAAGAAGTTGAAAGGGCCAATCTGATGATCTTCAAAGGATTGGCCAGTTTTGACTATTTCAGTCTTTCAAACGTAGCCAAATGCAAAGGGGCCAATTTACCACTTTGTCAGAATTTTCATTTCTCTGAGCTTTTTAAATCGAATGAATTGTCTAGTTTCTTCATGAAGTTATTCCCAAATGTATATTAATAAACATCATCCAACTTTTGATATTAAGGCAACTATCATTAGTATTTTCGTATAACCGGCTCAAGTTTAGGATCCGTCTTCAAAAATGCAGTTTGGCCCTTTTTCCGCGCAAGCATCGTTATATTCATAATCAAAATCGTTTATTGTAATTTAAACCTATCCGATAATTTATAAGTACCTTTACAAACAAACTGAATAAATTTAGTCGTACTTCTCACTTCGTCCGGCAACCGCGACGATGCAGCTGGGTTAGGACAGTGCCTACGTAATATTTGGCGCCGCTGGTTCAGTGTTTTCGACTGGTCGACTTCGCCTTAGCCTTGCCCTTGGCCTTGCCCTTGGCCTTGGCCACGGCCGTCGTCGTCGCCGTCGTCGCCGCCGCCGCCTCCTTCGATTTGCGCGCGCAGCCGCGTCTATCGCGACCGACGTCGGCGTCGTCGGCGGGTTTCGAACGTTTCTGGCGACTGTTGAGCCGCCTTCTGGATTCTTTAAGCGCGGCCCGCTGGAACGGATCTCTTTCGGCGGCCGTCATCGCCCGCCAAATGCGCGCCCCCTCGACCGCCAGCTGCGGCGCCGCCTTACCTTTGGACTCGGGCAACGTGCGATACAGACGCAGCAAATTGAAGAACGGATTGACGGACGCCTTGGCGCACACGTGACCGTCTCCGTCGACGACCGGTTTGTGCGCGTTGGCCGGATCGGCGCCTGACGAGCGCTGCCGCGCGCGATGCTGGTGCTCCGGCTGGTTGGCCGACGACGCCGTCGTCGGCTGGTCGCCGTCGGCGACGGCGAAATCGGCGCTGTCCGGCACCGCAGCCGAGGCGACTACGCCGCTGTCGTTGCTGTAGAACTCCACTTCGGTATTCGACGCCATTTCGAAATTGCGCGACAGAACTTCGCAGTGACTCATTTTCACGGTGTTTGGGATTGGCGGTTGTCGTTGTTGTTGTTGTTGTTGTTGTTGTTGTTGTTGCTGTTGTTGCCGTTGTTGCTGTTTGTTGTTGCTGTTGCTGTTGCTGGTTTTAGGTGCTTCTAGCTGCTTCGAACTCGTTTAGACGTGTGGCTGGTTCGCGATAACGTATATCGATTTTACGATGCGTGCACGCACTGAGGTTCGGTTTTTTTAAGGTTTTTTTTCTTTTTCACTTTTCCAGGCAATTTTATACCGGTTATACATGTGGCCGACCAACGGCGTTTGGGCGATTCGCAAAAATTGACGAATTCCGATGTGCTATGCACGAAAATAAGACGTTGATGGTACTTATCGATGTCTTCGTTGTTGTTGTTGTGGTGGCGGTTGTTGTTGTTTTCTTTTATTTGTTTTTTTTCTTTTTTTTTTTTGGTCGATTAGTTTTGATAAAATTATAGCCTAATAGTAGGGTCCGGATTTACGGACTTGAAAAAATTTCATATAATATAATTGCCAAGACAAGTATATTATTTTTCGTAAAACAACCCTCTCTCATAAGTCCAGCGAAGGAGCAGGATTATGGCAATGCTTGGCTACGTATGAATATTGTGTTCTTTTAGCCTAGAGGTGAATTTCGTCCGCATGTATCAATAAAATCTACCGGAGTTAATAGAAAAAAAAGTGTTACCTACCCATGGTAAATTAATAATATAGGTATTTTTCAAAACATAGAACCGACTTGAAACCAACGAAATAAAAAAATTTGCCTAAGATCACAGAAGTAATCCTTTCGAAATTTCTACAGCAAGTTGCGTAGATCGAGGGAAGTGAATTATTGAAGTTGGCGCCGATTAAAAAGTTTGGTCATAAAATTCGATGGAACTTACGCATTTAAATTCTACCAAACATTGTAAGAAAGAAAAAACTCTAGCGCAGCAAGCCTCGCTTAAAAAAAGTAGGTTTTCGAGAGAAAGAATCACGAATTTTGTACGAAGAATAGAAAGACGACTGTATCAGAACATAAAACATCACAAACGAACTTCACAATGAAACAAATTTGAGTAACACCAGTTCTAATCACGTTGAAACTCTCCAGCGTAATCAAAATGAACTGTGGGCCAGCTGGCTAAACTCAAAGACAGAATTCTGATAATTTAGGAGTGTAGGGTTCGAATCTGCAAAACAACTGGGGTGGAAGGAGCGACGAAGATAACTTTTTGAAATAATTCTGCTTTTCTGATGCTAAAAAAAAATTTTTTTCTGTTTCAAGCTTGAAAAATGGATTTTTTTAGGGCTATTGTCTGAAGAATAAAATAGAGAAAATCACACTATATGACATAACTTGGGAACAAATTGACCAATTGAAACCAAAGTTGGTAGGGCTTGCCCTTAGGTCAAATGAGCTGTTTGTACCGAATTTTGTGACTATTCGATATGAATTGCAAGTGTTAATGAGTCAACATTCAAAATTAACCTTTCCAACAACCAAACTTGGAAAGGTATTAGAATAGGTTTAAGTCAATGTCTCTACCAAATTTCGTGACTGTTGCTTCGAAATTACGTTTTTTAAAGCCATAAAACTGCCAAAACTGCAACATAATCGCCCATCCCTGACGCACTGTAAAACTAATTTTCCCAAAATTCAAATGGTCTCATCCTCGATTTAGTACAAATTTTTGGTCCAAATTTCGTGACCATCGAACAAAAATTACGCCCTGTATCCTGTTAAGAAGAATTGAACATACATACATACATACATGCATACATACCTACATATATATTTTAGGTGTTCAGGCGGCACGGGGATTCGAACCCGTACCTGCTGAACACCTAAAACCTCCCTCGTTCACCGTCACAAAAGGCAGCACCGTACTCACTCGGCCACGGTGCCGGGTGACGGTGTTTGAGGAAGTACGTATTTATATGTGCTGACGTTGTGTGGCGGCCGCCACACCACTCCCCCCAGTATAGCGGAGCATAAATATGGCTTCCCATATGGAGGCGCCTAGGTATGGGACGTACACCAGAACGTGGTGATGCCCTTCCCTCCATCACTGCTCCGTGGCATACGCCCACCATCGCTGTCACGCAGAGAAATGTAGGTATGACACACCACAGTTACAGTTGGTTCAACTAGTGTCCGAGAGATGGCGTGAATAACTATCCCTCGGATCACGTTGGGGTCACCACTTTAGGTGTTCAGGTGGCACGGGGATTCGAACCCGTACTGGCTGAACACCTAAAACCTCCCTCGTTCACCGTCACAAAAGGCAACACCGTACTCACTCGGCCACGGTGCTGGGTGACGGTGTTCGAGGAAGTCCGTATTTATATGTGCCGACGAAGTGTGGTGGCTGCCACATATATAAATACATATGAATTCTCAAAAATAGAACCAAAATGTTCCTTGGGTCATGAAACGAAAAACGTACTTACTCCCAACCCTGGGTCCTTCCACGAGCATAAGATTAATAAGTAGATTTTCGTAGAAAACATACGTAAGAAAAGTGCACTTCAATAAATTCAGTCCCTAGACCTACAGGTACATCTTGCGGAAGACATTTTAATAGAATTATTTTTCTCTTTCTAACACATTTTTCATTGTTTTTACCCAGTTTTATTGCAAACGAGGTATTAAAATTAACATCACAAAAAGGATGGTGGTGGGGATAATGAACATTATCCGTTTCATACGAAAAAAGAAGATTGATACCATTTTTATACGCTTTTATTGCAGTTACTAATGCAACGAAATATGACGAAATTTGGTATAAAACCACTGGTATCGATTTTATCGAGTTTGTTGTTATCAGCTATGATTTGGTGCTATTCTGTTAGTATTAGGGCAGTTAAAGAGTGGTACATTTTTATATTTAGAGAATTGCACTGCAAAATCCATTCTAAATAGACAAAGCTAATTTCAAATTTTAAAATAAAAGCTTATTTTTTAAAAACTCGTTTTTAACCTAACTTACTCAATTTTGACCTAGTTATTTTTTACGCATTATATGCATATTATAATAGGCTATATAATATTATCTATGTATATTACGCGTACGTAAGTATGTACCACTCACAGTTTTTAGTTCACAGTTTTGAAAAAACTATAAAATAGATAGAGCTGACATTTTCTCGAGAGATAGTTCTCATACAGTAGCAGGTTTGAAAGAAGTTTGGTGCCAAATGGTATAATTATTAGTTTCTGAGAAAACTGGAAAACAAATAATTCCTGAAAAAGTCGTTTTTCTGGGATTCTGGGAAAATGAAACCAAGAATCGGGGTAAAATTTTTACCATAGCTTATCAGTATATTGGCAAAAATTTGATAGAAGTTTGAAGCCTATTAGTTTATTAGTTTCAGAGAAAACTGGGGAAGAAATTTTATTGAAATGAATTTTGTGTTCACGGTTTTGAGAAAACTACGAATGCGATAGGGCTAACATCTGATACAAGTTTGGTGCAGATGGGCTCAATTATAGTTTCCCAGAAAACTAAAAAACTAAAAATTCTTGGAAAATTGCTTTTTTGGATAAAACATTGATAGATTGATAATCGACAGTTTTGTGTAATTTTTTTTATCGAAACAGTGTTGATACCACCAATCCTCTTCCCCTCACACTCCTGCGAATACTCGACTTTCTCTATCTAAAAACTTTTATACTTTTATATCTTTATACTCATGGTTACACTGATACTCATTCCATCGCTCATTTGTGAACCTTCGTACATATTCCTTTTCTAAATATATTACATACTATGTAGGTAGGTATTTTACATTTTCTCACTGGTACAATTACACACTTTCAAGATGTAACTTTGTAAACATCTTTATTATTTCTTCAATTACATTGAATCTCCATCCCACAGTCTATATAAACAACAATGAAATATCGATATATTTGTTAAAATATTGGTAACTATCGATACAAATGTCTATTACTATCAATACTTTTGTCCAGTTTCCTCAAGTTTTAGGAATTAAGGTTTTTTTTGTTTGAATTATGGATTAAAATTGGAAGCCTGAGTTTTCTACCAAAGTATTGCTACGCAGTTTTTTTTTTTTAAATCGATTCTATTTTTTGAAGAAAGTTATTAATTTATCATAGTGTTGTGGAAGATACTCTATGTTTAGAATATTTCAACAAATGAGATAAAATCTTCTTGTCTTATCTCTTTATTATTTCAAATTCAATATTCACATTACGTTTTATTACCACTATTATTATTTCACTCATACAATATTTGGAACCTGATACATCCACAAACAACTAGTAAGGACTTTAACTTGATCATTCCACTGGAGACACAGGAATGAATTTGTCTTCAAAAGAAGAGAATACAGTGTCTGTAATTTTATTGTCATGTCTTCAAAATGGCTGACTTAACATAGGTGGCGTGAATCGGAACATCCGTCAAATATGATGACTCTTCATTGTGAGCATATTTAGTGGTGTCCGTGTGAAGTAGGTATCATATAGACTATTATTCCAAGAATTGGGAATAATAGTTGTCTATATTTTGTTCGACACCTTTTTGTAGATGAACTGAATTATCTGCAAAAAAGGTGACTGAACACTTAGTTAATATTTTTTCCTTTCATTTTAATTCCAGTAGATTTAATTAGAGAAATTTAAAAATAAATTATTTTTCTCTTATTGAAGAGTTTTTTTGTAAGTTCGTTCTATTTTTTGAAAAAACAATTATTAATTTACCTACCATATATAATAATTTTTCGTTTATTTCTTTATTTTAATTGCAGAAGATTTTACTGCAGAAATTTTAAAATAAGTAGGTATTTGTTTCTTCTTAGAAGATTTTTATTTTTTTTATTTTTTGCTTTTTGAAGTTGGTTAAATTATTTTATGGAAAAATTTTTTTCAGTCCTTTTAATTTTCTAGCGTTAGCAGCAATATAACTTTAAAACTTAAGAGTTTCTTTTTTGAAAATAACTCAAAAAATTATCCATCGGTTATAAAAAAAAATTAAATGCGACCACGAAGGGGTCATCCACTATCATTTAAAAAAAAGTTCGTCGAAATAGGTGTCCACGTTGAGAAGTTATGCTGGAACAAACATTATTTTATAAAATTATTCTTCTATAATAATAGTATTTTCAAAATTGGAGACAAGTTGGTAATGAATGCCAAACGCGATATCGAAAACATTTCGAGGAATTGTTAAAACAATAATGTTGGATATAACTGATGCATAATTTTTGCCCTTTTCTTCCTTTCTCATCTTTTTTTCCGTACTACAATTTTTGATTAATGCACTTAATATCTACTCCTACTCTTTCTCGTAAAATCAAATTCTAAATGTACAACTTAACCTACACGAGTTCCATTTTTAGTGCTAACAATTATGTTGCCTTTTAGAAATAAAAGCGAAAAGCAAATTCACTTTCTACTGAAAATTCCCTAGTGACCATCAACGACGTAGTTTATTTGTATACCTTTATATTATCCTAATTTGCCAGCAGTTTTTCCTCTTTCAACTTTTTTCCCCCCATCTCTCTCTTTCTTATTCTATCTGTATATTTCCGGTCATAAACTTCCTATTAGTGTTATGGTGAAAAAAATAAGGATAGTTGCGAAAGAATAAAAGGTTAAGACCAACAACAGGAAAAAAAAAAAAGGAAAGAATTATTCTTCGATACATACATTGTAAAGTTAGATATCGCTCAGTGTAATGCACGTGAAAAATAAAATAAATTTTCCTCTAGTCGATTCCACATAGCCAAGTTGGCTATGTATTTTCTTTCTTCCGTGCAAAGATAAGAAGAAGAAAGGGTAGGATGTTAAAGCAAAAAATAAAAAAGGTCCATTCATTTCAATTTGTTTTTACCCGAAGAATTCGTTTGTCCGTGCGAAATTCCTTTTTAGAAAGTTGTTGTTTATACGAACACAGAAGGAGATAGGAGTGTTAAAGTGTTACAGAGAGGATCGAGGATGAGAGGAAACTAACTTATAAAATAAAAAAATCTTTGAAAATGTTTTCCTCTTCCTTCTTGTAGCTCTACCGTATTGCTAAAATTGGAGAATCACGAGAATGATTTTACCTTAAAAAATTAAATAAAAAATCTCCATAAAATAATATTAAATTCAGCAAATAAATGGATACTCAACTGTCCTAGAGACATACTTGGGTGTAAACCGAATCTTAGCTTACGTTTGTCGGAAAGTTTGATGAGCCATTCAACCTAGTAAGTATATTGTACAGTTTGATCAAGAAACAACAGAAAATCACCAAAAAATTCAGTCTCTTTGCTTTTTAATGAACATTGACGCCCCTTATTCGTTGATAAAGGGTATTTGACATGTTCGCAATAAAATAGTTATTTGTAATACAAGTGTATAAAGTAGGTCATTTTGATCTGACTGTGATGCAGCATGAGCCGAAGGCGAATGATGCAAATCACACAAATATCGATCACTTACTATATACACATGTGTTGCACACTATTCACACTATTTTCTGCAACACCCTTTCCCCCTTAAAAAAGAAAAACGAAAAAGAAATTAATAAATAAATATTTTTGCTGTTGGGAAACATATAAGCGCAAACTATCCCACTACTTTCAGCTAGAACTCTTGGTGTAGAGGTTAAGGTGCCAGCTCTCCATCAGCATGTCAAAGGTTCGAATCACCGCAATAGATGAAACTTTTATTAAAAAAAAAAAAAAAAATTAATCCAAGAAAACGACGACATAGGGTATGTGCAGTAAGTAGGACAAGTGTATAAAATGACTCATGCGCTCAAGACAATTTCCGAGGTACAGACTGATGTATAAAGCAGATAATTTTATATAAAATACATGATCAAAAAGGCAATGTTTACGCTAGTATTGTTTGAGTGAAATATGTAGGGCATATCATTGATGAATATAATCTCAATATAAAGTGAACGCACCTCCATGTAAAAATGTGAAGCATCTTTTTACGGGGAAGTATGTTCAGTTTACATCGAAGTAGAGATTACATTTTCTAAATAAAACATTAAATCTGTCACAATGAGGAGATTGATATTCAATTCCATTTTTTATAATTTTCAAGAAAGACTCATCATTATGATAAAATTTTAATGTTTTGTTGCTGTTTGATAATTAATTATACAAAATATCTTCCTCAACAAGATTTAAAAGTGAGTTTACATGACTTGGAAATTGCTCACTCACTGCGTTCAGTTCAAAAACTCCCTTACATGTAATAGCTCACTTCTGAACATTAATGTTTAATATACTATATACACATCAGTCCTAAGTGGTTCCAAAATCACCTGCTTTATACATTGTCAAGGTGTATATAAAAACGAAGTTTGTGAACAAGTGCAGCAAAAATACCATATTATGTTCTGATTTTCAACATTTTTTAGTTTTAAATTTGAACAATAGAATAATTATTACATGGAATGTCTTCTAATCTGATTCAAGGATCAGTTAGAGGTACTCTTCCATTATTTGTAGGTAGTTTATTTTGTCCTGTCAACATGGTCCTAATATGATATTGACTTTGATAGTACCTTCAGAAAAGTGAGTAAAATAAATGTTGTTATTTTGTGTGATCATCACCAATTAACACTGACCCCTCATCAAATGATCATTTTCTTTTCATTTAGCGATTTTTTAAATTGAAAAACCTTCAAAAAATTACAAAATAAAGACTCAATCAACAAACTGATTAATTTTATGCATTAAAAGAAGAAAATTAATTAATATAAAATAAGTTATTAAAGCTAACATATCTCTATATAGGGTTATTCATGGTATCACCCTCCATTTCAATATGTTGGATGTTTTATTGGGGAGTCACATGATATCTATAATGGCCCATGGTATTGTGTCATCGCTACTGGTGGTCATTATGAATGGTTTATTTGAAAATATTCATTTTACTTATTAATTACATTATCGTGATGCCTTAATTATATATATTGTTATTTGATTTGGGCATTTTACTTTTGAATTTTGGTGCAATGATAATGATGAAAATAATACAACAATTAACAAACTAATTTGGGCAACATATTCTTTTATTTTATTTTCTATTTCTTTTTCTCTACAATAATCACAATATTGATACACTCACCTTGAAAATGATAAAGCCGAATAGAACTCATCAAAATGTTTACTCTTCATTTCAGAAATTTCCATTTTTTCCAAGTTTTCCTGAAGAAACACTTTCATTCATTAGTATTTTACTTCACACTGAACCTAAAACCCTTAGAATAATTACTAAAATAGTACACTTATGTTGAAAATAATTCAGACTGATAGTACACGAAAAAAAATCTACTCCTTGTAACGTATATTTTCGTCTATTTTTAGAAATGACGAACATATTCGTCTACACATTTTCGAATACCAAAAACGTAGATATTTATCAACAATAATCATCTTATAACTCTTTATAAACAACCACTAAATTACCCGTATTTGATTTTATGAATATAGATATACTTTCCGTATATTCATGACCTAATTGTACCTGTCCCTCGAGTACTCAACGAGTCAGCACAACCCTATAATAACAACACCCTACCTCACTTTACCTATCCGACACGTACGTTTTCATACCCTGAACGAGTATATAATCCCTCGATTCAGTGGAATAAGACACAGTTCCTTGACAGCTACTTCTAAGTACCTGGAACCTCTCTTGTAGAAGTCTCTAGTGAACAGATAGTCTTGCTTGTTGAATTGTGATTGTATATGTATAAATACTAACGTATATGTATGTACTGTGATGTACAAATTATTATTTTATTAAATGTGTAAACTCACTCATGTGTTTTAAATATTATTGAGTCTCTAACTAATGTTAAGGTCCACAATAGTCTGTGGATGATAAACTTGAATTTATTGTAGAAGTATTACTGCTTTAAAAGTACGTGATATTTCGTGTATGGTGTAATACTGAAAGTGCTTCTAATTAGGTACATTACCACCTCTTTTGGCCGTTACACTCCTCATTTCAGAAATTTACGTTTTTCCAAGTTTTCCTGAAAAAACATCTTCATTTATTAGTATATTTTGCTTCATACTGAACCTAGATCACGTAGAATCATTACAAAATTGATATATTTACAAAAAAGTCAGCTCCCCATTTCAGAAATTTTGATTTTTTCAAAGTTTTCCTGAAAATACATCTTCATTCATTAGTATTTTCTTTCATACTGAATGTAGATCTCATAGAATCATTTCAAAATTGAACCTAGATTGCATAGAATCATTATAGAATTCATACACTAACCTTGACAATAATTCAACCAGACAGTACATGCAAAACAATCTGCTCCCCATTTCAGAAATTTTCATTTTTTTCAAGTTCTCCTGAAAAAAAAAGCCTTATTCATAATGTGTTTTCCTTTAAACTAAACCCAATTTGCATAAAATCTAAGAAATTGATACCTGTGGAATACCTTGTTGTGAAAAAGTATTCTTACCAGAAGGTAAATTCAACAGAATTTAAGCGTGTTCAGCCACTTCGTATACAACATACGGGTAAGCCAAAACCAAGGCAAACACTGGAAATTTTAGAGCCGATTCGGACAATTTTTATACTGGCTTATTTACACGCACACAAACAGACGTACATAAGAAATATGTACGTTAGTGAGAATGGCCTGGTTACATCATCTCCTATTGTGATAAGAGATGGTTGGCTGGTTTGTGTACGGATCGTGACATCATTCTATTGTTGAGATATGTCACAATTCAGTACTCGTACATTACCTGCGTGTACTTGCAGGTAATTACGATCGAACGTAATTTGTGTAGGTTTTACGTCACAAGGACAAATATTTGCCTGCCCTTTGTGGTGGCGACTGTTGTCAAGGGTTCCAAGCCCCTAGCCTCATACATGTGAGTCCCTACAATACCCTTACCTTGAAAATGATGCTGCCGGATAGTAATTACACGCAAAAAAATCTGTTCCCCATTTCATAAATTTTCATATTATTCATGTTTTCCTAATCAATATTTTTCTTCTTACTGAACCCATAGTTCGCATAGAATCATGACTTTTCCACACTAGGTACAGGATATATAAAAATATGGTTCTCTAACTTGCAAAAATTCGTTATTTCAACGCGGATTGCGGTTAAACAACTAGGTATCAGAAAAGTTTCAAAAATTTGAAACCCTGTTAACTAGAAAATTCCTCGTTCGAAATCAGTGAAAAAACTTTCGCGTACAAACGCTACAGACGCCGATTTAGTCATTTTCAAAAAAAAAAAAAAAATTAATTTTATAAAATGTTACCGAGCTCGAATGCAATTAGAGATCGAGTGAAATGAAATTTTAATAATTCTATGCTCCGTTACAACGTTGAAACTTCTTTCTTTCTTCTTCCCCGCGGCATACGCATTTCTTTTTTATACTTTCTCATTATGGTACAGGAGATAATAAATTTTGCATAATCTAAGGTGGCTGCGGGACGGTGTCGCAGACGGCAGCAGCGTTGAAAATTAAAGAATAAATTTTTTTTTCAACTGCCTGAATTTTCAGCCTCGTCCGTATGGTCGTTTCGTACAACAATGCGGCGTGGTACAAAGTAGAATAAATTTTTTCTACAACGAAGAACATTATGTCGAGGCCTTTGAGGCATTGATTGCCCGTGCACAATATAACGAACGACAAAGTAAAGTTTACGCTGGTTGAAGATTAGGCAGCCATTAGGGCAGTGGAAAAATGAAGAAAAACTTCGATAACTACTATAGGATAATGAGATGGTGGCTTATCAAGACATTAGGCTCGGAGAGGAAGATGATACGACGACGTTCAGACGTTGTAAAATGTGATTATAGGCTATATAAAATTACAATATTCGCGAAAGATAAGCTTTTTGAAAATGAAAACAAATAGAGGGTAGCGGAGGATGTGACGTTTAATGGGTCAGTTATGTCAAGGTTGCCAGGGTTTCGGTATTCTATATTAACGTCATTATGCGCAGCTTGTGCTCCTTAATGGAGTTATCGAAATATGAATCCTAAACCAAACATTCCAAAATTGAAGATGCAAAGTTTTTTAAACGTGAAATCAGTCAGTGATGTACGTAGAATATAGAAAATAATATCGCATTGAGTATACTTATACGCCTGGTATTTGCGAACGGATCCTTTTCAGATGAAAGAAAAGGCTGAGAGAGGCAATATCATAACGAGGAATATAAATTATTTTTATAACAAACGGGAGTATTTATGTGAAAGTGCGTGGGTAGTATCACACAGACGTAAAAAAACTAGGCTTTTCATCACATTCTACCAACATTATTTTTGTTCAACCTGTAAAGCTTCCAAAGATAAACAGAAAATCAAAGGTACAAAAAATGTACATTATTCTATTCCTCCTATTTAACCAAAATTTTTAAATAGAATAATTAGCCGGAAACCATAACGCAAATATTGTGGTCCTCAAAAATTAGAATCATTTGAATATTATTGTGGGGACTAACTGGTATGAGGTATAGGGGCTCACACCCCTTGACAACAGTCACCGCCCCAAAGGACTGGCAAATAATCGTCTCAATGATGTTAAACAAACTACACTCAAGCGTTTGTATGTTTGTACCTATACGTACGTACAGGTAAGATACATTGCACGGGCCATGATCAATTACCTGATAACAATCTTGGTAAGGTCACGGCCCAATACCAAATGCGTTGCGTTGTTTCTTATCACCCTTACGGAAGCAGGAAATGACGCAACTGATGACATAGTACCATATGTACATATATGTATGTGTGTCTGTATGTGTGTGCCAAATCCTGTATATAAACTCTCAAAACTGGCTACAAAATCGCCAGTGTTCACCAAGGATTTGGCTCTCCCATGCTTATGGTATGAAGTGGCAGAACACGCAATTAATTCTGTAGAATTTACCTTCTGGTGAGAATACTTCCTCACGACAAGGTATTCCACAATTATATTAGGTACATATCTTGATTAACCATTTCGATTGACTATAAATAATTTTCAGTTAATAGGTGGTATAGGTTAGGTACCTATCTGAAATATTATTTCGTCATTTTTTCCAAAAAAAAAAAATGCAGAATCACTGCCATTTTTTTGCAATTTGGTATATATTTTTCAATTCACCTAATAGTGACTCAAAATCGGGGACCAATTTATGGATGAGTGAGAAATGTTTTTTAATTTCTCTCAATTCTAAACTTTATCAAATTATACTTTTCCGTGACCGTGTTACTCAGTTTACTGCGTTTGACTCACAAAATTGTATCCCATCAAGAATTTGTGCTTCAAATATTTTTGAGGGATGTAACTTACTGTATAACTTGGGAATTTCTCAATCATTGCACTTGTGTTATATGGAATTGATCACTTTTGAACCTTGATGTGTAGTGTGGTGTACTAACGGGGGTGGCAACAGGCCGTGACAAAACAAACCCAGTTGGGTACATATTTTTTAGAAAATGCCATTTTCAAATAAACTGAAACTCCCAAAACATCCTTGGTGTCCATGACACCGGGTCCCAAAAACACAAGATGGAAGACTAACACTAGGTAAGGGCCAAAAATCTGGTGTGCTTGGATAGCCAGTCCAAGGTTCGTTTCTCAAAAACCTCTGAAATTTGGAATTTTAAAAACATAAAACATGAAAACACCTGTGTAAAATTTTGAAATCTCACAAAAATAAAAAATACTACACAGAAGGATTTGCCAATGTTAGAAGAAATTCAGCACATTACGAAATTAAAAACACAAATTATAAGTACCTGGACCTGTACTTTCATAAAGGTACAAACTAAACAAAATCTTCAAGTACAGTGATCCATAATGGTGTGCAGGAAAAAACGATTTGGAAATGCAAACAAAATACAGTATGGCAAAAACGATAAGAACACATCAATACAGAAGTCAACCAGAAAGACAGTGGTCAAATTGCCTGCAATGGTGGATTAGTCACTATTACCAGAAATAAGGTCAGATCAAGATAAAAGTTTCCCTCTTTCAAGTACAGGTATTATCAGTTTATTCCTATACTTCTGTTCGTAGAAGGAAAGGGAAATAAAATAATGTTCAAAAATTACTCTGAAATAGCTGGGAATCAACTAATCATATTTTTCTTTGTAAATAAACGTTCAAGATCAACTCATTAGCAACCCCATTTTACCGAGTGATTTTTCAATTTTTCCATTAATAAAACCATTTCCACCTTCCCCAAACCAATTTCAAATAGAAACTACAATACCTACTTCAGTACTTATTTTGTATTTGCGTTGAAAACTGTAAAATTATTATAAAAATCTGGAATAACAAAACACTTTTATCAAACTACATCTCTCATTTTTAATTCCAGTGCAACCTACAACATATAGCTAATAGGCCAACGTAAAACAATCCTCACCAGGACTGTGCTATATCCACAAAATTATTTTCTTATCAAATTTAATATTTCTTTTTTGAATTTTCTTGTAACCCAGAAATGCAGTCTGCAGTTTAAATTAGGTAATGCTTTTAAATTGTGACGCAAATAATTTTATTGAAAATTTTCAGACAAACTATACAGTCAAAAAAAGTTTCCACTGAATGGAGCGAGAACAAAAATTCACCAAAAGTTTTATAAAAGCTTTTAAAACACTCGCGGTAAAGTTTGTGACACGAGCGAAAGTTTTGGCGAAGGCTACTTTCTGGAAGAGTTATAAGTTCGGATTACAAATGAAAATTACGTTAGTCTCGTTTTTGGCTAACAAAGATTTTTGTTTCTTTAAAAAGTGAAAATTTATATTTTTTCAACTCCAAGTACGTGGGAAAACAAATGAACTTAATTGTTAGAGTCGCTTCCTACATTAACGAAAAGAACGCCTGACGAAAGACTTTGATGATAACCTACTTTGGACGCAGATCATAATTAATATCTTTTATATGTATATACTGATGATTACTTATTAGTATAAATATGAAAACATCATACTTCTTTTTCTTTCATATTGAGACCGTGATAATGTAATAAGTTACCTATTGAAGACTGAAGTTACACGTTAAGCCTAAACTTAAAACATATAACTCATTTCGTGAATACATCAAGAATGGTTTATGGCCAATTAGAAGCAATGTTTCATAAATGCAAAAAATTATTCCTGTGTACAAATAATAAATAAATGAAACATGACAACCTGAGCTGGCGTACAATATTATAAATTACAAATAACTCCAAATAGTCCTGAAGTAACATAATGTAATAATAAAATGGTCACAATTTACTTAGGAGGAACCATAGGGCATATAATATACATGTAGGGTGCTGATATTCAAAAAGTGGGAAAGTCAGTGAATAATGAAACTAAATACAAATAACTGGTAGGGAACCAAAAATTTTCTCAATATACTCCTTCTCCCCCTCATTACAACCTTGAGAAGAAAAGCATACCTAAGGATAAATAATTTGAGCATGTTGTTTTAATAAGCTTGGAGTGTTTCAACTATCAAAATTGTTAACTTAGCAGAATTTAAAATCTTCGTTATCATATTTTTAGGAAATTTTAATTAAAATAATAGTATGAAAATGCAAAATTAAAGTTTTATTGAAAATGAACACTGTTTCCTAAATCATGCCATTGATAAGGGTATAATGAGTTTTCTCAGTCATTCAAAACATTGTGACTAGTCTATTGCAATTTATTTATTATAAATATCCCTAAAAATATGGTAAAAAATAAAAATATAATTAAACTAACATAAAAACAATAAAATAAGCTATAGAAATTTAAAAAATATCACAGGTATGATTTAGGAAACTGACTGGTGTGATTTAGGGAACTAGTTTGCTTACATTGTACCATTTGGAGTTTGTTGATAAAATCAGTTGTAATTTGGACTTTTTAATCGAGGCTAGTGTGAATGAAAATATAATATAATTAAGGATATGAAAATTGGAAAATATATTGTTGGGGATTCTAAAAATATTGTTTTAGTCATTATGAGTGGCTAAACTGAAAAGTGGTTCAGTTTTGGCAACCTTACCCTACTTAAGCCCAAAGTAAAAAAATTAAGTTTTCAATAGCATGCAAAATTTAATTTCTGTTGATTTTTTCCAGCAAGCATAGACAATTTTTTATTTTTTTTTTTTATCGTGTCAATTTACTCATTATTTTATTCATGATCAAAGAATTGATTCCACAATCTGAGAACATATTAAGAAGTTTGAGAGCATGTTAATGATAAATTTGATAAAAAAAATTATTGCCTGATTAATTAATAAAATTATATTATTATATTTCATCTCCTAACCTCAAAGATTACCTATGTGTAATAATTTATTTAGATCATGTTTTGATGTGATTTCTAGCTGTGATGGTTGAAAATTTCAGAGTTGTGATCATAAATTGTGGCACTTCCGCCCTCTCTTCAAGTGAATGTTCTTTATGTCCGTGGTATGCCAACCAGAGTGGCAACACGCCACAACAAAACAAATCTGATTAGCATACAAAATCTCACACTCAAAAGACTCAAGGTACTTAAAACGTCCTTAAGGCCAACAACACCAAGTCCCAAAAACATAATTTGGACAACAAATGCCAAGCAAGAGTTAAGAGCCTGGTAAGCTCGGATAGCCAGTCCAAGGTAAAGTTCATGATAACCCTTGAAACTTGGGGAATTTGACATAAAAACTGAATACAGAAAACAGCTGTATCAAATTTTAAAATCCCAACCAAAGAATACACTCCAACAGCTGGGCCACATGACTGCCTCCACTTGTTTGCCCACGTATAAAAGCAAATTTACCACATTATCAAAATACTAAAAAAGAAGGACAACATACCTGGACCTTTATTACAATACATAAAAGTACAAACCAAAGAAATTCTTCATATACAGAAAGCAACATTTGTAAACGGGGATGAACAAATAGACATCGCAAAACATAAATTGGTATAGTAAAAAAGATGTAAATTATAGAACAAAAAAAGACATACGACCACGTCAGTATAAAACTCGAACAAGTAGTGTTCAGCCAAATCACATATGATAGAAGACAAGTTTCTATCGTCTGAGATAAAAATTTCCCTCTTTTAATTACACGTATGCTACTAAAAGACAGAAATTATTATTAAGGTGATGAGACCTAACAAAATCAGAGGAAATTCTAATCGTGATAATAAAATCTGCGATAATACTTGGGATACATCATGCTGAATGTTACTAATGTACTTTATTGAAAATATACTAACGTTTCACAAAAAAATAATTATCTATGGCACTTAAAAAAAAAAAAAATGAATAATTATTACGTTTTTCATAGATTGACCAATCTGCGTATTAGGTACATACCTCATATCAATAGGTATTTACGTACATATCTTCTTGGCGGCCAAGACAACAACTAACAATGGTGGCACAGCAATTACGAAAGTGATATCTTTGCGTATATTTACGTCACAAACGTATTTTTTTACAAATTGGAATATTTATCATTTTCACAGTAAATAGAGCTTAAACCTCACATTATTCATCTTCTTATTAGATGTTAATACCTTTTCCCAAGTTGTGACCAATTTTCTCAGAAAAAAATTAGCCTTCATTATGACTTTCGTAATCCAAATTTAGAAGCTTTCAACACAATGTTCTGTGAACGAAATGAAAGAAAAAATTCTAAACACTCCGCCGATTCACTTGAATACAAGACGTGTGAACCGTAAGCGGAAGTGAAATTAATGCTTATATACGATAGGTCGAGGCCACACAATAAAATTACTTTACTTTATGGTCGTATTCTTCGGAATTCACCAGTCTACGAATGTAAATTCCGTAATTAGATGAAGTACCTTCATCAAGACAGGCTGCGGTAAAATCTTGACAGCAGACGTCGGATATTGAGGTCGATTTTAGTTTAATTTCACGCATCGTTACATCAAAACCATCAATCAAGAAAATTGTTTCCATCTCCAAACTTAGGCTGGGCCAAGTCAATTAATTTAACGAAATGGCGAAAAAAATAGCTTAATTTACAATATTCAAGGTAGAGATTTGGTACGAGCATGGAGGCTAGAGAACAATGAAATAAATAGGTACCTTGGTATTTAATAGTTGCGAGCATAATATTATATATTAACAAACTCAAAATACTCGAATGTGTAGCCTAATTCAGATCAATAGCCTACTGGATGCAAATCTAAATTAAATTTAGAAAAAATTATTCGAACAAAAATTATTTGTAATAGGCAACCAACACGCTGTTCATAAGCTCCACCAACATTAAATCTTCTCAAGGTAGGTATTATTGTCAAAAATTGAAAAAAAAAATCATAAATTATTTAAAGTATTTCACTAAAAGCAAAACTAAGGTGCATGCAGTCATGAAAGCTAATGCCTCCCCTCCCAAAAAAAGAAACCTAATGAAACCATCATGAAATAAATTCAATAACGTCTATTGTGATTTTTGTATTTGATTTTAAATTATGAGAATGTAATGAATTCAAGTAGTTATTAAATTGGAGGAAAAGGTGACAATACCTGGCGCTTCCCAGAAGTTTTATTCAAGATGAGCCCTGTATTTCGCACTCATCATTTGTAGGTTATTGTACAAAATGAGATCAGTATGTGGTATATTTTTCGACAACACAACAAACCAAGAAACACGTGAGTCGTCCCAAATTTATTCAATTTATTCGAAATAATCTGCGTTACACGAGTTTCGGGCAAGTGTAAAATACTAACTTAGAACAGAACTGGTCCAGAAATACAAAAATTTAAGAAAACTTACTAATTTGATAACAGCTACTAATATTCTGAGTTTTGTAAAACAGACAAATTAATAATTTTTAAAAGACCAGGTCCAGAACCAAAACATTTAGTGAAAACTATATTATAGATCAGGGACTTGATGTCCTGTTCTTGATGTAGAGATGAATAATATGACGAAAGTAAATCGTCGATTTTCTTTAAAAACCTCGTAAGTTAAGAAAATCAAATTTTACAGGAGCAACAAAATACTGATTGGAAAAATTTTTTCAAAACAATAATTAACATCATTATATTATAGAAATTAAGGGGAATGCGAAAAGTATAAATTATAATTTGATTTCATTCTCCCTACTTTGTTTTTTAATCGAAATTGTTTAGACTTACAAGATTTTTTATCTAAATTTCAGTCCACGTACCAACTTACATGGTTTTTATATTTTTAAAAACCACTTAATTTGGCTCTTTTTTTTTTGTAAAAACCTCGTAAATTAGTAGTTAATATAAATTTGGCCTTTAATACTTCATAAGGCGGACTTTTGTGTTTTTTAATTTTCCTCCAGGAGAGTGATGGTAAACTTACAAGATCTTTAGAATTCAATATTTTGGTGGTTTTTTTTTACCTTGAATACCTCTTAAATCTGAAAATTACAAAAATTCGGACTTACGATGTTTTTAAAGAAAAGCGACAAAATTATTAAAGAAAACACAAAAATACGACTCAAGATTATATGTTGTCTATTAGATAATCGTCAGTGGAAGTAAAAAATAACAACAAAAAAGGCTAATACAGAAAACAACGAGTTATATCAGTGTAGCCAACTAGTACTCGAACAACTATTAATTCCCAACAAAAACTTCTAAACGCTATTACTACTCTCAGTTGTTTTTGGTTTTCACTGCTTAGAACTGACAATATAACCCTAAAGAAGAACTTAGAGCTCACATTTAACAAAACAGGTCCAAAACTAAAACTGTTAATGAAAATTTTAAACCCAATTACGCACCCATTTGAATAGAACTTTTTAAAAAAGAACTTCTCAGAAACCATTTAGGGATAGATGAGGCCAAAATTATTAGGAATTCCGTCACATAGGAAGGGCGGAATGATGTGTTAGAATATAATTATCTACTTTAAATTATCTACTTCAATATTTTATATTAAATACCTAATTATTATTGAAGAAAAGTATATTTAACAGGTTTTTTAACTTGGTAAAAAAAAATGCACCAATATTATGTATAAGGAATTCCTTTTTTCTTTTTTTTTTTAAACATTCTATTTAATTTGATAAAGCGTGGCAATTGAACTTTGAAGTTTTAAGTTTTCACTTCTCAGAGCTGATGCTAAAACTATAAAGTAGAACTATGGAACTAATTTTTCAACAGATCAGGTGTGGAATTGAAAGTCTCAATGAAATCTTTTGAACCTAATTAAAGCTCTCAGTTGTTTCAGTTTTCACTTCTTACAACTGACACTAACATAAAAACCATCTAGTGCAACTAAGAATCAAATTTAAAAAGACAGGTTCAGAACTAAAAATTTTAAACTTGATTAGAACTTCCAGAATAGGGATTTCAAAATGAAAAATCGCAGAAACCATCCATGAATAGGCACCTAGATAACGCCAAAATTTTGTGAAAATCTCTCAAGTGGGAGATTTATTCTGTGGTAAAAATTTATTTTTTTTATAATACATAATCAGAAAGGCAATGTTTACAATCGTATTTTTTGAGTCTAAAGTAGTGCTGGAGGCTTATTCCTGAACTGTGCACATGACGTACCATTGTGTATGTGACTTATGCTATGTATTCTGTAATAGCTTATCATGTGTAAGTGATCATATCTAGGCGCATCCACCAACACCAATTGCGACAAATATTTGGTGTTTTATTTAGCGTTGGAAGCGTTCATTGCTGAAGCTTTTTGATAAACACTCATAATTGTTGATGATTAGAGGAATCAAAGTTTGATGGTAAATTATAAAAAAAACTACACTTTATCATATTTATTAAACAACTGACAAATCCTGATTAATTTAATGGAGACAAATCGAAGAGAATTTGTAGATGAATTCTCTTCGATTCGTCACTTCGAATCCTAATCAATTTAACAGCAACGAATACTGATTAATTTAATGGCGACGAATCGAAGAGAATTCGTTGATGAATTCTCTTTGATTCATCGCTGAATCTTAATCAATTTAATGGCGACAAATACTGATTAATTTGTCGCTGAACCTGATAATTTAACGGTGAAGAATCGAAGAGAATTCGTAGATTATTTGGAGAAATTTCAGCTCTCCACAACAAACAATGATTTTGTAATTACTTACAATAACTTGATTTTTATAGAATTTTAGAAGAGAATAGAAGGAAAGTAAAATACAGATCTGTGAATATAATCATTAATCAATCCAATCTACTTCAAGTTTAGTGAAGTTAGTGAAGTTGAGTGAAGTGATAACAGAAGTTAAGATTTTACAGAATACCCTTTCTTTGACTCAGATGTAAGCCAAGTGCGCCTAAATTGTGCTATGCCGCATTAGCCAAGTAAGTAGTTCAGAAATAAGCTCCCAGATCATTGATGAATGATGATAACACTTCAATGTAAAGTGATTTACCATTACCTCAGAATTTTTATTTGGACAAAAATTTCATCTGGTTACTACTGGGATATGAGACTGTAACCTGTGCGTTGCCAAGCCAACACCATATCAACTATTCTACAAACGTTAATTAGTAGAGGGAATTTTTTATGGATATAGGTATGTGTTAATGTTGATTATTTTTTTCTCCTTGAAACTATTTCTAATTAATGATTACCTACGTTGCTTTCTGATCATTAATTATGAAAAATATCTTTCTCAACAAGGTTCAAAAGTGAGTTTACACGGAATGGTTCAATGGCTACGCTCATTTTGTAAACCTTTACTCACACCTAAATGCTCACTTTTGAACCTCGGTGTGTAATATACTACCAATATTTATTCATTTGAACGCAAAATTTAAGCTGAAAGTTACACGGATCAATGGTTACAGCATAGATGACCGGTTGAGATTTATTTACAAGCTATCAGCCACACCCTCAGACTAAAAGAACCTAAAACATCGAATGTTGTCCAAACTACACGTACACCGCAGAGGCACTTGTCATCTGAAGATGTTTCAAAACCAAGCTCATCCAACGGTGAAGATAAGTCAAGACCTTTTTCCACATGCCTATATTGCGAACTTATGTACGTACCTATATCTACCCAAAAACGGTTACAAATCTACAAAAGGTAGAAATAGGTGGATACTTAGCTAACTAGTCACCGAAATTCAAGTCGAAACGTTGCAAACGAATTTCGAGTAGGATCAAGCGAGGTTATCTGCACCATAGAAATGCGAATGAGAACTAAACTCACACACTAGTGCACAAACTTGAAGATGGTAAACACTTTATCGTTTCAACCACCATAAAAAAAAAAAAAAAAAAAAAAAAGGAATGAATATGTGTTTGTTTTAAGTAAGAGAGTACAAGAAAGAGACAGGCAAAGGCAAACATCGTGTGAATATGAGAGAGAGAGAGAGAGAGAGAAAGAGAGAGAGTGAAAGAGAAGGAATTCCGGACAGACAGACATACAGATAGATAGACAGACAGATGGATAGACAGACTAGATAAAGACAGAGTATTTTGTACGTACGTAAATGGTTTGTTGGTAAAATTAATTCGCTTTTACAAATTATAGCTTTGTTTTGACCGGGCCAGTGAAGTGACACTATTCACCAAAGCACGTAATTACAAGCATACAACAGTTCGCTTGTTTTCCACACACGGATATAGGTATATACATATATATATATATATATATATATATATATATATATATATGTGTGTATAACAATTCTGTACCAATTCGTATATCTACAAAATGTCCACCAATGCTTGAAAAGCTAATTGTATACTTTGCCTTTACACACGTTATCTTCCGCAATCGTATTGTACTTTCTCTGTCTCAGTCTGTCTGTCCGTCTGTCTGTCTGTCTTTTCCCATTCGCTGTCTCCAGCCTTTTACTATTATCATGAAACAGCAACAAACACTTTTTATTCTCCTTTAGTTTCAGTTTTTCATACCCTCGTTTCGGATTTAATACGGGAAAATAAAATAAAAGTTGAACTTTCTCGAGGGAAAACTTACTGAAAGACAAAATACAAAAAACAAAAAACAAAACAAAAAACAAAAAACAAAAAAAATTCTAAAACCGACAACACCCAAAAGAGGCTGCTGAATTGTAAAAAATTCACACGTGCGTTTTTTTTTGGGTTTTTTTCGTGTAATAAGTACCAATATGTGCGTAAATGAATAACTAACAAAAGGAATGAAAGAGAAAAAATACGAGTTCTTGAAACAATTTAATTATAAAAAAAGTAAAATAAAAAAAAACCTACTCTGGATTTGTCGTATGAAATAAAAAAAAAAAAAAAAAAAAAAAAGTAGAAAAAAATAATGAAAAAATAAATATTTTAATTCTTTCGAAATGCACCGAAATACGAAACGCGAACTAATGTTCCATAAATTTTACTGACACGAACTGGGGTGACTTTTGAGCGAGAGAAGCATTTTATAAATTCTTTTACTTTTTAAAAATGTTACAAAATTTACAGACTATAGTACGAATGTTTCGAAAGAACGTAGGAATTTTACTGATTCGTATTTTGTACAGCTTTCATTTGTTTATTTGTACAAACAAACCACTGTAATTTTTTTTTTGTTTTGAAAAACCTGTTAGCTGGTTTATGGTTTGTAGAGGGAGGGTAGTTTTACATTTAATTAAATCATTAATTACTTGGTTTACCTACTTCACTTTGGGTTCTCAAAGAAAATTCCGTATTTAATTGCATAGTATGGTAGCCTCCGATACATATTTTGATCACCTCATCTTCGAAGTTTTTTTTTTCTCCGCTCTTTTCTATGTTTTCAAAATAAATTTAAATGACGAAAACCCATAAATTATTTATTTTTTCATGCAAGCGTGGGTATCTTTATTTTTAATTCAACGCCAAACGATCTTCAATGATTTTGAAATCTATAAATTTTGCCCATATTTGAAATTCATTTTTTCAATAACACTAAAACATCAGCTAACTCTTACATGACGTTTGCGTTTTTCAGATATCATGGGTCCGTCGAAGAGACTGGCACATACTCACGTTTGGATTGCTCACGTACACCAATGACGAACGTTTCCAAATGTTACATGCTGAAGGCTCAGAAGACTGGACGTTACAAATAAAATACGTTCAAAAACGTGATAATGGAACTTACGAATGCCAGGTAAGGAGTAATTCAACTAATGAGAATAATTACAGTATTTAAAGTAAACTACAGGGTGAAGCCCCCAGGCCACTGCGCAGCCTAACCCTTTCAAGATAAGAAGGTTTTACTCAGTAATTTGCACCTCGAGTTAACATACATACCTACTTCCGGTACTTAATGTGAGACAAGTCGAAGACTCCTAGTTCCAGTACAGGTGTACAGGTAAACGATGAGCGAATTTATCAGTGAATTTTGATAATCATAAAAATTCTAGCGCAGTAAGTCACGCCAGAAAATTTAGGTACCTATTCTTAAAAAATATATATATAAATATAAATACTTAAAATGTAAATTAATTAATTAATTAATTAATGTAATAAAAAAATTAAAATAAGTATCTGTGGGGAGTACGTGTAGTAAGCAACACACCACACAATAGCAAAAGGTGGAGTGTGTTCTCTTATGTGTAAATATGTGAGCCTAGCTCAGTATTAAATTTTGCTATACAGAATAGTGATGTTAAAAATTTTGATACGTATCGATATCTACATACAGCTGTATCGAAGTATCGATACATTGCTCGATACTAACGATACGTATCGATATATTTTATACTTTAAAAATAAAAAACATAAATAAATGTTGAGACCACCAATCCTTCTCCCCTCTCACTCCTCAAACACATGATTACATAAAATACATATTTTATTTATATCTATTTGAGGCTACACTGATCTACCGCTTCTGCCACTCATTCGTTCATTTCCATTAACATTCGTTTATCTATCTTAAATGTACTTTGCTTAAATTATGTATCTTCTATGAAATACACTCGCTTCTTGGATGGAACTTCGCTTAAATCTTTCTTTCTTGTTTCATCTCCAGTCCTCATCCTCTATATGGTAGCATCGCTCGGTAACAATCCTTGCACCTGAAACAAATTTTAAAATAATTAAAATCTTTTATACTGTGAATTTTTCTAAGTCAAACTTTTAATATTTTTTCGTGAATAATTGTTTTTTAGTAATTTTTTCGTAATTTTTATTTTCGTGTTGGGTAACAAAGTTCCAACTTATTAATTTTCTTCGAGTCATAATTTTTGTCTTCGAAAAAATTTTTTTATTTGAATGCTGTAAACGTTCAATGAGTTTCGTCGTTTGCTGAATTGGATTTGCCCTGCTTGTGTATAATCCGGCCAAGTGTTCAAAAGTTCCAAGACTCGTCAATTACTCAACTGTTTGAAAGCCCTGCTTGTGTTGCTCAAAAGTTGGTAAAGTCATTAGTGTCTGCCCTGCTTGTGTATGAACTAATTCGTCGTAGTCATCAAATTGGTAATAAATTTCCTTGAGCCATCAGAAATTGATCAGAAACCGACGTAAAAGCTTCAAAAATCATCAACATCAAAATTCATATTCATCATCTCAATCAAAGTTCATCATTTGGCATCAACGAAAACTTCAAAATTCAACTTAAATACTCACCGAAGTATGTCCTCCACAACTGAAGCGCAGTTCAACCATCAAAGTCCAGAGCATTATCTCAAAAATTCTTGAAAACGAACCTGAAAATAAGAAAATCACCGGTTAAAAAGGTATTAAATGAAAATTTTCCGCTGAAAAACAGGTAATAAAAAATATATTTTTCGTAATTTTTCGTAATTTTTTTGTAATTTTTGTGTATTATTTCGTATTTTTGCACTATTTAATCTTTCGGAATCAAAATTTAACTTGTATATTTGAAAATACCGTTATTTTTCAAATAATTTTGGCCTTTTCAAAATTTATCTAAGTACAAATTTTGGCAAGTTCATTGCAAAATTTTGCAGCCACTTTTGTCTTGGAGTGTACAACTCGTGACTTAAGCACGGCTCGTTTCGTTCTTTCGTTCAAACTTGTACATTAACCTTTGTTAAGTGCAACGAACCTACGAACTCTTATTTATGTCCATTGAATAAATACGTTGGTGTGGTTTTCAATTTCAAACCACCATTTTGTTGCAACTTGTAAATTTTTGCTGTTGCACAATTGTGTTGAAAACACGTTAACGATTTTTTTCGAATTTATACTTAATATTTTTTTTATTCTTTTCTTTCTCTCTTTACCTCGAATATTTTAATTAATTTCAATCACACAATTCCTAATTTCGTTTAATTTATTACGAATATACGATTTTTTTTATTTTTTTTATTTCGAATTCCTTTTTCTACCATTTACAAATTTTTTTTTTCTGTATTGTGAATTTTTTTTTCTCACATTACCTCAAGAATTATTTTACCTCTTTTCTCATAACACATCTGGTGCTTAATTACTTTAAATCACCTGCAATAATTTTTTCACACTTATTTATTTTTTTTTATCTACATTTATTTCAAATTATTTGTTTTGCTGGAATACAGAATTAGATCAAATTTTCCCCTGTTATCCAAAATTTTTTTTATTTTTAAAATTTTTCTTTCCTAATTCCCTGTTTTGAAAGTAGCTAATTTCATTTCACCCTCATTTTTTCATTCATTTATCCCATTTTTCATTAATTATTTCTTCGAATATTGAATTCAATTACAAATCATCTTGGGTTGTATAAGTCTTGTTATTTTTTTTAATTTTTTTTTAAAAGGGAAGTGTCCAATCTCAGCTTTAACGTGTGTTGTCTCTTGCCCAGAGTGGACCTACTCGAGAAACACACAAGGACAAACTAATATACTATCGTCATAAAAATACATGGTTTGGTTAACACAGGGACGGCAATCCTTTTCTTGCGGCATTTGCTGGGGATTGATATCCGTAATATTTTTTTTTATTTTTTTTAATTAATTAAAGTTCAGTCAATTCATTAATTATGAACACTGACAACAATGATCGTCTTTCGAACATGGCTATGAGGGATGGCGTGCAACTGTCATAAGCACCCTAATTGGTAAAGGCTGCCACTCCACAATATTTCCTACTGCTCGTGAAACTAGTTATATTTATACCTCATCTGAAGAACACCTTACATCTAAATGGCTTAAATTTTTTCAAACTCAGTAACGGGCAAAAGCCCACATTTTTGAAAGACTTGACAAAAGAATTCTTCATCATGTCAAAACTTGCGACGTAGTTTCTCAAATTTTCAAAATTTTGGATGCTCGATATAAAAACCAAACAGCTACTAACATCATGGTTTTAAAATCAAAATTTCAGTCCCTTCGCTTCGATCCAAGGAGATGTACCATCCGTAGATTCTTGGAATATTTTTTGACTATTGTGGAAGAACTATGTGATGCTAACTACCCCCTATCAGAAGCAGATGAAATTGATCATTTAATGATGTCATTACCTGAAAAATTTGATACTGTCTTCTCTAAATTTCGTCAATTAGAAATCGAAAAACGAACTACTGTCAGACTTACAAAAATGATACTAGAAAAATGTGATCGTATTGAATATTCAAATAAAACGTTTCCCGGGTTTGATCAGCCCAAATCATCATACCAACCGATGAATAATAAAAGACATTTTTGTAATTTCAGAAATAATAATAACTCCAATAACACAAATACGAATTATAATACAACTAGTTATCTTAACGATCACAAAAATAGTCAAACCAAACCAAATAGTTATCCTTCTAAAGATAACATTTCCCAAATGGATGTTACATGTTTTAGATGTAACAAAAAAGGACACATGTTCAGGACATGCCCTAATGAAACATCAACTACTAGTAACACTCCTCAACTCCCTAATCAGAACAGTAGCTCGAAATCTCAAAATTCTACAAACACGAACTCCCAAAATAAACCAAATGATAAATCTAATTTTTGTGTTAAATATTCTATGATGTTACATTCAAATCTTAACCATTTAAGTTTTGATGACATCGAAGATGAATTTCAATGGCCCAAGCCCCCAACAGTATCGAAATCTGCCCCCCTAAGAAACCAACTGCACCCGATGTTATTAGACAATGGAGCAGATGACCACATGTTCAACGATCTTTCAAAATTAAAAAACATACGCAAAGTCGACAATACTCGTAGAGCACTTTGTGCTAAAAAAGGTGTATTTGTAAACCCCACTCACGTTGGATCTATGTATATCAATGTCTGCAATTCTAAAGCAGAATTTTCCACCATTCACTTAAAAGAAGTATATTATGATCCTGATTTGAGCCTTGATATTTGGTCAGGTTCTAAAATCATGGAGTCTGGAATTTTCAAAATCATAACTAATACTAATCATGCAGACATCATAAACAAACAAACAGGTGAAATCACAATAACCACTCCAAAGAGAGGTTCTATGTACTACATAGATTATGAGATAGTGGAAGAAGATGAAGAACAAAAAGTCTATCAAGAGCTTGTGTGTATGCCTGTGCCTAATACGACATTAGATCAGGAAGATCATATAGATGATCAAAACCAAAATTTTGAGGAACAAATCGAGGCCGAAACTAGTAATCCACAACGAGAGCAGGAAAGCATTGACCAATCTCAAAATTTACAAGATACTGCAGTGGAAGCAGTCACTAAGGAGGTTTATTCCGAATCAGAGGACGATTTAAATGGAGAGAGTGTCGGAATAAATAGAAAGCATAAGAAAAATATTAGTAAAACTAAAACACTTTGGCATAGAAGATTAGGTCATCTAAGTGGCAAAAGTCTCAAAGCCTTATCTAAAGTAGTTGTAGGCATGCCCCAAAATTTGGTCTTTAAGGATGATGACTTTGCCACATGCGAAATATGTATAAAAGCTAAATCTACCCGACTTGGTCATCATGGTGTGAGAACTCGACCAACTAGAAGAATGGAAGTAATCTCATCAGACATCATGGGACCATTTCAAGAAGCTTATAACGGAGAAAAATTTATTATAACATTCATTGACCATTATTCAAAATATACTCTTGCCTTCCCGATATTGAGAAAATCACAGGCATTTGATAAGTTTAAAGAGTATTATTTATCATTCAATACTAAATTCCCAAATGATCCCATCTCCGTATTAAGAACAGATCACGCAAAGGAATACTCCGATTCAAAGATGACACAATTCTGCTCCGAAAAGGGAATCAGTTTAGATGATGGTGTGGCATATACCCCCGAACTAAATGCTATAGCCGAAAGGTAAAATAGAACCCTACTCGAAAGAGTTGGAGCTATATTATACGACGCCAAAATTGGCTTTAAGTTATGGTCCACAATAGTACTAGCTGCCACCCATATCATTAATAGAAGTCCAACCCGCGTCAATTTAGGAAACATTACTCCCTACAAAAAATTATACGGGACTAAACCCGAAATATCCCATCTTCGAGTTTTTGGTGCTATTGCCTACAAACATGTTCCAATTGAACAAAGACAACAATCAGCAGTCAAAGCCAAGAAGAATGAAGAGGAGCATCTCGACCCAAAATTCTTACCCCGAGCAATAAAAACCATTCTAATCGGATTTTCGAATGTAGGTTATCAGGTATTGGACCCCGTAAAAATGAAATCCTACAAATCCTGCGATGTTAAATTTGATGAGACGAAAACATTAGCCGATTTTACCTGTAGACCAGAGGAATTACAAGTGAAACCCTTAGAAGAGGAAATAGAGGCAATCTATAGGGTCAATGTACTAAAACAAGCCTCACTAGAAGACTCACAATTTATAGAAGACTGTACACCTGTAAGCTTTAATGATATTTATCAAAATCCTTTCAAGAAAGAGTGGCTAAAGGCTATCAATGATGAGCTGCAATCAATGTCAGACCTTCATGTGTGGAAAATAGTAGATCGTCCACCCAACGTTAAACCTATAGATACACGCTGGATATTCACAGCCAAAACCAATGAAAGAGGAATAATGTGTCCCAAAGCAAGACTCATAGCTAAAGGTTTTATGGATTAATCCGAATACACCATGACAGAAACCTATGCACCTGTTGTGCAACTTTGGTTAATTAGGTGGATCTTATCCGTAACCAACCTATTAAACTTACAACTAGTTCAATACGATGTCAAAACGGCCTATCTTAACTCCAAAATCAAAAATGACATCTTCCTAAATATTCCCCTAGGTTGTAATGTCGATAAAACAAAATTATTAAAACTCGAAAAATTCATCTATGGTTTAAAAACATCAAGTCAAAATTGACAGATGCGTCTACATAAGTAAAGATGAATCAGATGGCATTGCCTTCATGATAATTTACGTGGATGACATCCTACTAGCAACCAACCGCCCCGAGTGGATTAATGAAATAACCACCCATTTCAAAACACGCTTTACAATGAAAGTCATAAATAATCCATCTCACTTTGTAGGTTTCGAAATAGAAAGAAATCGTGAATCACAAATTATAAAGCTCACACAAAAACACCAAATCCAAAAGATTCTCTAAAAATTCAAATTATGTGATTCCAACCCTTCCAAAACGCCTATGGAGACAGGCTTAAAGTTGAGCAAATCTGATGGAACCGATAACAAAGAATATAAATCAATGATTGGCGCACTATTATATGTATCTAGAGGCACAAGGCCAGATATATCTTTCTCTGTTAATTACCTGTCAAGATTCCAAAATTGTTCGGATGACACCAAAAAGAATCATGTACGTCGTATCATCCGGTACCTAAAATCCACTATTGATCTTGCACTTGTCTATAGATCCAATTCTGAAGGCATATTTGCTTATGTCGATACATCCTGTGCCCCCGACATAGACGATCAACCTAAAAATTTAACAGAATTAGAAAAAGGAAAATCTATAACTGGTTACTTAATTACCATGTATGGTGTCCTTGTAAATTGGGGCGTTCATCGCCAAAACATTCATGCTTCATCGTCCACAGCAGCTGAATTAATTGCTCTTCACGATTCTTTTGAGGATATTGAACTTGTTTGGCTCCTCAACCGTGAATTCTTCTCTATTGACACTCCTGTAACAGTATATGAAGATAACATTTCAGTCATACATGTCATTTCCGGAGGAGGTCAAAAACGTCTTCGAGCTCTCATGATTAAGTGTTATGGACTTGCTCAAGTCTATAACGATAAAATCTTCATATTCAAACAAATAGCTACCGAAGAACAATTAGCTGACTTACTCACAAAAGCCTTATCCAGTAAGCAGCACATTTCTCTAACCCATAAAATCCTAGAATCTCCAAATCTTGATCCATAAAATGTCATATCCAATATCAGATCAACGCCTGTAATACCACAAAACAAAACATTTCACTTTAATAATTTAAAAATTTCAATTTCAAATAAATCTACCTTACCTATACTTACCTTGTTTACTGCATTCTATTTATCTTAATACCCAAAATAGAAAACAAAAAAAAATGCATGTTACTATATTTAATCTACCTTATACATATATTAATTACTTAAATACTTACCTACCATACTCGTCCAATTTAGTTACCATTTTTTTTCTTTATATACACATTTTCACCATTTTTATACATTTCTTTTCAATTCATGTTAATTTTTATGTAATAATTTAATTAAATGTAACAACTCGCAAACTTTAAAACATTTTGTAACACCCGTAGTTGTGATCGGTTCAAAAGATTGTAGGGGGGTGTTGAGACCTCCAATCCTTCTCCCCTCTCACTCCTCGAACACACGATTACATAAAATACATATTTTATTTATATCTATTCGCAGCTACACTGATCTACCACTTCCGCCGCTCATTCGTTCATTTCCGTTAACATTCGTTTATCTATCTTAAATGTACTTTGCTTAAATTATGTATCTTCTATGAAATACACTCGCTTCTTGGACAGAACTTCGCTTAAATCTTTCTTTCTTGTTTCATCTCCGGTCCTCATCCTCTATAATAAATAAATAAATAAAAATACGAAAAAGCGCACCAGGCTGCCAGCAGATAGAACAGATTATGAAAGTATATTCTTCGTCAATCAAACTAGTACCTATATTTACAGCTTGTTCGTATCTGAACCAACTCTACTATTGAATTTATCAAGAAAAAAAAAATGGATTTTCGATACAATACTGTATCAATATGTATCATACATGTCTTTAAAATATCGATACATATCGATTCTCAAAAATGCATCGATATAACATCACTAATACAGACAAAATGTAAAGCTGCGAATGCAAAATGGTAGTTTGTGGATTATTAGTCCACTGGCCCGCTAGGTGATCGATGAGTGTGTAATACACTTGTTGGTCTTCAATCACCCATGGCCACATATCAATTTGTGGTTTGACAGAATGATGAGTAAATATCATTATTAAAAATAACTGTCAAAAAAATTCAAATAAACAAAATATTATATATTTAATGATATTGTTAGATATCAATGTTCAACACAGATTATAAGTAATCTTTTTAATAAGTAAAGTGTACAGGACAAATAATACATAATATATACAAGCTGCAAACTATGTACATCGGATTACAGAATATGAAAGTGTGACTTAAGTATATTTATAAAAATATGGTCTTATATTGGGCTATAGTTGTAGGTGATTATTGTGTTGGAGAGAAATGAGATAAACAAAATATAGACAATAGGAGTATGATGAACATGCAATTAGAGAGAATTTGTGAGAATATGCGAAAAGCAGATTGTCCAGAAACGTGTGTATTTAAGAAATTGCTGTATAAGGATAAATAAGTGAATGTAGGAATATTGCTGAATTAGTAGATGTGCATGTATATTCTTGGAATTTGGAGGTGGTGAGAATATTGTTTGAAAGTCTGAAATTAAATAGAAACGGTACGGTTGTATATTTAGAAGATATGTGGCCATAATTCGAAGTCTATGAGAATATGTCTATATTATAAACATACGTTACGATGGATGCGTATATTATTATAACAGTATTGTGAAGCTATAAAACCATTAAATACTTTTTCAATTAATTCGAAATGAAACTTGAAAATACGTTCAAAACAGTTTTACTTCACACCATGGGTGGAACTATATAGTGTATTCATTCGTGACGTCATTTTACAAAAACTGCACAGTATTAAGACGGATAACTATCCAAAAGTGTTTTCGGAGGGAAAAAGTGAATACTCAACAGATATTCTGCTTCAGCTTTCGTTCATCTCCAAATGCCTTAGTCACGCAAGCCATTCTGAAAAGTCAAATTTTCAATTAAAGGGAAAAGATCAAAATTTTCGTCCATCCAAGAATTACCTGCTTGAAAATAAATATCTTTTTTCCTGCGAGTTGAAAAATTTTTTGGATTTTTAGAAAGATTTTCTTTATATTTGATTTGATTACCTGCCAGCCAAAAATCGAAAAAGTTTGAACAAAAAAACCATATCCCCACTTGTTGATGCTGCAGAGAACCAACGAATCGTAATACAAAAAAAACATAAATTCGCATTGGAATTTCCATTCGCCTTTAGTGTTGTTGCTGTTGTTATTGTTGTTGTTGTTGTTGTTACCGGTACAATTTTTTACCCGTTTTTACCGAGCGATTATTAATGAACAGAATAATCCGTCGTCTTCTGTCAGTGAGCTAACTAAACTGGCTTTAATACGTCTTCCTTTTACACGACACCCTCTTTCTGGGCCCACCCCCTCATTACCTACACGAAGAAAAAAAAACATCCACAAGACAAAAAATTGTTCCACAAACCGACGACAACGATAGGAAAATTTATGGCCTGTCGTTTCGCGTGCAAACCCCACCGAGTGGGTAGCGTGTGACTGCAGAGAACTGTAGCGTTTTCCATCCTCCACTCCCATTTTCCGCCGCCCCCCTCTCTACGACCCCTCCGCTCGTCGTCCAATGCCCTCAAGTTATCGTGCAGAAACGTCGGTTTTATACCCGAAACAATACGTCGAGATTAAAAGGAAATAAATTAATATAGTTTTGTTCGAAAGGGGGGAGGCGGCGGAGGGGCGAGGTTACCCACGCTGCTCTTCTCGATATTGTGTATCTTTTTTCTCGTATTTCCGCGGTGTAAATGAAAAATGGAGAAAACTGAGACAAATCTTTGCGATACGATCAAACGAAGAGGCGGCGGAGAGGGGAGTGGACGAAAATCCGCCGAAGAAAAAAAAAAGAAAAAAAGATCTTCGAATACAATTCTTCAATTTAAAAACGAATTCGAAAACCGTGTAGAGGGAGTGTATGATGGAAGGAAAACGAGACTTGGTGCAAAAAAAAACACACACACACGCACGCACACTGAAAAAAAAAAAAAAAACCAAAAAAAACAAAAAACAACGGAAAAACAGACTGGAAAGAAAATAGTCAGCGTCTCGACGTCGAAAATACTGTAAAAGTATACCAAGTGTATATACTTTTCAGTGTAATGATAAACGAAAAAGAATATTGTCTCACTTCTTCTCTACAAATCGTACGATATTCTGGGTATTAAATTTGTGTTCGGCAAAACGATAAAGTGGCGGGTAATAAATCGTACAGAAATTAAAGCGGAAGTACGTGAAAAGTTTTTCCAGACAAAGAGCACGAAAAAAAAAAAAAATGATGCGGTGGAGGAGAAAATATTTTTGCCGTCTGCTGTTTGCAGAATACAGACTACCACTCTCATTTCTTTCGAATTTGGATGGTAAACGACGATGCAGTTACTGTTTTTTTGTGTTTTTTTTATGTTTTTTGTTATTTTTTGTTTTTTTTTTTTTTTTGTTTTTTTTTTCATTCATTTCATACCAACAGTCTTCCCCCTCCTTCCGGCATTTCTATTACACATAAACGTATTCCGCATCACTCTTCTGTTGGCGGACAAAATACAATTTAACGTGATTTAAATTTTCCGACAAATAAATTATCTTTTCTCTTTATTTTTTTTTTTATTTTATTTTTTTACATACTTTACTTACATTACTATACTCCAGTGACGGCTTTAAAAAAAGAAAAAGAAACATTTTGAGTACGAATGGATTGTCAAATCTATAATATTATTACGGACCAGATTATGAGCGTTTTTCATTTGAAAAAAAAAAAAAAAACACAAAAATGTGACGCTACCTAATTACGCATACCTTATATTAATTTAACAGATTTTAGCTTTCAGGTTGACATTAATTTATGGTCGTAATAAAACTTAACTTATTCTCTAGATTGATACTGTGGTTTTATGGTTCCACGAATGGAGATTATAGTCTGTTTTGCACTTTATAGAAAAAGTTGCTAAATTTTTATAGCTCTTTTTGATAACGAGCTGTTCTATTTAGAAAATTATGGAGCTAGTTTTTTAAAGAAGCTGTGTGTCTTAATAAATTTAAATTTATCGTGATATCTAGTTCTTAATCATTCATCATGTTATCGTGAAAATTACTATGTAAGCCAACATTATGACCAAAAGTTTCGCAATGTCTGACAGAAAAAGATCCTCACATATCGAAATGAACCAAAAAGGGACAGAAAATAAGAGAATTTCTGTTAAAGTGAGAAAGAGATAAAAATCTCCGATATTTTAAGAGAGATAGAAAAGTAAAATAGGGTCAAAACCCAGGCTGAAATCAAAGAGAATAGTGAATGGATAACCCATAGGGCCTCATCTTTTAACAAATTCAAGGTAACTTTCATCTAAAAATAGAGTATTTCTTCTCAATTGAATTCCATATTTAAATCTCTTTTAGGGTAGAATTCGAATTCTACACAAACATTGATCCAATACTTTTTGGGTTATTAATCATGATAATTTTGAAAAGTTTTAAAATTTTTTTGTTGTAAAGGGATATTCACCATATCAGTCTAAAATTTGGATAACCCTTGAATCTTGACATTTTCAAAAAATTTATAAACTAATTTGGCCGCAGAAAATTTTGAAACCCTCCAAAGATGTAACTACTCACGATAAAAATAAATAGCTGCCTCCACCGATAAGAAGTTCGACTAACTTATATCGTAATAAAAACTGAATGGATTTTGAATACATGTTTTTATTAAAATTAAGAAATAAACTATTCTCATGAAGTTTAAAACAAAACATCATTCCAACTGCAAATGGAAAACAAGCAATTAGACAAAATAAAATAATTTTTACATAATTAACAGTTTACTGAAAAACAAACCACCCTAGCCACAAAGGTTGAACAAGGAATGAATGGCTGTACCGCCAGAAGGTTTCAGAAATCAGAAATCTCTGGAGATAAGGTGGGTGAAAATGAAAATTTTCCTCTCTCAAAGGCAGGAGAATGATTCGTAAAAAGAAATAATAGTTAGTATAATTGTTTTGTGGGTATAGAGTAATATTTCATTTAAGATACGCTAATTTCTCTCAAAATATTGGTTGAGACGTGGTTTCTAAGAACGGGTTTTTGAAGGTGGATGTAGTTAATGCGTGAGGATGAATTGCTTTTAAAAATGAATGGTGTGAATAAAAATCCTTTTAGGTTGATTGTGGGTGGTACCTGAATCAGTGTACAAAATAACTGACTTATCTTTGGAATCAAAATAATTACTGTTTGATTGTTTCAAATTTTAATTATGATAAAACTGTTTGTGACGGTTATATATCATAACAAAACATTTAAAATACGCAAGTTGTTAAAAGAGTGTATTAAATAATAAATTTATAGAACATGAACAGTAATAACATCAAGAATTAAAAGAGTTAATTAGAATCAAAAGAACGGTAGTTAGATTGTAAAAAGAATGAATGTAGAAGTACAAAACATGAAATTATATAGTAAGTTGATTATTAGTCTAAAGAGGAGGTTCAAGCAAATTTACCGAGTGTTGGAGAAGGGTTTTAATCTTATTGGTGAATAGAAATATATGTACCTACTTGAAATATGACCAATGGTCTCGTAAGACTATGAGATAAAGTGGGTGTTCACAAATAATTTAGTGAAAATTAGTATATATGCAAGATTGCAAAAACAGTAGGTATAAATGAGTTCATGGGACTTGTGTAAACAAAGTAACTGTTTATGTAGGAAGATGATGTCGTCAGGCAAGTCTTGACTTGTTTGAATGACACGAGTATTTATGAATGGAATAATAAGAGAAAATAGATTGAAAGTAATGATGATGATGATAAAATACGAATTTAGGAAGTACCTATTATGAACGATACAAAAATATTGTTACACCCTTTCAGTTCTTTCTTGAGTGGGTGAAAATTGTAATATGGTGAACTCGGGTATATTTATTTTGTATGTTGACTCCCAGTGCAAGTATCACATGAGGGGAAATAAAAACTGCATTATTAGTGTATCTAAATGGACCAAATTCACTTTGAGACTTTTTTCAAGATAAAACCCATACCATAGCTCCGGTGCAATTCTTTCTTTTTCTTCTTTGTTATCTGTCTCTCTTTCTTATCTTTTCCCTATCATTCCTTATCTTTTCTTCCAAATTAGAATTTTGAAAAAACAAGTAGGTATTTGTTGGAACTATTTGATTATTGTACATGAACTAGTTGGCTACACTGATATATCGTCTGGATATATTCTCTATGTTATTGGTTATATCGACCACTATCGATAAGAACTCTTTGTTCAGTCGTATTACTAATACGACTTGCTTTTCTGTTGTTCTCTATGAGTACAATAAATATTCTTGGTGCGGTAAATGTGTTTTACGTATTTTATTTCTAATTAATAACTTTGTCACTTCTTACGAGTACATCAAAACCCCCTTGATGTCCAATAGTATTAATATTATTTTTTATAATATTTCGTATCACTTGGTGAAAAAGAATAGGCAGTGTGTTAAAAAAAAATCATAAATACTCATAGGTTGAATCTGAAGTTTTTTGTTTTAAATTATGTTCCTTGGTCTATACCTTACCTGCACTGCAAGTATAGATGAAATGTACACGCCATTCTGTGCAGAACCGCAGAGAAGTTGCCCACCTTACCAATACATGTACATGACTGTATTTGCATTCTAGTTTTCAACCAGCTATCTGAACAGATAAAAGATTAAAATAAGAAAGGGCTACTAAGGCGTGAGTCTTTTCACGTGCACTCAGATTTTTTATGAAACCATGAAAGTGAACAAGATGTGCGAAGTATGAACTATGATAATGAAATAAAAGCAACTGATCTGCACAAAACAGGTTGCCCAATTGCAGAAAACCTATTTCCAAAAATGAGAAGTGCTGCTCGATAATTCTCTAATTTTCTGACAATAATTTATTCTCTTAAATAGATTCATACAGTTTACACGTACAAACTAATTATATTTCTTTCATTCTTTAGTCAAGTAAGTAGGCTATATATTTCTGTAAAATCGGGTAATATGGAAATGGTGGATAATATGGAATGGTGCCTTAACTAAAAAAATAAAGGGTGAACTTCGGAGGTGATAAGCTAAATAAGTAGTATTAATCAGAAAATAAACATACGTGATGATAATAACTTGTTTCCTTTCCTTATTTTTGAACTGTGACACTATTTGTTTTTTTTTATGTTGAAAATATTTTTATCATAAAAAAGCGTTTTAAATTAGTCGATATCAGTTTTCTTGTTTTTCCTTAGACAGCTGAATAAGTACTCTTTTCGAATATTGTACCTATTTGAATTTAAAATATATTTCATTGGTTGCCATTGAATTTGTAAATTGTAAAATAGTTTGGTATTGGTTAATATGGAAAGGTCCTTTCCATATTGCCTTCCATTTTTTATATGGTTTTAATTCCATGATGAAGCAACAGATGATGCTGAATACATCCAGCATCTATGGCACAGAATGCTTTTCCAAAAGTAGAGCAGGAGAAAAATGGATACAGAGCATTAGCTGATTGTGCTGATGTCAAACCAAAAAATAATATCAATGTGTGAGATTATCGTAAATAATTCAGATATCTATTTAACTTTTTAATGTTCCGACATTTAAAAAAATAAATAAATAATTATGGGTTCTAATTGCAATTTAAAAAAAAATGATTTCTAAACATTTCCATATTACTTACCCGCCTATTATCAGTGGTCTAAGTTTGAAATTAAAAAAAAAAAACGTGATGAAATTTTTGAAGGGGAAGTGGGATTACCAGGAATTTATGATATCTATGCAAGACCCTTTAAGGAATGTATGTACAAAATTTCATGTTTTTATCTTACATAGGTAAGTCTTAATTCACGAGGGTTAAAAAAAAACATATCCATATTACTCGATTTTACTCCAGTTATATCCACTCATTAAAAACGTTATCATAGGTCACAGGGCGTTGTTTACCAATACGTGCACAATACCTCAAATTATGATTACAAGCTGGTTCAAAAATCTCAACTTTGAACTGATTTCTCACACTTAATCGAATTTGTAGAGAACCTAAAACTTGAGTGCCACACTTGAATGCTATAAAGAACAGAAATAATTATTAGTAAAAACTATTTCTGTGCCAATAAGATGTTGACCCAATAACACTCTCACTGCCAGACAGGGTTTCACCAAAATCAGTGTAAAAAATTTTTTGAGCCAAAGTTTGAATCTCATTTAGAAGGGTCTAGATAACATATATTTATCATTTTTTCATCATACCATCCTGTGTAAGGGAGGTTTTCACCTGTGTGCAATATAGCACACATAGCCTGAAGAGCTAAAAACATACTCTTACCCATGAGCAATCTAGGTGGTAAATACAATATTAAGAAACTGATAAGACCTTTGGGAATGCCTCAACAATTAAGAAACAATCAATGTACTAAGCTGAAAAGGTACTTTTCTTATGCTACTCTATGGCATTCTTGAAACACGCATCTTTTGTTACTATGTTGCCAAATTTTTCTGCTATTCCAGAGTTAGATGTATTCAAGCCAGTAGAATCTGAAAATCACATTGATTTTAAAGTAAACTGTGTTCTCTACAGCACACAATCAAAAATATGTTGGTATGATCCATGTGCAATACAGCACACACAGTGTGAATAGTAATCAGATTTGTGTGCACAGGTGCTCACATGGCAGCGAGAGTGATAATATTATCTACAAAAAGTTGGTCCATATGTGTTATGTATGTTGACGACAGTACAGGAGTCATAGAATTTTGACTGAGAACGTGGAAAAGACACAGAAAAAATTATATAGTAAAGTTCGGAAAAAAAGCTTCAAAAAATTTAAATAAACGATGCTAAATGCTGAAAAATATGTCAACCCATTTACGTGTGATTGAGAAGAGAATAGAAAATACTGCGGGAAAATAGAGCAAATGGAACCTTTGGAAATATAACAGCTCCCGAATTGCCCTCTGACTCCACACACGTGGAAAACGTGGAAAATCTGTTACATACGGCGGTGTACGTAACGTTACTTTTCGCCGAAGTCGTCATTCTTTACAAAAACTTCCTTCTTTTTACGCAAAACACTCCGCAGTATTCTCGGTGAGCGCACTTTAAAAATAAGCAATAACGAATTCGCAGAACGTACTCAAAGTAAATTGGAATTTCCTCCACGCAAATTGTGGTCCTATCGTGTGAATGTAAAACTCGAGCTCTCAATTTTTTCCTCCTCCTTTTCTCTTTTTTTTTTCTTTTCCTCCTTCTTTGAAATACTTATTCATTTTTCATAAAAATATGCTTACCAGAATTAAAAAAAAATTCAAGGTCTTTTTTTTTTACCTCTTCTGTTCTATTTGAAAACGAAAAACGTGAAGATGAAGGGTTGGGAAGGGAAAAAAAAATTAAAATCGTTCAAATGGCAAACCAGTGAAAGCGTAAATGTCTGCGTTTTAGGTTCTATTTCAAAGTACACCAATACGTCGATATCCAGACGACATGTTTATAATACGAAAATCAAATTTCAAATATGCTTTTCGTAGTGTCTCTTCTGCCTTATGGGTACTTCGTCAGTTTTTCTTACATTTTAAAATTGCAGACATACTTAACGGTTCGATAGCAAAGTGATCGCTGAATGTGACAGAAAATACGTATAACGTTTGAAGAAATCAATATTGAAGAAGTTTTTTGCGTGGCTGTGGGAGTGTTTGTGCGTAAACAACATCATATGAGTAATAGGACACCATTTGTGACTCGAATTCAGACACCATAAAAATCGAAATTTTCCAGTTTTCTTGGGGAAAACTGTCTGGAGTCGATAGAAACTGTCGGAAACTAATGGAAAAGGTTATGGTAGAGTGAATTTAATGTCCACGGAGATGAATACAAAATATTCCTCACTGACAATAAAAATAAAATAGAATTAACAACGAAAAGGCCTCACGTAATCGGTTAATTCTCACAAGCGCATAAGAGCTTAAGCAGGTCTCGCAGCTCTTCATAAAACTTGAAAAACCTTCGAAAAACTTCACAAAAATTTGAAATACCTCATAAAACTTTAATAAAACTTAAATGACTTGTTCAAACTTGAGGAAACCGTACCAGTTTTTTCAGAATTTTTGGCCCTTGTTTCGGACTGGGGTAGCTTTTTATGAGTTTATCAAGGTTGCTACCAGCTTTCATATTTTACCGGGTGTCCAAAAATTCGTTGTTACCTACTTTATTTTGACTTCTCAAAATATTCTCAACCAATTATTATTCCAGTTAATGGTGTGATAATTTACAGTTCATAATGAACATCATAATATCCTCTTGTTAGAGGTATCTATCTCAGAAAAATGTGGGTGTGGAAGGTCAGTAATGGGATCATTCATCATAGAAAAACCTTGGATGACACCCCACACTTCACTATAAAATCACTGAATTTCATTATAAGGGGTGAGATGTTAAGACAAGCTTCAGTTCGAATTAATAAAGTTTCTTGTTGCTTATAATTATTATGTTTGAAAAACATTGCTGACCGTAATTTTGTGATGCCTTTTAACAAACTTCACACCAGCCGCCCAAAATCCTCCAAAAATAAATGGGTATGAGGTGGAATGAACTCCTTCCTACCCTAAGAAATAACTTTCAGCACTTAATTCTGCATAGATATATTTTTTTATGACAATAATTAATTCAACGTCAGAAAATATATTTTAACCATGAATTAAAAATAAATAAAAATGGTACTGAATTTCTTTGTGGCTTAGGGAATGAACATCCTATGTCACTTTACGCTATTTCGAGAAAAACGAAATTAATGTTTTCAAAAAATTTTCTCAGGTCCATATCTACTGCTTATATTGTTCTATGAGTTAAAAAGCAACAACATCAACTCATAATCATGCTTAAAAAAATAAATACAAAAAAAAGTCAAGTTATGACGTTTGGTGTGCTTCACTCTACTTTAAAACAACTTATGTTGACATTGGTAGTTTGCCTAACACTCCGTTGTTTTCAGTTCAGAACAGTCTATGCGAGCATAAGCCCTTCGAATCTCCAGCAAAATGTCTTTCAGTTTGGACATTAGTTCAGTAATTCCTCATTTATGCAGATGCAATAGGTGATTCAAGATTGGTTGTTATTGTATCCGAAAATAGACGTGCATAGGTAACTCAAAACAGCCAAAAAGTTACAGAGGATATTCTTTTCCCCAGCCACATTAATGAGAGAACAAAGAACCTCCAAAAAAATTTGACTAACTCAAAATTTAATACTCATATAACAAAATTGCTAAACAAAAAACTGCGACACTGGATGTTAAACTGTCCAAAGTATAAATTTCCTTACATTTCCCTCCTGGACCAAAGGAGAGTACTGTAAATGCAACGAGTTGACTATCACTTGTTTAACCAACTAGTTCATTAAAATACTGATTTGGTATTTACGTAGCAGTTGAGTGTGACAGTAATATTATTTTTTGCAACACCAACCAAAAAATGTGGTTTTCAATGCCCCTTAATAATAGAATGAACAACGTTGCATTTTGCAGAAAGATTTGGATCAAGAGCAATTAGTGGTTTCACAGGAGATAATGAAAACCATTTTGTTCGCACCATTATCTCCGTTAAATTATGTATTCAATGTAAAAATTAGAAGTCCTTCCAGCAGGACTGGTAACAAGCTATGTAGTGTTGAAGTGGTAGGACTAGTAGGATGCAGGGTCCTGCTGGTAGTACGTTGTATGTTCTATCATTAATTGAACAAAAAGTACCAAATTAAAATACAATGCAAAAAAATATTGTTAGGTGCATGCCCACTTTTAAGTTGACTTTTTCACATGGCTCGATCATATTATTGCACATATAAACCACTGTGGGGATAATACTTGGATGAGGTATAGGGACTTGTATCCCTTGACAACAGTCACCACACAAAGGCTGGCATATTTCATCTCTATGACATTAAACAAATAACACATGTATGTTTGTATGTTCATACCTGTATGTACATACAGGTAAGATACATTATACTGGCCATGACAAATTACCCGATAAGGATCTCGGTGATGTCACAGACTGGCACCAAATGCACTGCGTCATTTCTTATGACCTTAGGAAGACAAGGACGTAAACTATGATATAAGTATGTACGTGTGTCTGTGTGTGTATGCCAAATCCAATATATAAGCTCACAAAACCAGCTACAAAACTGCCAGTGTTTGCCTTGGATTTGGCTCTCCCATACTGAAATGTATGAAGTGGTAGAACACACAATGCGGTAGATTACATTCTGCATGTGAATATCTCTCACAAAAAGGTATTCCACAACTATTTTTTACATTTTTTGTTATTTAAGTAAAATTATTAAATTAATTATTTGCTTCTAAGAAAATTTTTTCAGGAATTTGAAGATTTTTGGGTTAAAAAAAGGTAAAATAATTCATTATTATTTGACTCTAAAACAAACAAATAATTTCTCTTTTTTAAGAGGTGTTACAAAAAATAATAAGAGACTCGTGTGCAAACTATAGGTGATTGATACTCCTGTGATTTGTAGCACTCGCCTTTTGGTATTTTTCAAAATTCACACTCGTATCAAAATCACCTAATTTTTGCACTTGTATCACAAATAACTATTATATATTATTATTTATATAGCTTTGAGAAAGCAACAAGAAAACCTATTTTTATCTTTTTAGTTCACTTAATAATTGTTTCCTATTTATGAACCTTTTCTATTACAGAGTTGGTCAATGTATTGTTTTTTAAAATATTTTGTATCATTTTTTATCATTTATTCAGCCAAAATGAAAAAAATAAGAAGTTTTCAGCCCATATGAGAGGTGTAAAGTGGTAATCTTCTGTAATACAAATCAATCTATTTTTTTCTAATACAAAAATACACAAAAAGATCACTTGGTTACAAAATAAAACCAACACTATATTTTTTGAACCTTTTTTATAAAGCTTTCGGTCGACCTATGATATTTTAATTAAATTACAATGAATGAAATAATATTCCATGTTTAAAATTACCCTCTTATGACACTGAACGACTCTATTTCATTTTAAAACACTTACTACTCTCCTCCTAACCTGAAAGTACGTATATCATTTATCTTTTCATGTTTTGACAAGACGAAGTTCTTTTCTAAGGCTTTATCCATCTGCAATATGACGTACATTCGTTTCTTCAATTTTATTTACGATTCACGTTACTTTTCATTGCCCAAACCATTATTAAGCCTATGAAATTTTCAAACATTTTACTTGGCTTTTAAAAACTTAACAAAGCATACAAAACTGTACGTACTTACTCCTAAATATCTATAAAAAATTGTTTGTTGGTTTTTCTACCCTTAAATGATCTGTAAGTATTCTTTTTTTTTTCTTTGTACTTTACTTATCTTCACAAAGCACGAATCAAATTACTGAAAAATTTTCCGAATTCATCCTAATTGCAGTGCCACTCCGACATTATTGTGCTAAAGGAAAACTTTCTCGACGTTATTCCGAAAATCTTATTTCTGACAAACTGACGGACAACTTTCGAAGATTTTCCTGTCAAGGTTCGGCTGATGGGTGTTATGCTATTGTGGTTAGTATTCCAAAAACTTTGGTGATCGAATTTCAACCGGCCTTAAACGATTTATGATTAATATTTGAGACAAAAAAAAAAAAAAAAAAAAAAAAACTCATTTTATTTCACCACGCAGATTCACAACAATAATTATGTTATAATTTCATCTAGCATTTTGCATCCAGGTTCCAACGTACCCATATTGGTTTTCCTTCACATTTTACTCAACTTTTACTTTTACATTTCACAAAAGGCCGCTGTGAAAATTCAATATCTCTAATGGATTAATGATAAGACGAGTAAAAATGGAAAAAGTGAGACGAAAATGTCGTTCAGATTGAGGCGTTACATAGTTTCATAGATTTTTCAAAAGGATTCGACAAAGTTTGTCGATATTTTTCCAAATGAGGTAATACTAAATTACCTACGTTGGAAAAGAACTGGAAAAAAAAAAAAAAAATTCTTGTCGAATAAGTCGAGTCGACGTTTTCTTAATTTGAGGGCGAATATTGTGCGGAATCTCGAGTGTGTCGTCGCACCTCTACCAAAAAGTTTGTCAAGAAGCAAAAGTAAATCACATTTTAGACGTCGAAGTCGCAACAGTCGAAAAGAAAAGAAGTGGAAGAAGAAAACAAAATCAATGAAAATGGCCGGTTAATTTAGCGAATATTCGACAAAATTTATTCAAGTTTTTCACAAATGAAAGTGAGACGCGAAACAAAAACGAATGACTCTGACGTAGTTTGATTATCGGTATACAGATTTGGGTGAGTCGTAAACGAGCACCGAGGGGTCAGTTTAATTTTGGACCCACAGCTCGAGCACAACATTTACTTCGTTGTTATCTGCAAATGATTTTTTTTTTTTTAAAAAAAAAAGAGTTTATTTTGCTTTCTTACCCTAGATATTTTTCGTCAATGATTTAGCGAGCACAGTTAATTTCACGAGGAAAAAAGAAAAAACCAAAAAAAAAAAAACGAACAGGAAAAAACATTACGCAGGAAAATTCGAAAATGGTAGGTTACAACAAAGATGGGGAATGGAATTAAAGTAACTCGAAACGAAATAATTACGTAACATCTTTTCAAAGTAGAAATAAGTTTCCATTTGGAAGAATTCGTGTCTTTTCTGTTCGACGTTAGTTTCGTTCTGAAAACTTAATGAAATTTTTTCTCCTTTAAATTCGATTTCTTTGAAAACGTAGATTCATGGTAAGGCCTACACCGCAAGGTATGCACGAAGAAAGAAACGGGTATAGGTACCAATGGTACTGTATAGTTATGCGTAGGTAAAGCACAAACTTTCCAACATTCTTCTGCACTTCGTTCGTAAAATTATTTGCGAAATATTTTAACGGATTTTTATTTTGAATTTTTTTAAAACTTTTTTCGGTGACAAGCGGATGAAAATTTAATGTACGCAGGTTCTAGATTTTAGGTTCTGTCAAAACGCTAGGCTACCCCTGTTGAACACCGACGAAATTTTGTGAAATAAATAATACTGTTATGAAAAAATTTCATCCGAACAAAAACACTTAGAAGTTAGTAAACATTTTTTAATGTTCTAAATTCTCTGCTAATTTTTCACCTTTTTTTTTTTTTTTTACTTTTTTTGCTTTCTTCTCTCTCCCGGACTTTCATTAACGCAAAGTTTCATGTTTCATTACTCGTGGATTCTTCCCGATCTCTTATGGAGTGGAGAGGTGTCAAAAAACACATATTCTGAGCCACCTTTTTAGTAACCCCTTCCCCTACTGACACTCCACTATCATTGCCGAAGATAAACCTTCTTGGGTTGCTAAATAAGTGAGTCTTTACCACCAACTACCCCCATTTTCCACGCTTTTGTAAGGGTGGCCGAAATAATAAAGCCTACACACTGTAGTGGCACTGGTGCTAAATACGGCACTGCCTATGAGTAAAATAATTATTCCGGAAATACGATAATTAAAATTTTTTTATTGACTATGCAAAAATCTTATAGGTACTATAATACGAGAAAAAAATTTATGTCAGCACTTTGGCTTATACTGGCCCTGTATTTTATACTTTTTTCTGGTAAAATTGTAAAATTCGTTGGGAACGTTTTTTTTTTTCATGTCTGTGTGCAGCTGTGTGGGTAGTGGCGCATCCCCATCGAATATGAGGGAATGATTGACAAAATAATATTGGCAAAGGGAAATAATTTCAAGAAATAACTAATGGCCTGTACGTTTATTATAGTGATGTATCTATAAGAGGTTTTAACCAAAATGTTTTTAGGATTATTGGTTACAGGAAATCAGTAAAAATCTATATTGTACTTATTTGGTTATTGGATATTGTTCTGGTTGACCAAAACAACTTTTCTGGCTATTAGTTGAGACAAAATTTGGGGTAAATGGAGAAAAAAAATTTTTTCCATGTCAAATTATCGATAATTGATAATTTTTCAGGAAATAATATTGGTAATTTTTGAAAAAAAATAATCAATAACATTAATATTTCATAAAAGCCAATAAAAACCGATTCTTTCTGATTATTGCTCTGCTTAATGGTTTCAGAATATTGTGAGAATTAGTTATTGGTTATGTGAAATTTTTTTGTTTTGATTATCAGTTCCCAAATCAATGTTGTCAATTTTTTTAGATTTTTAGTGGTTATTTTTCTGGTTATGGTTGTGGTTAAGAGCCCTAGTTAGTATGTATGTATGTAAATATGTTTGTATCAACCAAGTAACTGAAAATTACAAGATGGGGTTTTTGAGTGTGGTGAAAACGATTGAGATAGGTCCCAAGTCTGAGAAAATTTGTTGAACAGAGATACGAGCATCTCAATCTATCCATCAGTAGAAGTGTCGAGAGATAAAAGTTAAAGATGAAATTTTGAAAATGTTAATGGCGTTAATTTTTTTTTTCAACCAATCCATAAAATCGGACCTCGAAAAAATCAATTTTTTTCAATTTTTAAAATTTTGATCAATTTGATAAATCAGACAATTTTGGCAAAATTGATTTAAATTTTTTTAAATTTTCTAATAAATTAATGGAAAAAAAAAAGGTAATTTTCAACTATTTTTCAACATAAAAAGATAAAGAAAGGAAAATATAAAAAGTGAATATTGATCAAGTTTTTAATTTTCAGATTGTGTATTTTAGTTATTTTTAATGTTCCTTACACAAACAAAATATAAGATAGATAAATCGATATTCAATTTTTCAACAATTGAATATTGTTGAGACCACCAATCCTTCTCCCCTATCTCTCCTGCAAACACACGACTACATTAATATATATTTTATATTTCTGTTTGCAACTACACTGTATTACCATCTCCGCCTCACACTCGTTCATCTCCGTATATCTTCATTTACCTTACTCAACTTGTACTCATACTCATATTACGTAATTGATGTAAAATACACACGCACACGCTTCTGGGACACTACTTCGATCAATACTTTTATTTTACGTTACTAATTTGTGTCTTCACCGATCTTCATCCTCTATAATTATCGATTAGATCGATTATTCTCTTTTCGATTAAATCGATTAAAATCGATCAAAAAATTTTGAAAAATTAACACCTCTAAATCAATACACCAAATTTCCCTCCTAACAGATGCCAGGAACTCCATCTGATTGTATTGATGACTTAAAACTTCACCTCGCAGGAGTTTTTAAAAGATCGTTTCGAAATACGATATGTAAACTGACAAAACTAGAAATGACTTGTGTATCATCACTACTAATTTGTCTTTTGTCTTCTACTGAACCTAACCAGAATTCAAACTACCATCCTAGTTTGTCTTCAAGGTAGATCAGGTTGAAGTTAATCTACATCCTTAGATGGTACACTTATCAATTGCCTAAGCGAGGACTTTAACGTACGACTTGAGACTTGGACCTGCTACTATCCACCTACACAAGAAGGACTACACTGTAAAGACAAACCTAGTACTGGGTATTGCCAGAACAGGAGTGAATAAAAATTAAAATTCGTCTTCACAAGTTAGTACTTCTTGTTGGTGAAATTTCCCCACCTATTGTCTGCTTAATTTCCTTTAAACATGCGATGTCGATAATATAAAAGGCGAGCGGAATTAATATATATATACAGCCAATGGAATCACAGATAGCAAATACATATACGTCGACATATAATAGGCAGTGTGCACGTGGATGGCTGGTAAAATAAAATATAATAAAATATAATATGACAGCAAACCGTAAGCAAAGCGTGGAGAAGCGAGAGATAAAACAAAATAAGGTCGGCTGCATTCATGTCCGTCGATGGGTTTTTACTTCTATTGAATTTGTGTTCATCCCCGTATATTTCAGGGCGCTGGTCTGTCGGATCGAACCAAATTATTTGTCGAGAGTTGTCTTAATTTGGATGAGTCGATACTGAAATAAAATGTATTAAGATTACCCGAAAAAGAATCAAATTTTATTTCCGTCTTCCTGTCTTCATCTGAATATGAGTTCGAATTCGGATATTATAATGTCTGAATTCGAATTTCGTTTCTGAACAACTGTCTTCAAACCGTGACGTCATTAACAAGTCCAAAAATAATTTTTATTTTGGGTCCAAGATCTCGAACTTCTCGGTTTATAAGTGGAAACATCATACGGCAGTACAGATCAATTACAGATCAATTACGTGGAGCTCTGACCAGAGCGGTTCCACGGGCGTGAAAAAGTTTCTCACTAATTGTGCATGCGTGCCAACATCAATCTTTCGACGACTGCTACATTATAATGCAGCGTTTCGAAAAGAACGAATATCATTTCTTGCTACAACCGTACGACGCACCACACACACCCCCCCCCTTTCGCCTCTCGAGTATATCGTATTCTAATTTATTCAGCAGTAATTACGGCTACGCCGCACATATTATACGCGTAGCGGTGCACGTCTGCGAATACCCGAGCAATTGCTAGATTCACCTTCGAAAAACATACAACATCTCGAGTAGGTAAGGTATTATATTAGGTATGTTCATCCGCCTATGAATATCGCGTCATCCAATCAACAGTGGTGCGGCTAATTTTACCGTACACGCGCGGATACGAACAAAGGTTTCGTTTAGAAAAATGTGTCCTTTTGCGTCCTCGCCCTTCAGCCGCGCCTCTGTCTTCGTAATTTCTGCGTGTTTCATATCGTAGGCCTACCCATCCGACATCGACGCCGCAGCCATCTTAATTATCGACGACGTAGACGCTGATAAATTTACAAAACGCAATTTAAACAGGCGACTATAAAACGCAATACTTACAACGCGGTCTGTATGTATAGGCGTACGAAGATGTCTAAGCTTGTATTACACTCCACACGATCGTCTGACTTACCACATTTATTTGTAAGGTATTAAGTAGGTAGGCAATAATCACTACGTACACGTTCGATAAATCACGACAGTATTTTGTAAAAGTCAGACACCGGAGCCTGATAATCAGCTCGTACGTGGTACCTACACGCGAAATACGCCAAATTTTCTCTCATCCCTGCACCGTCGCTACGTAATATTATTAATTAATAACGTTAAAATAGTGCAGCTACATTATACCGTATACCCACGGTGTTTCGACTGTAACCACCTAAAGCCAGCGTGTTAATCGCGCTTTTGCAAAGATTCGACGAAGGTACCCGCGTATAATTCGCGGCGAAACGTTGAATTCGAGAAATAGGATTTCGCAATAATGCAGTTAGTCGCAAAAAAAAAAAAAAAAAAAAAATCAAAAAATAACACCACCAGCACACCTATACCCATCACCGTAAGACTCGCTGATTAGCTTCCTTTATTCGTTGATTAGAATATTGCTGAAACGTCTTCGTGCGTGGGTACTCGTCTTACGATTGTGTGGAATATTATATGGAGAACATGAGGTAGATACCCGAATGGCTGTATTTTTCGACTCCTTTTGTTTGTCACGTCCCGTTTATACCGAGGTCATGGTGTATATATATATATATATAATCGCACATATAATACAACACAGTCATAACTCAAAAAACTTGATTTTTCAGGAAAGGATTTTTAAAGTTTGAATGTCTGTAGATTCAGTTAGAAGCGTGATAGAAATTTCAATCCAATGCTAATTTATCAAGAAATCTATGGTGATAAGAATTATGCATAGCATTACTTTCCATTGTCATCATGTGGTCCACAATTCATCATTAATCTTCACATCAATTAATAAATATATTATTTACCTTTTGTTTTGTATTTTTCAGTATTAGCTGTATTCCCAGTAATTGAGTGAGCCGAACTCGACAGTTGGGCCATTTTGAACAATTTTTCAAAGCTAATCTGAAATAATACATTGAAAATTATAATTATTATTCTTGGGAAAATAGACTTAAGTCCGAATCATTCGTAAATTTTCAAAATGTATTAGTTGCAATACAGTCATAATTGGTCTAAACACATTGCTACTATTTCAAACCATCAGAAAGTTCTTTGGAAAACTGTCATATACCACAATAGTACAGTTCAAAAAGGATATTATCAATACAACAATGACACATTTTGAAATAATATTTCGGTAGGGTCGAGTACATTTCAAGTGAATAGAGTCATATTTCAAAATAATACCTTATACCACTGAAATTTATTGATTAATGCGAAATAGCCCAATACATACGTAAAATTTGGTCACATGATAGCGTTACAGAAGTGATTTTTATGTATGAGATTAGCTTCCATACTGTCAGCTTTATTTAACAGATGCTTGGAACCTTTGACCCTAACTGTGAGCTAAGTGTTCACTGATATTTATATTACACAATAAAATCTAAAAATACAAATGTCTCTCATTTTTGGGTCCTATGAGGTTTGAATAATATGTCTATTCATAAAATGAACATCAAATTCAAATTCAGTACCTCAAAAAACATACAATGATATATTACACAATAAAATCTGAAAGTAAAAACTTCTCCCATCTTTGAGCCCAATGAGGGTGGAAGAATGGGTCTAATGATAAAATAAACATAAAATTTGAATTCACTGCCTCAAAGAACTTGTTCGATGATATATCGCACAATAAAATCTGAAAATCAAAATTTGTCCCCTCTTTGTGCTCCATGAAAGTTGACAAATTGGTTAAATACTTGAATGATAAAATGAACATCAAATTCAAATTTAGCGCCTGAAAAATATATCCGAAGATGTAAATTTAAGAATATAAGTTTGCATAATGTTTTTCCACTGTTCACTTTATACACACGCAGTGCTATTAATCCAGCCTTCAACAATTTCCATCTACAAAATGAGTTTTCCAACATGATAAAATAATAAAACCAAGCCTAGAGCCTTCTTAGATTCATGAAAAATGCTTCATCAACATCGGTTTGGTAGATTCTGAGATTACTTTAACATGCCCTTTCTCAAAGTTTCCTCTTTATATATTAGTATAGAGTAATATAGAGTATAATATATAGAGTATAGATAAAAAAAGCAAGATAAAATAAATCTATGTTCTCTATTAGAAAGCAGAATGTTGGATGATCAGAAGAATAAAATACATCATTATCTTAGCTTAATGAAAATAGCTCATTGGAACATAAATTTAAGAGAGAGGGAATGAAAACACCGGTTATGGGGGCAGGTGTTGATGGTACGAATTAAGAAACAAAGCTACAACCACTACCGAGGAGAGCAACGAAGCCGTAGTGTAGGGGGAAAATTACTTTAAAGCTAAAAAGAAAAAGGAAAAAAAATCAAAAAAGTTTAAAATGGAGGGAGAATTTTCATCGTAACACGAATCTAAGCTAAACTAGTAGCCTATCCTGGTTGCGCTCACAACACATTGTTATTAATAGATGGATTTTAATTTATTTTAGAAAAATTTTTCAGTTGTTTATTTTTAGAATAGAAGGCAGTACCTGTTACTAGTATGCTGAATTATCCGCCGTTTGGGCAGCTGCATGAAACAAATAATTGCAAGATAACTTAAACAGAATTAAAATTTTTACTGAAAACTTTGAAATACCTATTGTGGAATACCTTGTCATGAGAAAGTATTTTCACCAAAAGGTAAATTCAACAGAATTTAAGCGTGTTCGGCCACTTCATATTTAACCTATGGGTAAGCCAAAACCAAGGCAAACACTGACAATTTTAGAGCCAGTTCGGAAGGTTTTTATACTGGCATATTTTCACGCACACAGACACATATATGTACATATACATATGTATATGTGCTATAGAAATCACGTCATTTCGATAAGAAATGACATAATGCGTTCGTGTACTGATCCGAGACATTACCGAGATCCTTATCTATCGTTTTGTCATCAGCCAAACATTGCATCTTACTTGCCTGTATGTGCAAGTAAGAGCATACAAACAAACAGTGTATATTATATACTGTTGAATGTAATACGTCTAATAAGGAATGACGTGTGTACGAGATGTATAGTCCCCACACCTATGATTACAGTTTTGTTTTTTCTTTTGTTTTTTTTTTTAGTTCCCGTTTTCAAAACGACACTGAAACAAAACCCTTACTAATTAGAACAAATTGAGTTATTATAATTGTTCTCATAGAGTGGTTAGGCGTGGGGGTGGTGACAATTTTCCGTTTCGTGTCTAAAGGAAACTAATGACACCATTTTTCGTACCTGTATTATAATATATATAATATTATCTATATGTATAATTGTATCCCCTAAATTTTTGGTGCACGATTTTAGAAAACTACGAAAGTGATAAGACTGAAATTTTCACGAAAATTTGTCTCCTCATATGGGATCAGATTTGAAAAAAGTTGGGTGCATCTTGATTTAATACTTTCTGAAAAAACTGGAAAACCAAAAATTCCTGAAAAAGTAGTTTTTCCAAGATTATGAAGAAATTAAAAACATTATTTGATTAAAATGTTATTTGATTGAAATTTTCACAATAGCTTTTTCTTATGTTGGTACAAGTCTGACAGAGGTTTCGTGTTTATTTGTTTGATAGTTTACAAGAAAACTGGAAAAGAAAAAACTGTTGAAATAGTTATTTTTCCACGATTTTGGAGAAATCATAAACAGGATCGGTTTGAAATTTTTACAATAGATTTTTCTTACATACGTGTAAGTCTAAAGAACCTTTGTACCTATTGACACAGTAGTTTCTGATAAAAATTTGAAGCAAAAATGAAATGAGAACCAAAGATGATAAGGATGATGTATTTTATATTGAAATGGTGATGAAGGTAACAAAGAATTCACTGTCTGTGAAATACTTCAGAAAAACTGAGATGGGTTCATTTAAGCTTCCAGCAATTGAAGATGTCGGCAAAATAACCTAGGATAAAGTGGAAAAAATTCCTCCGTCTCCAATACCAGGATTGACAAGGAGACAGCAAAATATTATCAAGTTCAATTTTAATTTTTCTAACTTCAATTTACATTACTTTTTTGAACCTACTTGTTTTGATTTTTCTGACTTAAATTTAATTACTTTTTTGAATTAATTTTCATATTTAAACATTAATTTTTTTTACTTACATTTACATTACTTGTACTTGGTTAAGATGGTAACAAAGTACAAACGTTTTTGCGAGTAGGTGGTTATCAATATTTTCCCAAAAAATGAGCCTTAAACTGTCCACTATTGGGTTGTTTACATTATCACTTCACTAGAATTTTTTTGGAACTGATATTCAAACAGTACAACACCAGAAATAGAACTTTTAACAAAAATGTTCAAAATAACTTACAGATTTCAATTTTTCAAGTTTCGACTTCTCAGATCTAACACGGAACAAAAACCCTGAAGTAGGTACCTAGAATTGGGAACTAACTTTCAACAGAACAGGTCCAAAAGTAAAACTTTTCATGAAAACTTACAAACCTAATTCGAGCTTTTAGTTTTTTAAGTCTTCATTTCTCAGAATTGACACGTAAACCCTTAAGTAAAACTGAAAACTAACCTTCATGCATAAAAGTTATTGTACTAAAACATTTAGTGATAACTTTCAAACTTAATTACAGCTCTCAGAACAAAGAACTTGAAACGAAAGTTGGCAAAACAACCGAATTGGCGGTTCTGATTTTGTGAAAATCTGTCGAATTGGAGGGGCAGAATGCTAGATTAGAAAAAATAAATTTCAATTAATATTTTATATAAGGGTATGAAACTGTATAACACTGTGTTGGTTTATTCGATTTCGCAAGAAAATTCAGCAATCTTACACCCCTCGTAATAATTATAAATAATAAAAAAATTCATTTACTCGACGAAAAAAAAAATTCCAAATAAATCTCACAGAGTTGAACAAAGTGTTAAAATAAGCCATTTAATTTATTTTTTTCACTTATCGAAGATTCTACTTAATATTAATCATTATTAAGGAAACAGGTATTATTTAAAAATTCCTTAATGTTATAGAAATCCCCAATAAGTATAAAATACTATCAACTTCAGAAAACAGGATAAGTGATATAGGTACATAAATTTTTCTATGGTCTTTCAGTAAACTAAAATTTATTAAAAATTTTCAGTTGTTCAATCGTCCTGATTTTTAACTGTTTACATCATTTCAAAACAAAATACAGCATTCGAAAGATGGAATCTGATAAAAAAATAATTCTTCATGTAAGTCACATGTTGCCTATACATTGCGCCGCAAATACGTTTCGAAAATAAACCTAACACGTGTACCTGCTTGAACGAATGAAATCTACAATAATTATTCTGTTTTTCAATTTTGATCAACCTAAAAAATTCATTTTTAAGCTTGAAAATATAAAAAATAAAAATAATATTGAAATTTTGTTTTTTTGAAACACCTATCTGTCTCGAATGTTTGCAATTCAAACGACAAGGTCGCACATCAGTTGAATCTTTCAATCTTAAGATTAATAATCTATTAAAGAAATTAGCTGAATTGGTCGTAAATTATTCGAACAAAACGTAAATTCAATATTATCAAATACAATTATTCCCAAAAATTTTTCACTCTCTCAAAATAATAATATAGTTATTATACGTTATACAATACGGGATGAAACCAGTATTAGATGAAATCTCTTTTATTCCTCTCAATAATTAAAACAATTTTCGTTTAAGTAGCCGAAAATAAATGTCATAGATTTTTATTGTCCTTAAAACTGAATGTTTTCAATATTCAACGTCATTTGACAAAATTTTGAGCATAATTTATTGTAGATTTACAGTACGCAGTTCAAAAATATTGTAGATTTACACGTCTTGACGTTAGTGTTTGTAGTGTTGCCTATATGTTGCGCCGTAAATATGTACGGTTGAACTCCGAATATTTAATGCAACGGTGCACAAAAATAAAAGCTTTACGCAACGCTAAAGCATATTTCTTTAATACTGAGTTGATTTTTGTTTTTATAACCGTCTCTTTGTGTATTTAAAAGAAACATATTCGACTCTATTTCAACACTTGTTGAATTGCAGATTGAAAAATGACGAAAATTTTTTGGACATGATCTTAGTAAATTATAACTATCCATAACTGCTGGTTAACCAAGTGTGACATTAAAAATAAATTTACTGTCAAGATATGAATCACGTAACTGGTTAAGGTCAATTAGTGAAATTATAGATTACAAACCAATATAAAAACGTTGGAGTTTATCTGAACTTCTTTATTTGTAATTTTAGTAAATATAAATTTTGTAAAGATGTGTATCTACTTACAACAAAGTATAACGAATCATATCTCGCAAAGTTGAAAAAAACGTTAATTTTACATCATATGGAATAAGTAGGTAAGTGATTGTGTTAATTATCAGAGAGACATCTATAAAAATTTCTAATTTTATTTCAATTTCCAAATAATTAATATCCAAGAAATATCTACGTCAAGTAAAATTTTGGGGAACAGTCGATGAAATCTCCAAAAATAAAATTTAAACTCATATTTGCGTTTATTAATAAAATTGACAGAAGAGTAAATTGTGAAATTGAAGAATCAGTTAGGCGTGAGAAAAAATAATTGAAGTGGAAGAAAAGTAATTAAAAAGTGAGGAAAGAATTATTCAGCAAAAAAATAAATTAAGGAGTGAGGAAAACAAGAGTTCTGAAATTTGCCCCTTTCCTAACGCCACACATTCTTCAAAAATACAAAACTTCGGACACATGTTACAAAAAATTTATTTTCCACTTATGTAGAAATCAGTGTTTCCCCAACTAGGTACCTACACACTCACAGTCGATAATAATCATTTTATTCCATTTATTCTATTGATAAGGGAAGCTGAACCTCGACAATGGTTGGTCCATATGACCTCACCCATTTTTTTTTTACCTCTAATTTTCTAGTTAAATAGAGAATTGAAAAATGGTCCACTTGACCCCAACAATGGTTGGTCCACAAGACACCACATACACTTTTTTTACTTTTCATTTCTTAGTTAATTTTTTCTTACATTTTGACTGACAGTTGATGGTCTTATCATCTGATTTTACATGTAGAATCCTAATTATTCCAGCAAAAAATAGCAAGACAACTATTCATTGATATAAGGAACTGAAAAATGGTCCACATAAGGTGATAAGAAATGATACAGCGAGTTTGGTGCTGGTCTATGACATCACTGAGATCCTTATCAGGTAATTTGTCACAGCTCGCATAACGTATCTTACCTGTACGTACATACAGGTATGAACATACAAATGTACTTATGTGTATTGGTTTAACGTCATAAAGATGAAACATGCTAGCCTTTGAGCGGCGACTGTTGTTGAGAGGTACGAGATGTTTTATCAAACATTATCTGACTGAAACGTGACAGAATGCTGCAAACACACTCAATCGGCATTAAAATTAGTCATCTATATGTTTCAATCACCATTCAGTGTTACCAACTTTTTAGTACTGTAAAATTGGTAATGGTCCACTTGACCTCCTGGTCCACTTAACCATACTCTACACTACATGGCCCAAATAAGTAGTTTGAAAATAAAATAAGGTAGAATGAAGAAAACAGATGAGGAAAGTGAGAAAGGAAAGAGAGCCACTTCATGTAACGTAGTTGGTTATGCTCAGTGAGTTGTCCCAAACAACGTCTTAAACCTCAGTGCAATTCTGTAAACTCATGGAGTGCTAGTTTTTAGATATTCCTCCGCAAGTACGTTCCTCACTTTTTTATTGTTTGTAATCTGAAAAACAAGAAAGGAAAATGAAGAAAATGGTAGGGAAAAAACAGCTGTATTTCTTTTTCTTTCAATGGCTATCTCTTTCTTTATCGGGTCTTAGGAGTATTATAAGACGTCTCATATCTTATTGTTACTCTGAGGCAGAGCCCGTGGGTGACAACAATAGTTATGAGTTTGCAACGAAATCGATTAGCTTTGACAAGAAAGTATAAGGGAGCGACAAGATAAAATTGCCAACAAAAAGAAAGTTTACACGATTTGCATTTCTTGCACAGTCGAGGATACATTGTAAATGATTTTTGTATTTAAATTTCATTTTGTTAAATAAACATTATCCCTATGTACTTGAAAGTATTTCGTAATCATGATTTTTTTTTTTGTGAACTTTGTTTTCATTTTGCGTTAGGCTTACTATCCTATGTGATGGGGGCTTAAAAATCGATTACCTAGTTTTTTTATGTACAGACTACCTAGTAGCCTATTTCAAAAATCTCTTGGATTTGGCATATTTGATTTTGAATGTATAGGACAGATACCCGGGCAATTTTGTGTGGGTTTCTGACATTTTTATCACTTTTTGTTGCATATATTGTTTTTTTCACTTTTTATTGCATACTTTGTTTTTTTCACGTTTTATTGCAACTTCCACTTTTTGTTGCAAAATTTGTTTTTTTTTGTGTTGCAAGTTTTTTTTTATTCCACTTTTTTTTTTTGCAAACTTTGTTTTTATTTTTCGTTGCATGTTAGGTCACCTTTTTTACAACGTACCTCGGATTAAATATTTCCAATTTAAAAAAATCAAATAATCAAAATATGATCAGAACTCTCGTTTATGTAGAAATATTTATTTTATCAGGTATCATTGAAAAAATGATAACAGACGTACCATCAATACATTAACATTTGAATACAGACTCTGCTCTGTTTGACAAAATTCAGTACGAAAGCCTGATGACAACGGATGCAGCGAAACAAGTCGGTCGTCGTTTTCGACGCAATTTAACTCCTCTTTTCGGTCACCGTTTCATTCGACTAACTTATTATCATGTCACCCTATACAATAATATAATATCTACATTCTTCAACTTTTCCGTACTCATTCTTCTTCAAACGAAAATTTCTTTCACAACTTTTCAGGAAAAAGAAACCGAAGAAGAAGCAGAAGAAAAGGAGGAGAAAAAAATTAAATGAGGCGATGATAATACAGTTTTGTCGGCCCATTATAAAAAGACGACAATAATGACATAATGACGTCTGTACAGTGAAAACTTGACATAGTATGCAAAATGGTTAAAGACAATCTTTGTTGTCGACGATACGAAAATGACTACACGACGCAAACGAAGAGAATAAAAAACAGGAAAAAAATAGTGATAAAGTAAAAACGAGACAAATTTAGTCTCCCTTCAACTTATTCAACTCAAAAAAAAAAAAGAAAAAAAAAAAAAAAAAAACATTGAAAATTACAAAAAATTTAAATAATATTTTTTGACGAAGAAAATACGAAAATCCTGTAAAGTACATGAGTTAAAATAGCTTTTAAAAAAAATGGTGGAAAAAGTACGAGATGATAATAACAATAATAATAATAATAAACGAGATGAAAAATATCCTGATTCGAATTTATTTTCCGATATAAGAAAATTAGAAAAATGGCGGGAACACGGATAAAAAGTAAAAACAAAAGAACTAAAGAAAAAAACAAACAAAAAGAAAATCACGAAACTAAAAAATACGTTTTTTTTTTGTTATAACTTGAATTTTTTTTTTCTCTTTTCACTCGGCATCTGTCTCCCTCTCGTTTTCCCTCCATCTTTCACTCTCTGTTTATTGTAACTTTCAGAAAGTGAAATAAAAATGGTGATAGTCGTTGAGCATAGCGTTTTCCATCATCAAATGTAAAAATATAATAACATATAACATAATAAATTCGATTAAAAAAGAAAGCTGACTCGCGTATTTTCGTCTTCTTGTCATCTAAAGAACAAAAAAAAAAAAAAATGAATTCCTCCTCCAACTCCTCCCCAAAAAAACAACAGAATTTATACATATTGGTATGGCTGGTGGAGAAATAAAGATGTTGCAAAAAACGAGGCAAACCTATACGAATAACTTCATAAATTCAAGCCTGGTAGAATTGATGTTAAGCCCAAGGAACTTTGTTATAATACATTTAATGTATAGCTACAGCAAGTCTGTGAGGCAGAATATTATTTTTTTAACCCATCGGCGAGTATTTCTCCACCGCAAGAAGTTGCGAATTAACTCAAACTTAGCGGCCAAAATCGTAAAAATAGTGTTATAAATTTTTCATTCGGCCACAAAAATCGTATTTTCTTATCTTTTGGTCGATTTGGTTTCCAGAAATTCAGTAAAAAAAAAAAAAAAAAAAAAATTAGGCGTGTTTATATAGAATGGTGACAATTTATAGATTCGAGTAGGCTCGTATTTTTCGATTCGTTTAAAAGTTTATCCCGTATGAATTCGACGAACTCTGCAATTTTGATCGTTCTTTTTTCGATATGGAATAACTCTATCGAATAGGTTATACATTTTCACTAACCCCCTTCTTGGTATCCTACCACCCCGTATTACTTTCACAAACCATATTTTGTTATCTTGGAGCGATGAACTCGTCACAAACAAACAGCAAAGGAGAGGATCTGTCGGCGGAGGTGATATTACAACGAGCCTGGAAAAATTTCGACAAAATGGTTTATTCGGTGTTGATAATACCCTACGGTGAACCAACAATTAGGAATCAGTTTTTTATGTTTCTTTACATTTCTGGAATAGGCGATGTAAACCAAATAAAGTGAACTGTGGTGTAGAGCTCAATCTATCCCCCATGTTTTGCGGTTAGTTCCTTATCAAACCCCCTTCAGATTACTAATAAAAAATCTTTCGGATAAAAATTTGGCCCGCGTTAAATTGGATCCCACCATTTATCGATGATCGATGCTAAGCCAATTTTCACGCTATAGGTACTTTTCTTATTGAATAGATCCGAAATTGGTGGTTTACCTCATAAGTTACTTGTAAACATCAAAGGTCATTATGTACCACAACCTGATGAAGTTCAAAATTATACATATTAACCCAGCTCTGATAAATTAAAGTGGTAATAAACCTACTCGATGACAGAATTTATCACATTTTCCGTAATTAACAAATATAATATTACTTATATGTAAAATAAGCGTGCTTATTTTAACATATCTTCACTTCATCTTATCGCATTTACCAAAACACTTCGTAATTCCTTTTGTCTATTCACTAAGTGCACTTTTCTTATCGAATTATAGAGTCATGGTTTGTACTTGTAGATTTTACCTCTTGTCGATTCATTTACTCTCGTTCATGTCAGTCGTATTTTATTCTCCTTTGGAGATAGACAGAATAATTTAGAGTTTGAGTTGTGTTTATTTTATTCCGAATTAATGTCATGAAATTTCCAATTTAATCTGTTCTTATGACATTTACTCATTAATAAACTTAGATGAAAGTTTTGTGCGTCATAATTAATCTTTTTGATGCAAATTGGCATTCATAATCCATAATTCGGAAAAACACTCTTACATATATATATTACGAGGCCTGAAGTGCTTTCGGCCTTGGATTTTTACTGACATACCTATAAATAACATTGTAGAATTTGTTGTTTCGAAGGAAGCAACGAACATTTAATTTTTGTGTCTGTGTGTGGGTGTGAGTGTAGTGACGCATGTGCATCGAATATGAGGGAATAATTGGCAAAATAATATCTGGGAAATAATTTTGTAAAATAATTTTAAAGACTTAGGATGGTACTGCTATTTATGTACTATCTTAGGTTGGTATCACACATTTTGAATAAAGTCGGAAATTTCAGATTTGACACAACTTCTTAAGTACAATTTTCAAACAGCACAGACATTTTGAACAAAGTTGAAGGTATTTACGATGAACTTTGTTCAAGGTTACCTGCACAAAATCCTAATCAATTGTAGTATGCCACCCTGGGTGGACACGATATCCCTGACAAAAAGTGAACAATGTAACCAAAAACAACATAGGCCACCTATGCCAAAACATTTGGATCTGGGAATCACATTGACCATGTTTTGGCACAAAACATGCTAAGACACTTATCTTGGGTACCTCAGCCAAGAACCTGTATTTGATCAATTGTTAGACATGCATTAGTTTGATAAAGACCAATAGTATGAGACTCACGTATGTAGAATGATTAATCAAAACCATAATTTCCAGCCTTGTTAATTAATTACCTTGTCTTCAGTACATTATTCACTCCCACATCATATAACATAATGCAAATGTACTATGTTAGAAAATATGGAAGTTCATAGTTGATTCTAATTTTTCTGTTGATATTGTTGTTTGATCTAATATGATGGCCTTCCAGCCCTGTTGAGACAACTTAAATTTAATCACCCTACTAATTTCTGTATTTTAAAGGATAAATTTGTGGCATCGAGAATTACGCAACACATTAACTTTATTGTACCAGCAACAGTATTTTTCAAGCATTTTGTTATCATGAATACTTCACAAAGCCTTGTCCTCCGATATTGTCAGCCCTCAAAGATATGATCCCGGTGGATACTTCCTTAATTCTAAGCTGTGGTGTATTACATGATGACTCCTATCTTCTACAGTAGTTGAGAAATAACGCAGTCATTAGATGCAATATTCATAGTAACTGTCCTCTCTACTACCTGACTAAAAAAATCTAAAGAGATAAAGGCTTTTTACTGTCAGAAATTATATTGCACATTGTGCAACCAATCTTGTTCAAAGTTGATCAAATATATGAACAACTTTGTACAAACATCTGTGCTCTTCTAGAATGATACAAGAAAACTTAAAGGTACTAAGCTGGAAATTTTGGGATGGGTACAAAATGTCTTGTATCATCTTCAGATTGTACAAAAATAGCTCTACCATCCTAGGATGGTACAATTTTGGATTTGGTTTGTAACACAAATTATAATTATACAAGTTAAGGTTTCCTAGATCATACCACAGCTGATATTTAAAAACTGAGAGAGTCAATTACTGATCCTTGTGATGAATAATGAAACTAAGTATAAATAACCACAAGAGAGCCAAAAATTTTATCAATATACTCATTTCCCCTTATTTACAAGCTTAAGAAAAAAATCATAGTCAAGGACAAATAATTAGATCATGTTGTTTTAATAAGCTTAGGCTTTAAAAACATGTTTTAGTATTAAAAATTGTTAATTTAGTTAAGTTTAAAACCTTCGTTATCATATTTTCAGAAAATTTTAATTAAAATTTTAGTTTGAAGATGGAAAATTTAAGTTTTGAGTTATCCCGGTAAAATATGCCCGTCTACTGGCAACTATCAACATCAGTTGATTGTCTGTAGATAACCGGTTTTTCTTATGATAACTGTTTCTCTCTTTCAAATATATACGTATATTCGAAAGTAGGGAAACTTATCTGAATTCGGCCTTATCTATCACGATTATGGCTAGTCCGTTCTCGCGGTATATTTGGCCGATCACTCTATGTTTGACTTCGGTACTGGCATAACCTAATAGTCACGTTTTTTCAATACACATTTGTCAACTCTGTTTGAAATTCGCTACATCCTCATTCATCCCCATATATGAGGACGAACCTCTGTAATACAACTTGCACAATGGTATGAATCTACATTGAGATTAATAAAGGTCCGGGTATGTACTTTATGTCTCGTCTTTTTATTACAATGTGCTAGTTCTTTCTATACGTGGGCGAAATGGCGGGGCGAATTATGTTTGTATTTCCATGACATGTTCTTTTTGGTGAGTTATCGATGTTTCATTTCAGCTACTTTATAAACCTTCCGGCTATTTATTCCATATCATCCACGTTCTAGGGGTTACTTTTATAACTTACCCTGGACTTGCTATGCAGGCGCACTAGATTTTGGTTTGATAACTGTTTTCAATAAATAAAACCACAATTAAGTATTTGCATAGAAAAATAAAATTTTCCACGTAAAAATAAAAGAAATAATCTGTTGAATGATCCAACGTTCAAAAATTTTCATATGCTTTCGTCAAATTTTAAATCCGCATCAACTGAAAGAAAAAAATGAAAACCTGATAAAAATTTTGTTTTGTGAAAACTGTTACACCCTTGAAAAATCGTTGAACGTCTACTGCCGGCCCACATTCAACATTCGAAATTTTTAAACGTTCAAAATAATGGAAACTTTTTTTGTTCAATTCAATCAAGAAAAATTTCATGGATACGTAGATACATAACATAAAAACAAATAAAAGAAGTTAGAATTTGGATTTTCGATAAAATCTGCTAACTTTATTTCGCCTTTTCTTTCGCTCAATAACTGCCACTGAAGACGATAACAACGAATGTGTGTAAGTATATAACGTTAAATTTTATCATCTGCTCAAAACTCAAAAAAAGAATGAGAGAATTTTTACTTTTGCTCTGTAGGTACAGACGTACCTACTAAAGTTTGTTATGTGAATTCGTAAAAATGGTACCTATTTATTTACGGCATTAGTTCACAATCAATAGTCTACCTATTTTTGGAAAGTGAACAGAAAGAGAGAGAATGAGAGAATCTCAGAATGAGAGAGTGAGAGAGACAGAGAGAGAAAGAGAAAGAGCGAGAGAGGAATACTAAAATTTGGAGGGCGCAAGTGTATTTTCCTCGAAATTACTAGCGGCTTTATGAAACTGAAAAATTTTTTTTAATTTTCCATTTATTTTAAGTACCTATTTTTTTAGTTATAATATTTTTCTAACAAACCCTCTAAATTTGGTTCATTGGAAGTGAATTCGTTTTCAATCGAAGGTTCCACACATTAACGATGACCTAAGATTGAATTACCATAATTTTTTCAACATTACCGCACAAGTGAACGCACGTTGAAATTAGTACCTATTTGTTGTTCAACATAAAAAAAAAGAAGATTTTTCAATCACAGTCGAGTAATGAAGTTCAATTTGACGGAATTTTCAATGTTGCAGCGTAAAATACAACGGTTTTCTTCGAATAGGCGAAGTTTACGAAGAAAATGTTCAGTCGAGTTAATGAAAAAATTAAGAAAGTTTCTCCTCAAGCCTACAATGAAATGCAAGAATTCATTGTGCTAAGAATCAGTTGCTCCACTGATTCTAAAGGAGGATGCTTCGTATAGTGATTTTGATTCTAGCTCAAAGTGTAAAAAAATGGTTAGAAAATTAATTAATTTTGTATTAAAGCTGATAGAAAAAACACAATCGATTCTTAAATAAAATATCAACGTGTTATTTGTGGTAATAATTTTTTTTTTTTGGCGTTTTGTGCTTTCTAATGCATCCTAACTGAACACATATCTGCAACTTTTCATTCGAAACATCATTTATCTTCTTCTCTATTATACCTAATGTATAACAAAGTATCTTTTTTTTTATCGCATTACGCCCTTCCAATGAATGAATTTTTACAAAATTTTTTCCCCCTGTTGCTGCCTATCTGCATAGGTTTATGCGTGAAGCTTCGTTTTAAAAGATTTATTCTCTGATCAATAATTAATTTCAAAAATTTTGGTTCTGAACCTGTTCTTTTCAAAGTTATTCTTCAATTTTACTTAATAATTTTAGATCATTGATTCACTGTTAGTTTTGAAAAGTGAAAATTGAAACAAAAATGAAAGCTATAATTAAATTGGAAAATTTTCACCGAAAGTTTTAGTTCACCGTCATTTCTGAGAAGTGAAAACCAAAAAAACAGGAGCGCTAGATTTAGCATTTCTGGGACTGAGGAACATAGGCTGGAGGAAGCCCCATATAGTATTTCAAAAGATTTTCTCGGCTTGCTCACATGCCACCTTCCCCCCTCCAAAAAAAATATAAATAAATATTTAAAAAAATTTGTGGGGACTCTCCCGTATGAGGTATAGGGGCTTGGACCCCTCGACAACAGTCGCCGCCCCAAAGGGCAGGCAAACAATCGTCCTTGTGACGTTAAATACACAAAATATGTTCGATCGTAATTACCTGTACGTACTTGCAGGTAATGTACGAGTACCGAATTGTGACACAATAAGATGATGTTACGATTTGTACACGAACCAGCCAGCCATCTCTTATCTCGATAGGGGATGATGCGACCTGGCCTCCCTCACCAACGTACGTATTATCTTACGTACATGTGTTTGTGTGCGTGCAAATAAGCCGTATATAAACCACCCGAACCTGCTCTAAAATCGCCAGTGTTCGCCTTGGTTTTGGCTTACCCGTACTTATGTACAAAGTGGTTGAACACGCTTAAATTCTGTTGAATTTCCTTCTGGTGAGAATATCTCTCACGACAAGGTATTCCACAAAATTAATAGTACATTACTATACAAGGGAGGAAAGTAAGAAATTGCAGACAAGTTACAATCGCTAACTTTTTGACTCTGTATAGTAAGGTATTTTATTATATAGGTGAATGAAAAAATATTTTGAATCATTAATTTTTGAACTATTCTAGTTATTTTAGTTTTATAAATCATAAAATAGCCCTGCCAGAAACGTATTTGGTACCAATGTGTCGTACCAATTATAAAAAATAAAAAAATGAATAAGAAGAAAGTGATAACATTTTATCAGTATATACCTATCAGTTTTCAAATTTCCTCATTGGCTCATCACTGTTATTTGAACAATGTGAAAATAGTCATCCTCAAGCAGGAAAACAAATAATTTTTTCCCCATTTGGTTATTTTTTTGTTTACTGTGAAGTCTCGTCGATAAAACCTTGTTTTTTCACCATCAATCTCATTCATAAAGTTGCATTTTTCTTTCACGTATTTAGTAAAAAATATGTTATACCACCCAACATGTTACAAATTAAAAAGTTCACGATACTCCGAAGTACAAAAAATTTATTTTCGATTTTAATTTTAGTCTTCAAACAATAATAAACAATTATAATTACAGACCTACGCATCCAATATTCTGTCAGTTTACCTACCATATCGAGATCACAATTTCAAGTTGTAGAAAAGCACATGAAAAAAACCATTTGTAATATATAATTTGATAATTTTTTTCTCCATATAGTGGAGATCTTATTTTGGTTGGTGCCCTAGGCTAGTGGTCCCTTTGCCCCCCTTAATCCAGCCCTGAAAAACAGAGTGCTGTAATAATTAAGTTCTAAAGTTTTCTCTAAAAATTTAAATTCTCAATGTGTTCTATCACAAGTTACTTCTCAGATCAACTTGAGGGTTTTAGTTTAGTGTGATTTTGAAGAACTAGACACTAAAAAATTGAGAGTGATAATTATGTTTGAAAATTTTAGTTCTAGACCAATTTTGGTGAAAATATCACACAACAGCTCAAAAGGCAGTTGATGTAGCTTCTATACATATAATTATTGATACTTTACCCAGACCTTTCTCATCATAATAACAAGAAACTTGAATACCAGTTGTAGAACTACAAACTTGTGGATTTGAACTGGCATACTACATATTTACCATTCAAAACAGGTAAACCCACATGGGTATTCCATCACCAGCAGTAACTGGCTAATATATTTTCTACAGATACATAGTATGGCGAGTCCCCATATACACTTTCACTAGACCAACTCCATATGAGTTGAACGATATGCATCGTTAGATGCTATGAGAGGTTGAGTGTGGACAGCATGCCACTTACACCTGATGCACACGAGCCCGTATTCACAAACATCACTTTAACCTCCCTTCCCTTAAACTTCACTTGAAAATGACTTTTGGTACAATTTTGTGTTTAAGAGTGTGATAACATTCTATTTTTACATTGGAACTCTCATAATAGATACAATGTTTCCACATTTTTATGTACAAAATTGTGTACAACAATTTTTTTAAGTTAAAATTAAGTGAAGGGAGGTTAAAGTGACGTTCGTGAATATGGGCCACAGTCTCACGTACGTACACGGGCATAGTTTTCTCAATTTAAGGCGCCATCTATCGAGGTCTTAAGAAACGAAGGAGAGTACAGAGTTGTGCACTAAGGTGCATATGTGACCAGCACACGTTGAGATTAACCAATTATATGACTGCTGGCTCAGGGACTCGAACTAGCATCTTACATACTCACCGGCCAAAAGCAGTGAACTCTACCGCATGGCTGTTCCACCTCCGATAATAACTAGCAAATAATATAATATTTTCTATAGGTACACAGAGAGGCGGGTTCTCACACCTATCTTAAAGGCATAAAATTAGCAAAAATTATTTTAATTGTAAAAATTAATCAACTTCTACCTGCTATTTAAAGGTGCCAATTTTTTGGAGTTTGTGTCATTTTATTGAACTCACGCTGAATTAAAACTGTGGGGTTGGACTGAGGACCCACAGTCAACAAAACTCTTTGAGAACCTACAGAAGTCAAGTACAGTGTGTACGTACTTTTCTAAAGTGGCTATTTCCTAGTATAAGTGGGAATTGAAGGTAACTCATATATGAGCACAGATAGAATAAAAGAAAATTTGAAAGGCGAAGTAAAAATGAGGATAACAATGAAATAATAAAGTAAACAACTTAGAAGCAGTCAGAATAATTTCAAATATTACATCGCATGCAATCAGAATTGTGTCAAAATGTCCACTAAATTACGTAAGTAGGTACTCTCAAAATTTCCGTAAGTTCTGCAAAAAACAATAAATAAAATAATAATAATAATAATAATAATAATAATAATAATAATAATAATAATAATAATAATATGCTAAGTTTGACTTACGAATACTTTCTGTTTGTATTTTTCAAATACTTGTATCAGCCAAACGGAATGAAACGGTTTACTTGGAAGTCCATCGATATTCGATAAAAACAAATGAAGAAATTCTCAAACATTAAATTCTATTTCGCATCCCAAAAGAACGAATCAGTGAGTTCTCTATCACTCGTGAGATTATTTGTTTGCTTGTAATTCAATTTTATTTTCTCGAAATTTTTTCTCCTTGCGCTTTTTCCTCAGTTACCATTTTCTTTCTTTGTTCCATTGACCTTCTTATTTTTTGTTTCAACTTTTTTCCCCGAATTGCTTCAAAAATATTTTAATTCTTTTGTTTCACTTAATGATAAATATTTAAAATACTTTCGACGGATAGGCGCCGTAAAACTTTAAGTAACCACGCACCACTAATGGTGGTGCAAAAAAATGGACAAAATAAAAACTAAGACTTATTCAAAACCTCGAATAGTCGTGAAAGTATATGTTTAGATTTTTTGCTTGCAAAAAATTGACTACAGTCAGACTACAAAATAAATTTTTACGACTTTTTTCAGAAAAAAAAAAAAAAAAAAAAAAAAAAAAAGCTAAAGGTTACGAATAAGTTTGGGCCGAAAACGTTAACACGGTTCATAAAATAGCGGTTGCGAGTAATTTTGTAATTGGTTTTTAAGCGTTTCAGTTCGGAAAATGTTAATATTTTTCATCTATAGAGGATGGAGGAATGAAACAGGGCGGTGAGCAAGGAGAATATCGTTAAGATCAAGCAGCATAACCACCTCAGATAGGTATGTATCTACCTATATCATTCAAAAACCATTCTTTTCGAGAAGAAAATTAATCTTTATTTTTGAAACATTAAAAAAGTGAGAACATCACTCCACGCAAAAGTTGTACCTAATAACGTAGGTAGGTACTTATTGTGAATAATGCATATTGGTAAATCCGAATTCTTGCCTACGTTTTTCTGTGCGTTAGTCCTCACTTCGATTTTTGACCAAAACAATAATTTGTTCGTGTATATTACGAGCGAGATTTTCTTATGTCCTCACTTACAGAATTTTATATTCCAAATTAAAATATTTTATGTACTTCTGTGTAAAAAATTAAAATAACCATTAATTCAATCTATATGATTATAATTTATATAATATATATTATCTATACAACTAGGTAAGTATTACTCGTTCTTCGGATGGGACCAAGCCAAGATAGTTGTTCTTTGAAAAATAAACTTCTAGTTGAAACTTTAAAACTTAATTAGCCTAATGCTTCCAGTTATTGGAGTTCCCCATCTCTGAACACGAACTACAACCCTAAAAAAGAACTGAGAACTAACAATCAGCAGAAGAGAAGTGATTTACAACTAAAACTATCAGCGATAACTTTCTAACTTGTTTACTTCTACAAGTTTTTTGAGTTTTTATTTCTCATAACTCACACAACAAGTCTAAAGCAGAAAAATGAGAACTATATTTCAAAAGAACAAGTACAGAACATTAACCATTAGTAATAACTTTCTAATTTGTTTGAAGCTCCAAGTTTCAAAGTTTTCATGTCTCATAGCTCACACTACAACCCTGAAGCAAAACTGTGAACTAACTTTCATCTAAACAGTTCTAAATTAAAAAAGAAAAAATCATCTCTGACGCCTGTTATGAAAACATAAACCAGTGCATTTATTGTTAAAAAAAAATAAAAAAATTTCAAGAATAAAGTATCATATGAGATTTGAATTCATTTTTTCTGCAGTTAGGGCTGACAGGAGTGCTGAGATTGTTTTGTTACATAAAAGTAAAATTATTAGACAGTTTATTATTTTGATATAAACAACTAATTGACCATTTATAAATTTATCTTTTTTTTTTTTTTTAGTAAAGGGTTTTTGCAAAAAATAGCGTGTGATAAGTGTGCAAAGTAGGTGACCGATACCTACTCGTGTGATTTACAGAGAAGGGTCCATATTCAAACAAAAAGTATGTTTTTATTTGTGCTAATATAAGTTATCATACGTGTTTTACAGTAGTGTTCTATGTAATGATGTTTAAAAATGGGACTTAGGAAGATTCACCATGGCTCCTTGCTGTGAGGCAAGTAAAGCCATTCCAGAGACCCGTATTCGAATCTGCATAGTTACTGAAACAGAAATTTGTTTTTTTATAATTTTTTTTTTAGTATTGTTTTTTTTTCATATTGTCTTGCGAATGCTCCAGCCAAATTCTACATAGCATTTAAAAAAACAAAAGGTGGTAGTCTTATTTTACTCTCGTCTCGTATACTTTTTCTTACATCCTACTTGCAGTGTTGCCGCAAAAAGAAAACAAAATCGATTCTCAAATCGATTCGATTCGAAATTATAAAAGATCGATTCGATTAAAAATCAGAAGTAAAAGAATCAATTCTCCAAAAAATCATTTTGATTTTTTCAAATTTTCGTTTTTCCCTCAATTTGCTTTTATATTAAATTCACTTTTCAATGTTCCTGGAAAAAAAATCAGGTTTTTTAAAGGTATGGAAACAGCAACTAAAAAGTTTGAAATCGAATACATGAGTAAATTATAAGATTTTAAAATGTATATTATCATCTGGTTCTTCCTGCCGATTTTAATTTCTTTACAGAAGAATCAATTCTTTAAAAAAATCGATACTCAAAAAATCAATTCGATCTTCCAATTTTTTTAAGCCAAAGAATCGATTTCTGAAAAAATCAATTTTTTTTCAACAACACTGCCTCCTTGTATGTTTACAGACGCTTGTGATTTTCAGCACTTGTTTTCGACTCACATAGGGGAAAGGATGGCAAGGAGTGTCAGTCGGGAAACTGCAGTTTTCTCTGGAACTACAGTAGATAGCGCCACCAAATTTCAGTATGTGATAGACCTTGTATGTTAGTGGACCATGATCGAATGAGTTTTTGAAAAAGCCATTTAAAAATAATAATCGCTGAAAGTTTTTTTTTTTTGAGGTGCTACTATAATATTTCGTATTTGTGGGGTAAGGAATTAGAAATTTTGATTTATAATTTCTCAATGTTTGATGGTATTATTCTAAAAAGGTAAGTATTCTCTATAATTTAATGTAATTACCAGACCACTACATGCAATCTTAAATTTTTAATAGCTTATTCAAAATAATTTCCGCTGGGAGGGCAAGTTGGCAAATTGTTATCAGTAAAATTTAAACTTTAATTTATACTAGATTTTTCAAAAAAATTGAAATTATGAATAAAGAAAAGCCGAAAAAGACGTACTGTCGGGATCAACTGGAGGATGCTTTAGAAAAACGACGAAGAACAGGAGCTTCTATCAACAGTATAGCAATTAAATATCCAATACCTGAAACCACTCTCAGAAGATTCAAAGATAAATCAGTGGAAGTAAGCCAAAATTTAATCAAGGTTGATATTTATTAATGTAGAATAGCCTTATTCGAATAAAGAAAATGTGAAATCTTTGCATTCTGCACGTATTTTAATAGAAAAGTTTCCATTTGCCAACTTGCCCACAGGCATTCGTCAACTTACCCAACATGTCGGGTAAGTTGGCAAATTTGACCTACTACAGAAATTGTCAAAAATCTCTCATTAATTATCAATATAAAAATCCAATTCGGGGCCAAAATGTAGTCAAAACTTTAAACTAACTTTTGCTGCCAAACGCAGCGCTCTAACTATGTTACAGCCTGTGTTATAAAATGTTGAAACTTACATTCGCCAACTTGCCCTCCTTTCCCCCAGCAAAATTCACACTCGTATCAAAATCATCTACTTTTCGCACTTGAATTACAAATAACTATTTTCCTTCTCCCGTAAAATTAGGTAAAATGGAGTTACGCTCGTCGCTAGCAATACTTTTGTGCTTACATACTCGCAACTGTTACTTCAACAGAGGGCATGATTGTGCACATAGTGCTATAGAATAACTACAACGTGGAATAATTTGATCCAACATCTCATTAGAAAAATCTTTCGTACAGAAACGTGTAAACACATTCGAAGGACACAGAGAATTCATTTCGAGCTATTTACTGAACACGAACGTATCATTCTTACGTGTGTGTGTATGTGTGTGTGTGTGTGTGTGTGTGTGTGTGTGTGTGTGTGTGTGTGTGTATGTCTGCGTGTTTACGCGCGCGCGTATGTGTGGTCCCTTATCAGCCTGTCTACACGATACTAAAACAGAAACTCCATCGTTTACCAAAGAGAGAAAAATTTGGGGGCAAACACTGGCAAAGTGTTTGTTTTATATCAAAGGTCGTTAATCTCGACCCGACGAAATGTAAAGGCGAACGATAAACATTTTCGCATAGAGCGCCGTGAGCCGCGAGAAATTGCGCCGACGATTAACTTCCACAGCGATCAGTCGAAAACAGTCTGCAGAATGGTGGCCGTTGAACGTTTTCTAACTTTCTGGCGCACAAATCAGATAAAGGCACCGAATAAATGTCGTTTTAGAGTCCACGTTTTTCTTCTCGAAAGGTACGTCGGTGTTTTTGTTTTTCTGGTGGGTTTCTTTCTTTTTTTATATATATATATATATATATATATATATAGGTACCCCTATTTATTTTCGTCCATTCGCTTCTCAATAGTCATTCTTTTGCTGACGTAGGTAATCATAAAAGCCGGTATGTAGCCGTCGAAACACTTCGGTGAATGGCTACAAGAAAACATTCGTCGGCGATAATATCATTATCGATATTGATATACGCGCAGGAAACCACTTCATCGGGCTCGATGGAAGGCCATCAACCAAATATAAGTAGAAGAAAAGAAAAAAAAAAAGAAGGTTTCAACGATCATAATATGCTTTCGCAGTTTGATAAGCTCGTATAACACTTGGGTAGCCGGTAACACTTTCCGTAGCCTTTACCCTACAATTTTTTCTCTCGGTTTTCGACAAAATTTCAAACGATATCAGCCTCTGTGCGTTCAAAGTGTACACACAACGAATGGATTTCAGCTGTAGGCTACCACAGTATAAATGGAGACCTGGTGAATAATTCAACGTTGTCGTTCCGTTCGACCGTGTCCCAATGTTGTAATGTTGTCGATTCTCATGCATTGAAATTCTTTTCATGAACAGAGAAGAAGCCGAGGAAAAATGAAAAATTCCCACCGTAAGAAAAACAAATACTACGAAGAATGAGGGGGAAAATAAAAACGAAAAAAACGAAAAAAAGAAAATGAATAAAAGAAAATGCCTTTCCTTCTTTCACAAAATAAAAAAATCAACCTAATGTTTTGTAATATTCCTACTTACATTTTTCTTTTCTTTTCTTCACAAAAATAAAAAAAAAAAAAAAAAAAACCTCCGCCAAAATTGTTGTTATAAATTTAAAATATTCTTAGATTTTTTTTTTCTCTTCTCTTTCTATGCCATCCTTAGTAAAATCATAATTTACTTTAATGGCGATACGTCCGCTTCAATATGGAAATATATTCCAGAAAAATATGGTAGAAGGTAAATCGACCGGTTTCCATTTTCAGTTAATATAACGACGATTTTTTTTTCTTCGCTACATTTTCAGTCTCTCACTCACTCTCTCACTCTCTCTCTCTCTCTCTCTCGCACCTATACATCTCTTTATTTCTGTACCCCGCCTTTTTTTCTCTTTCTCACTCACTCACTATCTCTTTCTCTTTCTCTCCGTCTCTGTCTTCCTTTAATAAACTCGCATTAATAATACAAAAGCTTTACGCACGAGTGGGAAATAAAGAACCGTAGAAAGATTTTTCGTCGTTGAGAAGGGATAGAGGTTTATTATGGCTGGTGGCGATTTTTTGACGTAATGCAGAAATTTCGTGAGTCATACCGTATTCCCTTTTTGTTATTGTTTCGACGTCAAATAGGCATAACTTTTATTTTTAAAAAAATCTACGTATTAAAATTGCTTTAGTATTTAAACCCAAGGGTTGGAGTGAGTACGTTTTTTGATTCATGATCTGATAATTTCGGCACTATTTTTGAGAATTCATTTTTTTTTTTATAATATGTATTCATTTTTGGGTTGAGTCCATTTCCAACCGTAATTTAATCGAATGGTTTCAAAATTTGAAAGACTTATTCAAAGTTACCGAAGGAAGAACCGTATTGTTTTTGGTTCAGATCGGGCGCACGGTCCGTCCGGTAGGTCAGTTTATATGAATTCTTTAATGAACAGTGTAAAGGTATCAATTTTCAATCGCTGAGCCAGAGTATTTGATATACGTATGTGTTTTACGTCACGTACGTTACCCATAAATTTTGGCATAGGTCTTACGGTACATTTGGTAGGGGGCTATTTTGTTGCATTTTTGACAGGTTAATGCCTGTAAAAGGAGTAATTTTCAAGCTATAGTCACAAAATTTAGTACAGATATTGACTTAAAGTATATCTAACACGAATCTAAATTTGATTTCTATTGCTATTACTGTTCACTCTCTGGGGCTGTTGGAGTTGTTAATTTTTCATGTTATCTCAATAAAAGTTGCAATTCTCTTTAAATATTCACAAAATTTTGTATAAACAGTACCTTTTAAACAAGAACCGGACCAACCAATGTTAATTTTGATTGGTCAATTTGTTCTCAACTTATTAGCTATTCTGTATGATTTTCCCTCTTTTATCCTTCTGATAATAGTCCTGAAAAATTAATTTTCTAGGCTTCATCCAAGAAAACACTCGTTTTAGCCGAAAAAACAACACGATTTCAGCAAAAGATCAATTTTCCCCTTCCCCACCGACATTTGTAAAAATTTAAGAATTTTCGCAGACCAACTTACAACATTCATTCTCATTTTGTATCACTAGTTAGACCAGACATGCGCAGTTCTGACTTTACCTACTTTGCACACTACCTTTTACACATCTTTCGCTCGTGCAAAAAATAAGGAAAAGCTTTTTGCGGGGCTTTTGTTTCGTTTTATTTTTATTTATTTTTGTTTCTCTCTTCATACGTCCTTTTCCGGGAAGGCATTATAAAAAATGGTTTATGATATTGCGAATTTGACTAACGCTACAATCACACTGAGAGCAATCATCGAATTTTTGCATTTGTACCACAAATAGGTAACTAATTTCATATAATAGCTGCCTGAAGGTAAGAGTTTTTATGTGACTTTCTAAGGTGAGTGTGAACAAGCAAATTTTGACACGTTGCAATAGTAAGAATAGGCACATGCACACTTGCAAATTTATTCACTTTTAGCAACACTTGGCATTTGCAAATTCCTAAGGCCGGTTTACAATTAACGGGAACGATAACAAGAACAATAAAGAGAAACATGAAAATATAAAATGTTGATGGCGGTGTTCACATACAGGCGAGAATGAGAAAGTTGACTGAAGTTCATCTTTTTCATTTTCCTTCTCGAATTTTGTCTACCACCCATGAGCAGAAATGGTCTCGTAAATTGTTTTGTTTTTTACTACTGATAAAATACTATGTATTAGATAATTTGAAATAAATATTGTAAATAATGAAGCGCTGAACTATGAACTGATGGTAATAATATATAAAAACTTGGTACTTAATGAAAATTCATGTAACTTATATAAAATTAATCAGTATAAAAAAACAATTGGTCCAGAAATAAATTGCTATTAATTGTTACCTATAGAATTGAAATCATTCTTTATACTATGAATAGGTACTTATGTAGGCTATAAGACTATAATAAATAGTCTAGATATCTAATGAGCCAATCGATCAAACAGTGTTTGTAATTGCAATGTTTGATGTGTAAATACGTTAGGGCTCGGTCTTTGGTACGGGATAAATGAGAATTGCAACTCTTACAATTTGTAACTGCCATTTGCGTGTGTTACTTGATGTGTAGGTATGTGGTTGTGTGCATGTGCATTACTCACGCATACTCACAATATTATTTTTACACATCAATCCTTCATCAGAGTATAACCCTAGCAGACCTCACGCCTTTTTTTCTGTAGGTTGAAGCAAGAACGGGTCATCAGATGCAGGTCAAAGGTGTGCGGAAACTATAATATTATTATGCTATTAGAATTTAAGTTTTACACAATTTCTTTCAAAGATGGTAGTAATATTTCATGACTAATTGGAACCAACATTATTCGTTAAGGAGTCACAGTGAGTTGTAGAAATCCTACTCGAGGGAACTTAAAACCGTAACATCTCCAATTCTCTTTTTTTTCCCAGCGTAAAACTAAGCATCGAAAGGTTTTTATGGACAGTAACTCGGATGACTATAACCCCATCAAACAGCCAACAGACGAAAAAGAAAAAACATAAGAAAGAATGAAATATTATAAAGGTAATTTTTTACTTACGTACTATCCCGAAATAGTTTTCACTTACGACGTTCTCGCCCATCTTTTCTTTCTCACCCTTAAAAATGAAAATTGCTCCATCAAGTATTCACTAACATCGTCTGGTTCTCCAACTTCCGTCATGAATTCATAAATTTTCACCCTCACCCAGCCGATGCCTGCGTCGGCTCGTGAAATTACACGCGAAAAAGAAAAAAGGCCCACGTCAGCATAAATATCAAACGAATAAGACGTCGTCGAATTTGCTGATTTATGACGATTTTTTTTTTTTTTTTTTTTTTCGTTCACGCCACATTTATCTCGTCAAAATGTATTACCTAGTTCAACACCCTCACCTCCAGCTGGAGAAAGGTAGGTAAGCTGAGTGTGAGGAGGAAAAAAACGAATTTACACCGACTGTAAAATATTTAAAGAATCGAATTTTTTCGAGCCATCGTTCACAGCGGAATGGGGTAAGGAGGTGCCACCATCAACACAAAAAAAAAAATGAACATTCGTTTATTTCGAAGGTTTAGGGTGATAAATGTCGCGACAGCTATGTTAATAAATGTGGGAAAAAAGGGGACAGAAAACTTTTTCGCTAAAACGCTGTGCTTCTTAACGATGTATTTTTTCCACCGTTTGCTTACCCCTTGATGGTTTAGATCCAGGCTACTACCTTTTTTTTTTTTTTTTCTTTTCCATTTTATTATGTGAGCTCGAATTTGAACGATTACCTACCTTCATCGAGCGAGTCGTTGATACCAATGAGAGAAATAGTTAACGGCGATGAATTATTGTCCTGTCGTACTTGAGGCGAATGACGCTCATATAGAGTTGGGTACACAATGAATGAAGGTGTTTATGTATACAGGGGTGACCAAAAGCGGTATTAGTTTGGCAACTAATAAATTTTCTGCAGCCATAAGAAGAATGGTAAATATCAAACAGTAAAATGATCGGTATACTTCGTGTAAAGGCATAAAAGAGGTTTGATTATTCGATATTTGACCACTTTATGTGTTACACCATACACGAGATATTACTATCAAAAATGAATATTAATATCTCTGTAAAATTACAATAATTAAATAAATAATTGATACACTGAGAATTTTATTGTATATCCAGTGTAAAAAGTTAAAATCTTTGAGATTCACAGAAATAAAACCTACAAATACTGGGAGAGTTGTGCTGGAATATTCCAATCTCAAAATTTTGGCGGTAAAATCTGAGAAAATACAGATAAAAAGTATCGATACTCCTAAGGAAAATACTGATATGTATTGATATGTATCGATATTTTTTGCACCACTAATACAGACCTACATACATGCATACAGGAAATAAACCAAGTTGATAGAAAATTTATAATAATAAAAAACAAAATTGAATTTAACAGTTGAAATTATTATTTTGAAAGTAGTTCTAGTAAAACATATAGGTAGTTTAATATTATGAAATATGATGACGAAAAACTTGGGATTGAGTGATATACTAACTCATTTATTGGGCGGATTTCATTTATTTCTTCTAATATTTCTTTCCCATATTAGTTTTTCTTGTTTATTTTTCATTTTCATCACAGAAGTCACACCTGAATTTTCTACTAAGCTTTCACTGGTGCACTGTTCATGTAACCGTGTTTTTACACTCAGAGCAGTTTACCCATATCTCGGCAGAAAATTCCTCCAAAAATGAACTACTATAATAATTATAAATAATGGGCATCGGCACTTTTCAGTGACGAAATACTGGTTATTTTTTGGTGGAGATTTCTTTTTTGATGGAACATTTTTTATTCCACATATGAAGAACTGTTGGTTTTAATTATTGAAAAAGAAACGAATAAATCTTTCAAACAATAATTTTATTATTATTTTACCACACGAACTCATTAAAACTATAAGTTTCATAACAAAAATTAATAAAAACTATCGTTAAAACTCCTAATGGCAAGAAAACCTGAATAGAACATAGTTTTTACCGTCAAAAGAAAAACCACAATCATAAACACGTATTGCTGCTAAAGCACCAACAGAAACCAAGAAAAAAAAACCAAAAAATTGACAAAATTTAAGTGGAATAAAAGGAATAACAAATTCTATTTATAGCAATAAGGTGGCTATACCTATTGAGGCGTCCGAAATCGATTCCTGCCACAGTCGCCAAAATTTTATGAGGCATACGAAATCGATTCCTGTCACGTGTCATAAAGTCAACCTTTAATGTATAGTGGTGTTTAAATGCTAATGACGTCACAATGTCCTAAAGTTAGGGCATCATGCAGCCGAAACACTGACTCGAGGGGTCTTGAATTATGTCTTCAAGACATTTTATTTTTTGACTTTGACTATGTCCTACGGCTGAATTCTTCTTGACTTGAATTAGACTTCATCAGACACGGTAAAACGCAGCTTACTTTTGTCTTCATACCTCAGCAAATTAATATGACGAATCAGCAATAAGCTAAGTTGTGTGGAAAGAAGAGCCTAACAAAGTTTCGATCCATACAAGGTTCGAAACCTACAAAAACGAACAGCAGAATTATTTTGTCAAAGACTATAATTACAAAAGAACTATAGTGTCGACAAAGCGGAACAAAGCATAGTGTGTAGCGGAAAAAATAAAAAGTTAAAAAAAAAAGCTATTGCAGACAACAAGTAGGAGAAACCATCAGAAAGCTGTTGTGTCTTCACCTAATTGTGTGTCTTCATGAGTGATGATTTTGTTGTGTAAAAGACTCCTAATACGAAACTTTAGGTCTCGGAGCTTTTGGTTAAAAGTGAGGGTGAGGTGAGATAATTACTGACATAGATGGAATCAAATCCACTATGCGAAGAAGAAGGCTCGACGCGGCCTTTATATGACAGAGCAAGGCAGTCATCTCGAACCAAGCTTGTCTGAAAGTTGTCTTCAACACACCAAATTTCCCTCCTAGCAGGTGCCAGGAACTCCATCTGATCGTATTGTCGACTGATGCTTCACCTCGCAGGTGTTTTCAAAAGATCGCCTTGAAGTGCGATGTGTAACTGGCAAAATTAGAAATGTCTTGTGTGTCGTCACTACTGATCCTTCGTGACGAAAGAACATCCCTAATCTGCCTTTGTCTTCAACTGAACCTATCTGGAATACAAACTACCATCCTAGTTGTCTTCAAGGTAGATCAGATTGAATCATATCTACATCCGAAGATGGTACACTTATAAAATTGCCTAACGTGAGGACTTAGATGTACGACTTGTGACTTGGACCTGCTACTATCCGCCTACACAAGAAGGACTCATTTGCAAAGACGAACCTAGTACCGGGTGTCGCCAGTGCAAAATCGAGAGTGATTTTAAAAGTAAAATTCGTCTTCACAAATCAGTTCTTCTTGTCAAGGAAATTTCCCCACTTATTGTCTGCTAATTGCCTTCAAACATGCGATGTCGATAACAAGAAGCGAGAGGAATTACCAAATGTCTACAGCCAATAAAATTACAGATATTAGAAATTAATATACGTCGACATACAATAGGCAAAAAGTGCACGTGGATGACTGATAAAGAAAAATAAAATAAAATATATTAAAAGACTGCAAACCGCAAGCAAAGCGTGGAAAAACCGGAGATAAAGCAAAAAGGTTGGCTGCATTCATGTCCGTCGATGGGTTTTTACTTCTATTCAATTCGTCTTCATTTAATATATGTCTCATGGCGCCAGTCTGTCGGATCGAACCAAATTATTGTCTAAAATTGTCTGAATTTGGAAGAATCGTTACTGAAATAAAATACATTATAATTGCCTGAAAGAAAATCAGATTTTATTTCTGTCTTCACGTCTTCATCTGAATATGAGTTCGAATTCGGATAATATAATGTCCGAATTCGAATTTTGTCTCTCGAAAATTTGTCTGAACTTGTGACGTCATTATTCTGTCTTATGTTTGTCGAAAATAATTTTTATTTTGAGGTCCAGATCTCGGACTTCTCACTATACATGGAAAATGTGCGTTTTAGAAGATCCTAAGCTTGTCATCTTCAAAAATTAATTTAAATTATACATTATGTACCTACTTAATTTGCTATAAAACTATTTCTGGTTATTTAATAGTAGGTACTTAGCTGTACACTCTTTCCAAACTAAAAATTCCACTCTGCAATTTGATTAAACATTATATTTCAATTATCAATTACAGCACTTTGATTCACCTTCTGAATGACCGAACTCCTCCAACCCCCACAGCTTCTCCACATAAAATCAAAATTTTAGAATCAGTGCCTTTTAAAAGACCGGGATATTGTGAAAAAACTATTGAAAATCCCTGATACTTGTTCGAATAACTTCACAAACGTCCAGTGTACAGATTACAAAATATTCCTGAAAGCATTCTAATCTGCCCCTTGTTTGTCATCTACGTAATTTCGAAGGAATCCTTTTCAATGCATTCATGACCTCAAAAAGTGCTCGGAATGGTTTCCTTTCAACGGCAGTATAACCATCGATTCAGTCACTGGGGCGACGGTCAGCCTCTAAATTTCATAACTTCATTCTTAACTCTTTATGACGCAGTTATACTCAAATTACTCATTCTTTTGCACTGGTCTGTGCATTCGCAATTAGACGTTGATCGTCGTTAGATCAACCCCCTTACCTCCTACCCATCTACCAGATTCGGCAGCATTTTCATGGTTTCATCGAGGTAGCACTCGTTTCTGGGCGCAAGCCAGTAATTAACAACCTGTTAAAACTGATGCGAAATTTAAAAATTGGGCGAATAAATTAGCCGTCGTACCAGGAGAAGAGGGTTGAAAGGTTGAAGGGTGGTACCGATGTAAATAGTGTCGAAAATTAGACAGAACACAACGATAATGTACCTATACCTATATCTGGACGTAATATTGTTTCTCTCATATTTAACATTTCCCCCTCTCACCGCACAGGTCACCCATTTCCAACAATTACAAAAAATACCACCCTCAACCCTTTTCTTTCTTTTTTTTTCTCGTTATTTCTACCATCGGACAAATTAAATTACATAATTTATCGGATCGTAGCGTCGCAACCGCATCGGACTGCATTCCCATCGTTCACACGTTTCTCATCTACCTACCGTACCACCATCATCCCCCTCCCCAGCCGCCCTACCCTTCAAAATCACATCCATAGGCGCGCACGTTGGCGACCGTCATTTGCACGGTTGGTGAAGTTCGGTTTTTAATTGTCGACTAAAACGCCATAATTAACGCGTCCTCAGCCACCAAAAACTATTTTGAAAGTAGTTCGAAGTTTTTGTTCGTCGTCGTATTTTTTTTTTTATTTTTTTTATTTTTCTCACTCTCGCGCCTATTCTTGTTTATTGTCTGTTTTGCACTTTAGCTGGGCACAGAGTCGAATGTATTTTGCGCCCATCACAGACACACTGTGAAACCACAAAGTCGTAATATCGTCGTCACAGTTTGCCGCACATTCGCAAATTATGTGAATTAATTTAAATGTAAATTTTACATCATTTTTGAGGCTCGAATTGATGATTTTCCAACGTATTTTTGTTGACCTTTTTTTTTTTTTTTTTTTTTGTAATTGTTTTGTGAGAAATACTTATATTACATGAAAACACAACACGCGGCAAGAAGAAGGCGGGAATAGGATTCGTTTTCCTACAGCAGCTTCTACATGAACGAGCAAAGGCAACGTCTGTAGTAAACCTGACAAACGTGTAAACGTGCCCGAATGAATTATTACGACATTCGTATCGAATTAATCTCAATATGAAAAACGGCCGGATGACTTGGTTTTCTTTTCTTTTCTTTTTTTTTTTTTGTTTTAGAGGGAATGTAATATATATTTATATATACACACAATTTCCCGACACGTTTTCGATAAATGGGAACTGGAAAATTTACGAATGTACGTCGTCGTGAAGGCACGCCCCTATAAGGTCCTGCACACAGCGCAAACATAACGACGTAACTGGCGAGAAAATTCAAAAGGACTACGCGAAATTTTTAACCGAATTTTATGCGAGAACCCTCGATATCGTTTAAAGGTTTCCCGAAAATGTTGCGTCTACTGATAATCTACATGTTTCGAACTGTAGTAAAATGTAAAACAATTTTAATTTGTCGTGTGTTAAGGAAACGGATTTTTTACAATACCTGATCAGAAAGCCAATGTTTACAATCGTATGTTACTGGTAAAAAGTAGCGCTTATCATTGATGAATGATGTAACCTCAATGTAAAGTGATTTTACATTGACTTGGAATTTTTATTTTTTGTAAAAATTTACTGGCCTGACTGGGAATAGAATACATGTAACCTCTGCAATGCCGAATGGTCACTTTACCAACTATATTAAGAAAGCTATCTGAGATAAAGTAGTCACCATGGGTATATTTGTATTAAGGCTTGAAACGAAAATGTTTTCGGGATTATTGTTTACTGGGTATCAATAAAAATCTATAGCTCTGTTTCATAGGATTACACTATCTTACACCAGCCTACACCGGTAGGGATATTCCACAAATATTCAAGTAAAACTTGGCATAAAGTCATATAACATTTCTACGTTTGTGGAATAGCCCTCCCAGTGTAGATTGGTGTAAGTTGGTGTAGTCCTATCAAACAGAGCTTAGTTATTGGTTAAAAATGTAATCATCTGATTACTGGTTATTGATGTGGCTAACCAAAACAACTTTTTTGGTTATTGGCTATGATTATTGGTTATTGATTGAGATAAAATTTGAGGTAAAATATAAAAAAAAAATTTTCCAGTACAAAATATTTATAATTTATTAATAATTTTCCAGGAAAAAATTGGTAATTTTTGAAAAAAATAATCAATAATATTGATATTTTATGAAAACGAATAAAAACTGATATTTTTGGATATGGTTCTGGTGGTATCAACATTCTATAGAAATTGGTTATTGTTTATTGGTTATGGAAATTTTTTGTTTTGTTCATCAGTTTGTGGTTTGCCTGGGGGGCCTAAAACAGACACCACTACCCGTCAGTCCCGACAATATTCTTTTACTACCATTGTCACAGCCAGGAACCTTGGGATAAATCACCTACACTGGATGGTGGCCACAGAATTACCACCACCCAACCCTAAATAGCCTGCCAGGTACCCGTTTACCCAAATTTCAACCATATTGGGGAATAAATTCTAATTTCTCTATGTTTTGGCATTTTCTAAATCCGCAGAAAACTCAACCAAAATGCTATTGAATCAGAGGTCATGGACTATACAAACCTAATAGTTACCCCATTGCCAGTTAAAAACTAATCAACACATCATTAATAAAAAGACACATGTAATATAAAAATAAAAACCAGTGTACATATTTAACAACATATAAAAAGTTCATCACAAAATAATTTAGTCTGTACAAAACAGACAGGTACAACAAAATATGATGTGCATTTGCATAGAGCACAGAAACATGAGTAAAAAAAAGTGAATAAAATATATTTATTAAAATTATTTATAGAAAAATAATCTGTAGAAGTAGAGAGGGAAAAAACTGGTGTGAGAATATAGAAAAATTACTAGTGGTTAGATTTCCAACTCTGTGGCAGCAACCGAGGCAGCAATTGCGGAAGATGGGAAGAGGGGAGTTAGAAAATGTTTGTATGCATTTACTGTAGGCAGAGCTGCAACAACATCTTCGAGAGGTGACAAGAGTGAAACTGAAGTAATGAGAGTGCAATGAACGGGTGAAAGATAAGAAGGATAAAAAAAGTACAGAAAGAAGTGAGTGACAAGAAAAAGAATGAAAAAGGTGAAGTGATTGAACATGAAATGTATGAACAGGATGAAGATATCTGTCAGCGAAGATATATATGAAAGAGAATAATAATTTAGTGGAACTTCAGGAAAAAATGGACAGAAATATATACACGTAGCCTAAGATTCTAGGCTACGAGAGATTTTTATAATAAGTATAGTCTAAATCCACGGATAAATAATTTTGAAAGGGGATTTTCAAAAAGTTATTTATTATTTGTTAATTTTAAATTTTTGAATAGGCTGCAGGCGTCAAGTTCCCAAATAAATATTGTCAGTTTGTTTAGATTTTTAATGGTTATTGTTCTGGTTCTGATTATAGTTGTGATTACAAGATCTAATTTGTCTAAGGTAAACTACCAATTTTGGATCAGCACCAATTAGCAGTTAAAATTTTTAACCATATGCACAGTAGTTTTAAAAAGTAACAATAGATGCATATTAGTATGAACACTGAAGTAAGTAGACAATATTCTGAACATTTTGATCTGAGCTAGCCAATTGTACACCTTATCAGTCGAGTTCTAGAAGCTTACAAAGTAGACACCTCAAAAATGTACAATTTTGCTGTGAATAATTTGAATTTGTTTGAAGGAAGTGTAATAAAATTAAGGTAAGATGATCATTTATTGTATTTTTATATTAGAATCGTTCAGTAATAGTCCATAAAATATATATATATTTTTTTTTAAATTTCAACCTCACGGGACTCTTATGATAAAATGATTTCAAGGGTTTAAAAAACCCTATTTTTACATTTATAACAATAATTTCCTTCATTTTTTATCATAAACTTACTTTATAAGTATTCCTGAACTTATTCCACCCTATTTCAGCTTTGTACCTTGAAAAAAAATTGACCCACAATTGATTTGACTCACATTTGGTACTAATTTCATTTATATCTCAGACTATGAGTCAATACAAATAATACTAATTGTGGGTCGACCCATAATTGGTAAAAAAAAAAAAGTGAATTTTAAAAATGTTGTTACTTGAAACAGAATTATATAACAAATGGGAAAATAGGCTAAATGGTGTACATTTAAGTGTAGAATGATAGTGTACAATAATTATGAAACAATAATATTGAAATTTGGTACACTTACTTATATTCACACAAGAAAGAAGCATATGTAGTTTTTGGAGTAGATCATTTTTATGGTTCGTCTATTATTTTTAATATATAGTACTGAACAAGTAATGTTCCATACAAGCAATATACTTTTCAAAGTCAGGACATTCTGGCAAAAAAGAAGGCAACCCTAGAGTACCTTCTATGTATTTTCAACGTTTTACTTTTGTTCACCAATTTAGAATACATCTGATGAAGACATCCCTCAAATTCACATAGATAGAGTACATAAACGTAATTCAAAGTATATCAAAAGTGTAATGGCATAAAAAAGGTACAATTGTACCTGAATCGACACTCTTTATGTGTTACACCTTATACTAGTATATTAATATCAAGAATGAATATTATTAATACCTCTAATTGTGAATTGTTTAATTAATTTATTATCCACACTCATATGGTGGACCTTAACTTTCAAGAATCAGACTTTAAATAAAATATTTCAGACCCAAAGTAAAATTCAATAAGGTATTAATATAATAATTTGTACATACAACAGTACAAAAATAATATTCAATTTAGAGAACAATATTAGACAGTCTCAGTTATCAAAGTACAGTATGATTAAAGATCGTGTGACATAAAGAACAGTGCAGTACAAATATTTTATTTGAAACATTTGTTTATATACCCTTTCAGGGATACGTCTTTACGCTGTGACTAGTGTGTGTGTGAGTGTGAGATAGGGATTTACTGATTAAAGGGATTCGTGTATTTTAGTATATTCGAGGGACCAGTGTATTGAATTCACCGAATATCCCGTTAGAAAACGTACAAAATATTCAAGGAATGAGGAAAAAAAATAACAGTAAATAATTTACAGGGATGATTGTCAACAAAAATAGAAATATTTCCGCGTATTTGAATATGTTCGTCTATTAGTAATTAAAATAGACGAATGTATACATTACAAAAAGGTACGCAATGGTTGCCTATTTAGCGCCGGCATGTCTAACCAGAAATCATCGTTCTGTATTGGTCCAGTGCCATATGGTCAAATGTCTATCACTTACATCCTATTGTGTTGCATTATTCGGGCTTAAGTCGTTCTGAAACGTGTAATTTTCAATCAATAGGCACGGAATCAACAAACAAAAAAAAAAGCAATGCTGAGAGTGGGGGAAAACAAACTCGCAACAAAAGCAACAAAATCAAAGAATACTTTTTTGCTCCATGCATTTTTTTCTCGCCTAACTTCAGAAGGTAGTTGCGTGCACTTGTGACTATAAAGCTCAATTATCCAAATTTTATCGTCTCAACTGTATCTTTATGTGAAAGCTGAAAAATCTGATCGTGAATTGAAACTGCGTGGTCTACTGCAGCCTTGAAAATAGCATGTAAAAACCAAACAACAACAACCACTAAATTATGACAATAATATTGTTGGGTTCTGCCACTACCCCACGAGCACGGGCTCATTAAAGTATAATGGGCACTTTTCTATCCAAGTCTGAAGTTGTACCTACTGCAGTAAAATACGTTCAACCACCGTGAAGTAAAATAATAAAAAACGAAAAAAGTTTGAAAACGTTTAATTAAAAACGGAAATTAATTAACGCGCCCGTTTATTCTATCGTAACGTTATACATTTCCCTACCGCAATTCTTGTTCACCGGTTTGGCTGAGTATAAAAATGGGGGAAAAACGTAGAAAAAGAAAAAATAAAAGAAAAAGTAGAAAAAAGAAAAAAGCATTTCCTTTTCCTCGTTGAGAAAAACGATAACAATTTGCCAGCCACCTAGAAAAAAAAAAAAAAAAAAAGTAAAAAAAACACTAGAAGTAATAAAAAATGTTTTGGGTAACCGACATCAAAGAAGCGAAATAAATGAAGAGAAAAATGTCGGAAAATAGGGAAAAAGGATGGGACTGTAATTGGTGGAAAAGCAGCGGAGGTGAAGGAAAAAAAATTGTAGGTTAAGTACAAAAAAAAAATAACACAAACGTAGAAAAAGAAGAATGAAAAAAAAAAAAAAAGAAGATAAAAAGGTAATTAAGAATTACTTACTTATTGTTCTCGGAGCCAAAACGAAAGACGAAGGAATTCCTGTTAAGATTTTTTGCACCCTGCTACTGAAATTAACAAGAGTTTTCAGCAAAATAACTTGCCTTCGTTGGTCCTATTGTTTTAATTACCCGTCGACTGGTGGAAAAAGAAAAAAATAAAAATGGGAATATAAAAAAAAACAATTAGAAAGGCAGGTACCTACTAAACTATATATAATACGAAGGTATACAGTTCGTTTGTGTAGAAAAGAATAGCTATGATCTCTTTGAATGTATTGGTAACAATACTGACTGTGATGGATGACGTTTTTTCGAATATTAAAACGTCAACTGATAGAAAAATTCTGGTTGGTTGAACAGGAACATTGTGCTAATTCCATAAAAATTTGATGAGACCATATCTTTTGGCAACGGCTGACGCGATCTAAGTTACACCCAAAAAAATGAAGAACTTTTTTTTTCCAAATGGAGCTTTCAATATTCTGAATTATCGTAAACGTCTCAACTATAATACAAACCAAGTGCTCATACTGATAAGTAGGGTTATGAATTTAGTGCTTTAGCACTTTTTTCTCTAATACAGCCTATTAGAAATGGAGTAGCCTACATAGTTTTTCAAACCAGAAAATTTATGTGAAAATAAGCCACATTTGTTAGGGCAGTTTTCGGCACTTTCATCTTAAAAGAGCATTATTAAGCTTTATTTAGCTTTTTTGAGAGCCTTTTTAGTCGTTTTTAGGTTAATTTTGCTACTTTTAGGAAATTTTGAAGAAAAAATGAAAAAATGTTTTAAGTATAGACTAATAAAAACCAAAAGTACGCAATAAAAATTGAAATTTTATTATTTTTTTTAAAGTTGAAAAAGTCTAAAAAACACTTAAACCCATATTCACAAATGTCACTGTGGCGATTATACATCTCGTACGGACATCGTTCCTTATCAGGCATATTATATTCAACAGTATATAATATACACTGTTTGTTCGTGTGCTCTTACTGTACTTCCATCCGCAAATGCAACGTCCTTCCATACAGCCAACCCACAATCAAAGATCGTGTGGATCGAGTACTTAAAAAGACTTTCCTTCTAGTATATTTATAAATTCACCTAAAAAAAATATTTAAAATCCTTCACACTACTCCGTTTATATGAGCCGTAATGGTACTTGAGTACTCGATTCGTACCATTACATAAATAAAAAATAAATAAATAAATAAATAAATATATTCTCCCTTTTGCCTTTTATTACATTTATCGGGGAGACCAAATTACACATCACCATTTTTCTCCGTCATAAAGAGCAACCAATTAAACCAGATAAAATGGAACCAAAAATTTTGATAACGACGGTCCCCTAACTATCGATATTTTATTTATACTCGAGTTTTAGAAAAATCATTTATATCGCTTCCTATTAAGGTACATAAAAAAAATATTATTTCGCCACTTCAAAAAAAAAATTAAATTAATTATATATTTAATTATGCACGAATATTCGTAAGATTATTCTCCGATCACTCCATTATTATTATTTATATTATCCTTTTTCACCAGTCTTTTTACTTATTCCTTTTTCTTAAATCCTTTTTAAATTTTCTCTTATATAATTATACTTATCGATATCGAAGCGGAGGTTGTGATCGAAACTATTTCCTCAAATAATGATTAATAAAAATGAACCAAACCTTAAAAACATCATTGTCTATCATGACAAAATTCCAAAGAAAGTGAAAACTAGTAACTGACTTACCAATCTGCTCGATACTACCTAATCAATATAAAATCTTCTAAAACTGATGACGAAATACGTGGCTGATAGGAAAAAGATGAAAATAAAAACGAAACAGTTAATAAAATACACAAAATAAATAATCCACAGCAGAAAATACGAGAAAAAGATTAGAAATAAATGACAAAAATAAAGAAAAGTATGAAGGTTTTTGCACTAATAATCATTAATAATAGTAAAAAGATGCACTAACGCCGACTGAACACAATTAATGAGACAAAAATACGATGTTTGCCGAACCAAGAACTGACAGTGACTGACTAATTGCGCAAAATATGAACCATGAAATGAGCGATCCCCAGTATAGCAATATATGTGTCATCAATTACCTCAAACAATAGATCATCTATAAAAAATCACTGAGTCAATAGTTCGATCACAATCCTAGCTTCTGATTGGCCATCTCCATTTCTTTTGTTTGAGTTTTACTCCGTTTCCCAGAATTACTCATACGCCATTTACTATATATTCATTAAGGGGCAATAAAAAATTCCCACATTATTACGTTCATGCATGTTGCCTATATCCAACAATGTACGGAACTATATTATTCATCGACACACAATATACGTTTCACCAGATAAACTCCTTTATATATTTGTGTGTGTGTGTGTGTACGTATAATTCCCCATTCTCCTATCTATACAATTTGCCTTGTCGCCATCTGCTATTACATCTCTGTCTTCTCCGTCGATCGCCTCACCAATACTAACACACAAATAAAATAAAATACAAATATGTTTCACCGTCCACCAACTATCCGTTTTACACAACTACAATAATAGGTTTTTCCGTCTTTTATACTTGTGTGTGCGTGTATACTGACGACAACCAGTTATATATATGTCTTTTTGTTCTCTCCTTTCAACCTTCCTTCTTCTCCATTTGGCTACTTTGAATAGAGTGAGACAAAAATAATCGCCATTTTAACAGAAGGGTTTTTACATCAGTTTACCGCCATTTCTCCGCTCACCTCTTCTAATAAATATATATATCATCTCACCCTTTAACTATTATAATACACCTGTTTTTTTTTATACTCCAAATTAAAAAAAAGGATCGCCATTACGTCTTCATTTTCCCTGTTTCAAATAAAGACTGACAACTTAAATAAATAAATTGACTTGTCTTTACGCCATCTTCGTTCATCTCCATTCACCTAAAAATTTCTCCATTTAAATAACAAATAAAAAGATCGATCAATTATAGTGTACACTTTTGATTTACGCCTGTTACTTCATCACCTGTCATTTAATAAAAATTTACGCCACACACCAACAATTAAAATTACGCACCACACAATTAAAATTACGTACCACACAGTGAAAATTACACGCCATACAATAAAATTACACGCCACACCATGAAACAATATTACGCACCTCATGCCTTGCTGTCGACAGCCTTTTATCACGCCACTTAATTAACCATCACATCACCTAAATAATTATCACACCACAACTATTTCAAATTATAAACACCATTACGAACACTATTAATAAATAAATAAATTTCACATACCCATCTTCTTTTTACACCCACACCATACTTAGGTACTGAATTTGAGTACCATTACATTTTTACCTATGGAGCAGTTGATTTCAAATTCTTGCGAGGTACTCGGTGCCTCCACCATGTTGGACTCTGGGGGCGTGGAGTCCGTTGAAGTATGAGGTAGACGAATGTTAATTATATCACCGGAGAATAAATAAATGAGAAAAACACAAGTACCCCACTAATAAATGAATTTAATGAAAGAAAGATATTCACATGAACGGACACAACTCACAAACTGAACAGATTTACGACGCAACTGAATAGGAACTGAAGAATGACGATACAGTGTTACCAACTAGTAATTGAACAATAATTAATGTACCGACAGTTTCAAAATAGTATATTGTATGACAAGTGCGTAATGTGGGCTATTATTTTACCGAGTGTGAAGAATTTGCAGATGAGGCGAAGGGGAGTGCTGCAAACTTGACACGAGTTAAAATAGCCCACAAGCACTTGTTCCACACCATACTTTTGGCAACTAATGCACAAAAAAAAGTATAGCAACAACTTCCACTCTCAATAAAAAAACAAACTCATAAAATGAATAAATTTTGGAAATTATACCTAAAAAAACACAAAAACGGCAAGTTTTTCATTATTTTGCATTTTTTATTCGTTTATTTTCAAACAGCTAAGAATCATTAACAAATTATAAGGAAAGTAGTTTCAAGTAAATTTTTTCCTCTTTCTAGCAGTACTAATACCAAATTTATAGCTTAAACAGGGACTGAAGAATCATTGAGTAAAAGACTGAGGTTTCTGGATTTCAAAAAAAAAAATTTTTCCATCAATTTGTGTTTTTTTTAATTGTTTATTTTCAAATTGTTAAAGATGATTAAAAAATTAAACGAAAACTAAATTCAGGTAAATTTTCTCCTCTTTTCAAACATACAATTTTCAACTTTCTTGCTTAAATAGCGACTGAGGAATCATTGAAGGAAAAAGGAGAAGTATATCTAGATTACAAAATATTGCAAAGCTCCTATTAATTTGCTTTTTTTTAGTTTATTTGTCATCAAGTAGTTAAAGATAATTAGAAAGTTATATGGAAATTTTTTAAATTTTATCCACTTTCGATCATTACAAACTCCAGCTCTCTAACATAATTAGAGGCTGAGGAATCATTTGAGACATTTTTTCTGAAAATTGAAATGTTGTGTTTGATTACACTGGCAACTTGATGAATATTTTTTCACAAAATAACTAAATAATAATATCAAAATAATTATAATCTTCGAATATTTTACACCCTGTTGCGCAGGATTTTGATGTGTGAGAGATTATAAAATTATCGTCTACTTCTCAGCCAAAAATTCGTTTTTTTACATTTGCTGTACATGCATGTAAAATTTGTTCTTTTGTGCATGTGTTGCAAAAATGTATTTTTTCAACACTTACCTTAAAAAACAGACGTTTTCATGCCTGTTAACTGTTTTATATTTCAACACTATTTTGTATCATCATTTTTCAACCATGCAAACTGTGGGGACCATGTCCTCCCTTCTTTCGGGGCTCGGCCCCAGTCAACAGATTGCAGACCCAGTCCATCACCAAGTCCGTACAATTAAGTCTACAGATGTTAAAAACAAATAGGCACTCGTAGCACTTAGGCTAAACAGACGAGCAACAAAATTTGTTCTCTGTTTAGCCGACATGTTACGAGCATAGCCTAGCGCGAACGTGCGTACAAAAACGCACGTGCCGCGGTCTAGGCTAAACACGAAACACGCGCCTATCTTTCGATACTCGCGGATGACGTGCATGTTTAGCCTAACATATACACCGGCGATGCCTTTCGTTAGTCGCCGGTTTAGGATTGTTATAAAAGGTTGGCTGCCTTACCAAAAGGTAACACCCGAACACACAATTCCAAATTTATACGCCTGTGGGTTTTAGAGGTGAACCCACACAAACTTTGATATTTTCTGTTCTTTCATACATATGCGCCCTAAGTCTCATCAAACATTAATGATACATTTTAATTATTGTTTTTTATAGACAATTTTTTTTATTAATAAGTTTCTTTTGCTCAGGGGGGGATGATTGAACATCTAACCTCCACATTCAAAAGCTAGCACCTTGACCACCGCGCCACAAATTATGGTAGGAGGAGTTGTGGTACTTTGCACTTATATATTTGCCAGTTATCAAAATATTTATTTTTCTCCATTTTTTTTCGTTTGTTTTTTGGTGGAGAGGGCGTTGAAAAAAATTATTTGGCACTCGTGCGAAGTACGTAATTGCTAATGTCGCAGTCACCTACTTTACACACTTGTATCACAAATAATTATTTTCAGTTGAGTGTTGTATAAAACATAATTATTATATAACTGCATACACTTCGAATTGATAACCTCATTTTTATAGATGCTGATTAAAAACAATAGACGTTCACAAGTAATCCATCAGCCAAGTGAGTAATCGGAGAGCAAAACAAGGGTATGGAAGAGGCAGCTTCCTGGAGGTTTAAGTCTTTAGGTCTACCTATTTTATAGCAACTCTACAAAATAGATTGTTTTTTTTGGTTATTTTTATTTTTTTTTTGTTTTTGTTTTATGCTATACAAAAATGGGCGGAACCCAGAAAGAATGTACGAATAATGTCGAATTTGGTTAGAGAATTCTAATCTCTGAAGAGAATAAATATTTTTAGACGCTCAATTCTTTCGAAAAGTGGGTTATATGTGAAAAAGGATCGCTGATTCTAGCCAGCTTTATGTGTAGGTACGCAGTTTCAGAGAAATTTGCTGTGGCAAAGAGGAACATAGTAAAAACTAAAAATAAAAAAAAAGGAAATATACTGCTCGTATAAAACCAATTTAAAGAAAGCGACTGGCGTATGCAAATATCGTTATAATTTATGATGTATTAAGGTACCTCGTTATTGGCCATAAATAAAATGTTTTTCTACCATTCATTGTTGAGGTACCTAGCATGAGGAAAAAAATTGAACAAAGTACATGAAATTTTCAAAGAAAAGGTATATTTCGTATCTTTTACATTCGTATATATTGTGTATTTTGTTCGATAATGGTGATCGTTGTACTTCTTAATACACTTTAAAAATGTAATGAATTACCAACATTCGACGAAGTTTGTTTTTCTTGTTTTTTTTTAACAACTATAGTCTGTAATGCATAGATTTTAACCAGGTTTTACTATTCCATACGTTTTCAGCTTAATAAAAATAATGTTTTCACATAAAAGCAAAAAAATAAGTTATAGATATTCTGCAAGTTTGTTATTTCCATAATAATTTATCAGACGCAAGTAAACCCCTATTTTTTGGATTTCATTTTGTATCTTTTGTTGTTTTTTATTGTGTCTAGGCCGACTAACCCGCTTAATTTTGAATATTAATTTTGCATAATTAGTGGTCAGCAAAAGCAAAAAAATAAGACTACAAACCAAACCGTAGTAGTTTTGATCTTGCTTATGCAACAACCATCTCCGAGCCATTTTGCACTTGTATCACAAATATAACAAGATTTTTGTTTTTGTTTTTGTTCGTTTCAGCATAATCAATTTCGGTTTCTATTTTCTCAATCATTCACATGTCTTCGATAGGAAAACAGACTTGGATGTAGGCTACACTTAATGTTGATGGTCGAGTCAGTAAGCTAATCTCATCACCAGTGTACCAAAATGACATCTGGAGGCTATATTATATTTTTTCAATAGGTATTGTCATTTTCTAAGCGAGATAAAATTCACCTCAGTTATAGGAATACATACCTATACCTAGTTCATTTGATTCATAGATATTGGACATGGGAGGTCAATATGTCCATTGAATAAATAAAGGACGAAATAAGGCAGACGTAGTGTACGATGAATTAGTATTCAACACAAAAATACGTACGCATCGCACCAATACACATATTTATTATTGAAAAGTAACAAGAAGTATGTTAACTCTAAGAATACCAGATTTAGATAAGGTGAGTGCGCCAGTTTGCAACACCACACCAATTTACTACATTAACCTTTTTTACTTTATTCAACTGACAAAAATAAAGTTCCATTCTGCTGAAATTCATTTCCGCTTTTTTCATCAGAAAGGGAGGTTGATATGGAACCTAAAAAAACTAACTTGTACTTTTTATCTGTAACTGGGCAATGATAATAAATGTGAACTGATTGTTATATTACAGTTTTTTCAATTATTGTGTTGATTTACTTATTAGAATTCAAAGTGCCGGTTGAGGACAATAATGTCAGTAGGAGTGATTGTTGTGAATATTTTGTGATTAATTTTTTTTTTTTTTCAATATCTTAAGTATTCCTGGAATTGATACCTATCAAATAAACTAAGTCACGAATGAAAGTTTTAATTTATTGAAATATAAGTGTTGCATATTGGTAGATAAATATTCACAATATTCAGTTTGAAACGATTTTGATGAAAGTGTAGCAAACTGGCGAAGTGTCTATTAAAAATAGAAACCCTAATATGCAACACATGTTGTTAAAGTTGATCCATTTACTTGATTGAGATTTTTTTTCCATTTTAGCACTGCCTTTGTTCAACATACTCTCCAAATAAGCTGGAAAAGGCTGTATATTCATACAGACTTTTATGATCACTTTAGGACTACAATCATTTAATGAAAGATTACAATTTTTAGCATTATTCAAATATGTATGCCAACTACCATGCTAAGGGCACTTAAAGGCTGAATGCAAGAAAAATACTTAGATCATTCTTACATTTTCCCAATTATCATATAATTGTATACTTAAGTATGTAAATGAGCATGACTCTCTCAATAGGTAAGTATAATTCCATATGTATAGTTCTTGGATTCAACCCTAACTGTATTTTGAAGAACACAAAATAACATATAAACTGAGAATTCAACTCGGATCTTTGCCTTTCTGGATGTGTTGCAAACTGGTACCGACAACGTTGTAAACTGACACACGTACTGTTACTAATGGCATCATTAATGTTGCAAAACTGATTGACCATACTCCTAGACATTATCTTGCAGAATGTAGCTCTCAACGTACCTAGTAACAAATTATTTTCAATGACATTTTTAGATTTTTCATGAAAAATCACATTGGTGATTGGACTGGTTTATTTCCATCGACGTTATTCATTTGATGAGCAATATACAGTATTTCGAAGTTTACAAATTTCTTAAGGCGTTGCAAACTGACTCACTTACCTCAAAGTAAATACGAAATATTGTATCGATAGAACAACAATTAATCGTAAGTGTGTGATATCACTGTTGCCAACAAGTGCCTCAAACAATCAGTGTAATTCTAACCCCAGAAAATGTTACCTAATATTGAAACAAGTGGAGGTTAAAGGTCGCTCTTCGTAGATAAAAATGTGAAAAAAATGAAAACGAGAGAAATTTTGGTAAAATTAATTTACTAAATTGGACGCATCTGCTCCAGCAAGAGTGACGCAAATTTTCCAATTATCCAAACGGAACGCCGCTATCTCGTCGTTCGGCTTCTGCGGCGATTAATTGATCTCCAACTCTCAGTCTCACAATATACTATACCCATCTAAATCTCTGAAATCACGAACGTTCAATTCGACTGTACTTAATTACCATAAAATCGACGTATAATTCGACATACTTAGTGTCCCGTGGGTGTTGACGAAATTAAAGATTTCCGAAACCTGTAAGCCTTTCTCAGCCCATGGGGAAAGGACAAAATGGAACTAGAAAAAAAGGTAACACACACTCACACACACACACATACATATACACACACAATAAAATTCTCGATGCAATCTCCAAAATCGATTAAGTTTTTTTGTTTTTTTTTTGTTTTTTTGAAGAAAAGTCAATTTTATTTTTTTTGCTCTTTCTCATTCGTTTTGGTACAAAGCATTAACTTTGTGTTTGTCCTTATGGAATGACACGTTTCTTTTCCCTATTCCCTTCGTTTTTTTTTTCCTTTTTCGCTTTTTATATTTTTGGTCTCACAAAGAAGAAGTAGTGAAGAGGAAAATTTTTTGGAACTTTACTCCGCACGATTTGACCCTATCGATTCGTTTTGGCTCGCTAATTTACGCTTTCGTTGTTTCTTTATTTCTTCTCCAATATTTTTTTCCTTTTTCATTTTTTTGTTTTTTTTTTTTTGATCTTGTAGGTAGGTATTTCACTTTCTATCTGACTTTTTCAGTCTGTCTCCTTTTTTTCTTTTTTGTAATTCGCTCTTTTTCTCTCTCTCTCTCTCTCTCTCTCACTCTCTCTTCTCTCTCTGTTTGCTTGTCTCTATCCCTCTTCTCTCCGCCTTCCTTTCAACCTCAATTTGACTCTCTCTCTCTCTCTCTCTCTCTCTCTCTCTCTGTCTCTCTCTCTCTTACCCATTCACTCATTTCTTCACCCTCACTCACTCTTTCAGTCATTCTTGCCATCAGTTTTCGTTAACGAGCGCTTTAATTAAGTCACGTGATCCTATTATAAAAGATGGTTTTCTTTTTTTCGTTTTTTTTTCTTCTCTTTCTTTTCTTTTTTTTTTTTTTTTTTTCGTATTTCACCGACGTCCAAGTTTTTCGCATTGCTCAAACACGTTTTTCGTTTTTACGTCGAACGAGTCCATGCGAAAATATTTGGCCCAAAAAATCGCCACCGTGTGACACTGTCACTCAGAAAAAGGTTCACGAAGAGGGGAGACGAAAAAAAAAGGACAGGTGAGTAGAAGGGTACAGACCAATATATATACAGCATCCTAACGAATAGAGAGGTTTTTCATTAATTTTGTTCGACTGAGTTTGGTTTTTTGGTCGATGTTACGCTAATGACTTCTTCATTGTGAAGTTTTTGGACATCAAAAAGGCTACTTAAACAGAGGACAACTCCATCAGATACGTAGGTACCTACCTAATACGATATTCGCACGTGTCTACCAAACCAAATAATTAATAATGAGCTAAAAAGCGATGAGTTAGGAAAAGGTGCTGGTGTTAAAGGCATGACTGAATGTGCAGATTCGAACTATAGGATTGGGGAAATGTGAGTGGGCGATGTATGGAAAACAAGAACAACAACAACGGTAATGTGATCCAACCCACACATTCAAATATCTAACTGGGAAAGATAAAAAGAGTTCTTAAACTTGACTCTGCGCATACCTAGCAGCCGCCCACTAGATGCGTGAAAAATATCGATACGTATCGACATTTAAGTGAAAATATCGATATCTGACTGAATTAATCCCTAATCTACTCGATAAATGACGATACTTTTATTAGGACCACCAGTCGTCTTCCTCTCACGCTCCTGCCAACACTCGACTTTCTTCATACAATCACTTTTGTACATCTACACTCGAGGCTACACCGATTTTCGTTCCCCCACTTATTCGTGAACCTTCGTACATATTTGTTTCCTACATATATTTCAGACTTTGTATTTTTCATATTTTCTCCGTTGCAGTTACACACTTCTGAAATGTAACTTCGTTGACGACTTTATTTTTGTTATACTTTCTTTGAATTTGTCAACTTCAACCTCTATAATTTTGCACTAAATATTTTGTATATGGATATTTTCCCTGAAATATCAATACGTATCGATACGAAAAAATATCGATATTTCGCACCACTACTACCTACTAGACATATTTATTGTTGAAGGATGCTTTTATGCAAGATCAAAAAAGCGTTACAATGATTCTCTTGTATTCTTAACGAGTTCCTTTTGTTCCTTAAAATGAACACTTTTTAATGTTGGAATGCTGTTAATGGTGTAACTTAGCTATGAACTCCACTGTATAGTATAGCAGGTAAAGTAGGCTGCATTTTAGATGAAATTAAATACCAACGTTATAATTTACTCTATGATTTTATTATAAAACATGCAGCTTTTTAATAAAATTCGAAAATTTGGCTCTTTTTCAGCATTTATTCAATTTTTGTTCATTTTTTGTTACTAAAACTAAATTTTCATTTACAGACCCCACAAAATGAATTGTATATTCCTTTTATTAACAATTGTGGAGCTGTTAACAAAATAAGTGAATAAATGCCGAGGAATCGTTTCTTTTATAGTTATAAGTTATAACCGCAGCTCTGTTTTCGTACTCAAATGTTTATATACCCACCTAGACTTAAGTATTGTAAGAGATATCTGTGTCTCTTCCAAACAACACAATGAAAATACAGTCCTTCGCGATAAACTATAACTCCTCAACACGCAGTAAAACGTCATTATTTCACTAATGGCACTTCAAATTCTGTGTAAATGAAAAATATCAATTGCACGTATTAACACCAAAACAAATGATAACCCAATACTTCTACACTTACTCTTATCACAAGTTAGCAAAACAGTATACATTGCCAATAAGTTATCGACTCCATTCAGACGAGCTCGCTTTAGATTCAAGCAAACTAAAAACAAAATTTTTCCTTAGCCCGTAGTATATCGTAGGTACCCAGCAATCTTCTACGATATCGACTCCAACGACACTTGATTTCTCGATTTCGTGGCATTTTTTCACTCGTATCAGATTTGTAATAGCAATAAAAATAAAACTTCTTTCACTTTACTGAGAAACTCGTAAAAATTTATACTTTTGAACCGTGTGAAAAGCACGGAAAGCCTCACAAGCAACGATGCAAAAATGTAAGCTAAATTTGTCGATATAGTATTTACGACTCACATTCCGTAGGTACCAACCTTCATTTACCTATAAAAATGGTAACGGTAGGTCCTACGTAGTCCTGCGTTAATAAAAACCTATCCGTGATAAAACTGAATTTTCAACAAATCTCAAAATGAAGGACGAAAAAAAAACAACAAAATTCATACTCCCCTTTATTTGCACTATTAACCCGATAAAATAGGGGAAAATGTGTTTTTGTTTTATTTTTATTCAACAGACCAGGCAGAATACCTTAATTGTAATTTTTAGTGAACCTTTGAAAACAATAATACCAGTAGTAATGGTAATCCTATCCTATAATACGAGCAATAATTATATGTATATGTGTATGTATGCATGTATGTAAGTATGCAAGTCTGTATGAACGAATGTATGTTCGTCAGTTTTCTTAGAAAACTTCGTAAATCGAGAAAATCAAATTTTACAGAAACAAAACAAACTGATTCAAAAAATCAGAAAAATTTTCCCAATATAAGTAATAATTAATGTTAGTATACTGTAGAAGTAAAGAGAAATCAGAGAAGTATAAATTAAAGGTAGGTGTGAAATACCTTGTTGTGAGAGATATTCACACGTAGAAGGTAATCTACAGCTTTGCGTATTCTACCACTTCATACATTTAAGTAAGGGAGAGCCAAATCCAAGGCAAACACCGGCAATTTTGTAGCCAGTTTTGTGAGCTTATATACTGGATTTGGCGCGCACGCACACACACACGCCCACACACACGACGTATACATATGGTATTATGTCATATTTTACGCCATTTCTTGTCTCAGTAAAGTGATAAGAAACGACGCAGTGTGTTTGGTGCCAGTCTGTGATATGACCAAGATCCTTATCTGGTAATTTGTCATGGCCTGTATAATGTATCTTACCTGCACATACATACAGGTATGAACATACAAACGTATGTGTTTATTCATTTAATGTCATAGAGATGAAATATGCCAGCCTTTGGGCGGTGATTGTTGTCGTTTGAGCCCATGTACCTCATACTAGTATTGTCCCCACAGTAGGTAATTTGTTTCCTTTCACTCTCCCTCGTTTATTCAAAATTGTTTAGACTTAACAAGGTTTTTAATCTAAATTATAGTCCATGTAAAGACTTGTGTGGTTTTCAAATTAAAAACCACCTAAGTCAACTCTTTCTTCAATGAAAACTCACAAGTTAGCAGCTAATATAAATTTCACCTTACATTCCTGGTAAGCCCGACTTTTGTGTTTTTCAATTATCCTCCAGGAGCACTGATAATGACATTAGACTTACAAGGTCTTCAAAATTCAATTTGTTGATTTTTTTTCCTCAAAAACCTTTAAAATCTAAAAATCGTCGACTTTATCAGTTTTTAAAGAAAACCAACTGTGTATGTGTATGTATGTGTGTGTATGTGAGTGTATGCGTGCACAACGCACACTCTCATAACCACACTATTATGTTTGTACATCAATCTTTCTTGAGTATAACCCCAGCAGAACTCATGCCATAAAAAATCTACTTATTAAAATTGCTTGAGTATTTGGACCCATGGGTGGGAGTAGGTATGTTTTTTTTTTTATGATCTTCTGAGCATTTTAGCCATATCGAAAATTCATTTTTTTTACTCCCTTTAGCACCGAGTCCATTTTCAGGGGTAATTTTGACCAGATGGTTTCAAAATTTGAAACACATATTTGGATTTACCCAAGGAAGAATCCTATTGTTTTTAGTGCGGATTTGGGGCATTGTCCATCCGGTAGGTCAGTTTATATGAATTTCTTATTGAACAGCGTACAAGTCGCAATTTTCGATCAATAGGCCTGAAATTTAGTACGCATATGTATTGTATGTCAAGAAAAATACTTACTAATTTTGGTGCTGATAGGCCTTACTGTATGTCTGGTAGGGGTGATTTTGTTGCATTTTTAGCGGATTAATGGCTCTAAAAGGAATAATTTTCAAGATATAGTCCCAAAATTTGGTACAAATATTGACTTAAAGTATGTCTAATATTATTCCGAATTTGATCGATATTGACAGTAGGGTTCATTCCCTGGGGCTGTTGGAGTTACTAATTTTTCATGTCATCTCAGTAAAAGTTGAAATTCTCCTTCAGTAGTCAAGAAATTTGGTATAAACAGTACATCTCATACAAGGACCAGACCTACCAATTTTTGTTTTGATTGGTCAATTTTTTCCCAACTAATTAGGTATTCGGAGTGATTTTCCTCTTTTACCTTTCTGATAATGATCCTGAAAAATTCGTTTGCTGGACTCCATTGAGAAAGACACTCGTTTTAACCTAAAAACAACCCAATCTCAGCAAAACGTGAATTTTCCATCACTTCCACCCGCATCCGTAAACTAGATTTGAACACAAACACTAAAATTTTCGCTTATATTTTCGTAACAAATACGTAGACAACTGCACTATACTTCGTTTTGCAATGTAGTAGTTTTTTTTCACATAAATTTAATTGTTGTTTTTTTTTGCATAATGCACAATTATTGTTACTACATGAAAGAGAACCATCGAATTATTTACTAAAATCGTGCTAGTTAGAACTTGGAATAAATTTTCATTAAAAAAAAATATATATTATATTAATTTTTGACACAAAAATTAAAAATTCATTCATAAAATATTTTGAAAACATGATACTGAAACATTATTTTTTGCATGCATCGTATTTATGTGATATTGGTAATTTTCTGATAAAAATATAAATATTTTTTATACGATTTTATTAGAAGAATGTTGGTAATAGAGATGATTTTTAAACAAAGAAAATCTACTTTTTCTTTGTGAAACTTGCTGCCCAAGAGTTTTTTTAATATACAATCTATCATCATCAAATATTATGATTAACTCTTAACACAATGGAAAGAAAATTTCTCAAATCAAATCTTGAACTTAGATAGTTGATAATTTGTTAATGATGATATGGGCAAGGATGCATATAGCTTAGCTAATTATAGCTTTTAACCAAAGCCATTAACCAATACGTTCCCCCTTAGTTAGCCATTGCTTCTGGCCAAATCACGATTTTTATTCATAGATTTGTTCTTTTCACCAAGAAAAAAAAAATGAACTCTGTTCAAAATAGTTCAGCACGGGAATAAGAAAGTGTAAAAAAAAAAGTGAAAAAAATATACCGCAGTTCTTCTGCAATCAAAAGAACGTTTTAAGGAAAGTTCGAGCGAAACAATAAAAATATTATCAGTTATCACACAACCAAATGAACGATTCAGAAACGAAATTCCAAATTATCCTATGTAATAAGAGTAAACCTTTTCTCACTTTTTCCACACATCCATTTCATTTGGTGCAGACAGTGTACGCAGCTTCTACACTTTTTTCTGTACTAAGTTTACACTAAATTCAAAAGAACGCCAATATACCACTAAATTCCAAAAGAACATACTTTATGAGCTATATAGTGCAAGAATTCTTGCACTTTTTTGACCGAAAAAACAGACTTGTTCATAAGTTTATCTTTTACGTGATGAAATCCCACTAATTTCAAACGCTAAATTAAACAAGAAAATCATGAGTGGAGAGTGGGGGAAAAAATGAAAATGCTAATTTTTTTTTGGTCTTCAATTTGATTTTTGCCTTTTTTTTTTTCTTATTTTTGGCGTATTCAAATAAGTAAAATTAAATGAGCTGTTAAGTTAACGTATCCATTAGCCATCTAACGAATTGGAGTTATAGGTAGCAGCCATTACCCCATTAGCGTTCGCTTTTAGTTTCATAATTTTGGAATTTAACTTCAGTCATAGCTGTTGGCTTTTGCAATGGGCTAAGCATCCCTGAATACTATCTTCTATTATTTAATATGAATTTTAATATTGATACATAATGGTTATTTAAAATTGGTAGTCTTCGGCTACCTACTCATTCATGGGGCAATAATGGAGACGATGATTTTTTTCTACTATCTTTTCAGTTTTCTTTCAAAATTTTTATTTTTATTTCATTTTTTAAATGCGGTCTTAGCTTTTTTATTCATCGCATGACCGCGCTGAGCAAAGCTCGGTGAACCTGGTATTAAATAACAATAACGCCTAAATAAAAGAAGAAAGAGATTTTCAATCAGGCAGGAATAAAGAAGATCAAACAAATCGATATTGTTCTCGTTTTATGAAAAACATGACATCGATATTCGTAAAGCCTATTCTATACAATGAAATGAATATTAAAATGTCTTGGTTCTTGTTTTTGAAAATAAATTTTTTTTATAATAGATACCAACCTACCTTCTTTTTTTTAACGTTCGGATATTATATCCTTATACAACGAGTAGCTGCCGTATTAATGATACTATCGTTTATGTTTTTGTTTTTTGTTTTTTTGTTTTTTTTTTGTATAAAATAATAAATTAATGTTGTAATTAATTGTCGTAGGTGTCAACTGGGACTGGTATACTGTCGCATTTTGTAAATTTGAATATCGTCGTACCAGAAGCGTTCATATTGGGCGGCCCAGGTGACCATCACGTCGACATTGGCAGTCCCATTCATTTAATTTGCGTCATCGAAAAAGTGAGTTTTTTTTTTTTTTCTCGTGTGCATAAAAATATAATTTATTAGTTCTTCGAGAAAAATTTACATAAAAATTCATTAAGCACTAAAAGAAGGTTGGGCAAAAAGAGCTCCTCAAATTTTCAGTTCAATAAAAAACCAACCAAACTCCGAAAAATCGTTTGCCAATATCATCTGTGGAATACCTTGCCATGAAAAGATATTCTCACCAGAAGGTAATCTACAAATTTGGCGTGTTCAACCACTTCATATGTAAACATACGGGTGAGCCAAAACCTGGGCAAACATTGGCGATTTTGGAGCTGGTTCGGACTGTTTATATACGGGCTTATTTACACCCACACCAACACACATATAATATAGTGACTACGTACGTTCGTGTGAATAAAAATGAAAACAAAAATAAAAGGTTAAAAATTTCTGAAGTCAGCCAAAAAATATAGCTTATGCTTATGGCTAATAGCTTATGATATGTTTGGCTTAAACTTATGACTGACTCAAATTTTTTAAAAACCTTTGGTTTATAGCTTAAATCTTACGGCTTATGGCTGACTCATCATCTTCGGACTCACTAATTGGTACCTAATTCACTAATTCCATTGAAATCAATCAAATTGATTAGGTAGGTATGGGTCAAAAATAATCTATTTGGTTAGTTAAAAAAGTTATTGATTTTTACCAACGTCCATCACTTAACAAAACATTTCATCGTTATTGGGCAAATACCCCAAAAATAGAAAATCTATAAAAAGAAGCCATAGGACAAAAATGTATGAATGGATCCGTGGCTTTTAGCAGCCACTTATTATTATTGAATAGCTATGTCCAGAGCAAAGTCCTTAACATCATACAGGTTGGCGAAATTCCCAGGCAGAAATCGGTTTTGTTTTGTGTGACTCCATCAGTTCCAATTCTGTCAGTTACATTAACTATGCTTGCCCATCTCTGAAGATACCAAAAATTTATGCAAATTTAGTCTAATTAATTTAAATTGGTGGAATCAACAACCAATAGAGAATGATACAGAGGCAATTCAGCTAGCAATGTCATTTGTCTTGCGAGCTGAATTTTCGTTTATATCGAATTTAACGAAAGTGTAGAAATTTTAAAGACTTTGGGTCCAGACAACACAAAAACTCATACAAAAACATAGAATAGTCTACATCACAGAGATGTACACACTAATATAACCTAGATAGCCAAGTCGCATACCTTCGGCATACCTTCGCTACCCACATTATGCAACGACCCTCATGTCCTCTGCAATACGCATGTGTGTGTAAAGTACCAACCAGCAGCTATAGTGTGATAAGGGGAGCATGGGTCACCAAATTAGCTATCTAGGTTATATTGTTGAGCACATCTGTGGTCTACATTTCACATTCTGGCAGTTTTAAAAATCCACAATGTGTTCTGAGCTATTTTTTGCTGGCTTATTGAGCATAACATGTATATAGCTGACACTACTCGTAAGTATATAATTTTATATATATATATATATATGCATACCTGTATATACTTATCTACATGAAAAAAAAATTAAGTCAAAATGAGAAAATGGAGTTAATTGTTATGTTCTCTCATAAAACAAAAAATTATCATCACCCTCACTCCTAACCTTTCCGTAATGTCAATTTAATACTCCGTTTGTAAGAAAACTGGGTAATTAGCACATAAGGTAAAATCATTTTAGAAAAAGAAAGGTGCGAGTTCCATTGAGGCTGTGCTCATGAAGGATTGATGTGTAAACATAATAGTGTGGTTGTATGTGTGCGCAATGTGCATGCACACATGCACACACCTACACATCAAGTAACACACACAAACGAGAGTTACCATAAATTGTAAAAGTTACGCAAATCTGACGATCGTAATTTTCATTTACCCCCTACCATAGGCCGAGCACTAAGTTACACATCAAAAATTGTAAAAAAGAAATTATCGCAATAGGAAGGTTTTTCAGAACCTCGTGCACAAACCCTAAAAACAAGAATGAGAAGCTGAATCTAACAGTAAATTAAATTCACAATTAACCCACAACGAGAACCACAAAATTGTTCGAATGGGGAAATTGTCAAAAGTGAAAACGCATTGTAACATCAATATAAATGTAGATTGTGCACCATTCACTAAAATAAAGATTAGAGAATTCGAACATGTTTATCTCTGCCATACCATTAGCCTACTGGACTGATTTTCATTCTCGTCAATTGTGAACTCATGTCTTCATTCCAACTCCCTCCAAATTCCGTTTCAGCGCTTAATATTACATTATTTATACTTCTTTTGAGATTTGAACCATTATGGTTTGTTTTAGAGTCCTCAACCGCCACAATACGTGTTTTGGTACCACAATTCCAAAATGATTAACTACGATGCCACGCGAAAGGGTATCATGGTGGAAACGGATCCAAGTCCGCGTACGCAAAGCAAGCTTACCATACTGGACGCGACGGAAGCGGATAGTGGCAACTACACTTGCTCAGCGCCCAATACACTTTCAGCCTCAATATTAGTCTTCGTATCAGAAGGTAATTTCATATTTGGCGAAGAAAATCATGATATCTTTTATACCCGAAAACCTGAGATAATAATTCTGTACGCACCAGGCAGTGACCACAATCGTAGTAAAGATATTTGAATTTATACGAGGTTAATGCTAGTACCTACTTATACCACAGTCTATGTCTGCAACACTACACTATACCCTGCCATTCTTATACGGCAGCACTCCAACCAGAAGTATCTCTACCTCTACAGAAGAAAAATTAGGGTGAAAACCCCATTTCCACAGGCCCTCAATCAGAGCTTTGTCGTACAAATTTAGCAGCTGTTCCACCACTGATGAGCCAGGCAAGTGTGGTGAACCAGCGTATACCTGCAGATTTTATTCCAGCCTAATTTCCATAATTAGCGCATTTTTAATAAAACCTCTTGCTAATAGTTCGTTCATTTCGCTGACTTACCCTATTATTTTACGAATGCTAGGCAAAGAATCCCAAACACCAGCACCAAGGAGTAACTTTTGTCAACCAACCCACCGATGTTATGCAACTCATTTTGTTTGAATTTAAGTAACTATTAGCTCCACAATAATCACGTCCCACCGCATACATCATCCTACTTAGGTAACTTACTGGTAATTTAATAATATGAAACCAGCCTTCAGGTAGAAATCGAAGATAATATGAATGTTATATAGGCTATGGAAGGCCAAATGGAGATGAAAACGTATTTCTGAACCCGAGTTCACGACGTATCACTTGTAACATCCTCAGAAATAGAGATCTCCTTTATAGTTTAATTTAAAAAAAAAAAAATATCAATCTATTGTTTATATAGGTACCATTAAGAAAAATAACTATTATTTAATGGACTGACTTGAAATATTTCATATATTTATGTTGCCCTATATCACACATTCATAATTTCAAATACTTTAATATCAAACTTTGTAGTTGAGTTTGAAACGAATAATCAGGTAATAGTCGTAGTTATGAATGAAGGATATACTAGTGTCCATAGTGCAGCTAAGGAGAAGAAATTTTTCAATTTTTATCAATATTAGAATAAAACAATAAAAATTTGATGCCTTTTTTTGATTTATTATAATTAAACATTGCTATTTAAAAAATGGATGATTCTTGAAAAACATCTGATAAGTAAAAATCTCGTTATATAGAAATTACAAAAATATGTAATACAAGCTCCTGAGGCGCGGCTTTGCATTTTACTTGTGCCAGCCTTGGATTTTTGCTGGAAAGTTGGGTAACACTACAATTTGTTGTTTCGGTGAAAGCAACGAAAATTATTTTTCTTTTTTTTTTTACATATATGTGTGTAGCTGTGTGAGTAGTGGCACATGGCCATCCAATATGAGAGAATATATTGGCGAAATAATATTGTGAAGTAATTTTAACGAATTAATTTTGTCAAATAATTTTGGCTGGCTTGTACCTTTATTTTATAGTGAAGTTAAACGTTTGAAATTTATAAGGGTTCCCAAGAAAAGTTCGTTAAATAGAAAACTTGGTTAAAAAGTGGGTCATTGAATAGAAGTTTGACTGTAATTTGTGGGTATAGTAAACCTAAGACAACCCCTAATAGGTACAACCTAAAACAACATTGTTGTGGATCATATAACAAAATGTACTCTAACTCCTCTCTTTTTAGCACAGACAGAGAGGGAGAGAGAGAGAGAGAGAGAGAGAGAGAGAGGGTTAAAATAGAAAATTTCTCACATTATTTTGTTCGCAATGGTTGAAACTTTCAAATAGGCCCTCAACCAACATAATAAGTTGATAAATAGCTGCAAAATCACAAAAAAACACAAATTTTGATACAGTCTACACCAAGCTAGCCTAATATAAATTTTTCAAAGAAACAAAAACATTCAAATCAAGAATACCATGTTTAGCAAAGGGCGTAAATAAAGGGAGGGTCTTAAAGGTGTGGACCTCCCTTAGCTTCAAAAATAAAAGCTTGACATAAAAAAATAGCGTTAGTTTTTAATGCTGATAGTGGTATTGTGAAGGGGTGTCGAAAGTCATAGTTGAAGATATATAAACCCCTCTCCAACGTTCTTACGATGGAGCAATCTATGCTCTTGCTTGGGTAGACTATGTAAAACAAATAATGGTGATGTTATTTTCCAAAAATAATTTTGAAAACACCATTTCGATACAAAAATAAAGGTATGGATAAGTTAATAAAAATAATTTATTGCCCGGTTAAAATATAAACGTGGAGTACATTATTTTGACAGTAATTTCATTAGGGTAAGTGTACAGATTATGGTGTGTGTACCAAATGTGGGGTACCTAGTATTGTTTCTCTCAAACTATTAATGCAATCTTTTGGAAAAAAAAATTGAGGATAATATAAAGGCATAAAAGAGATATATTGGTACTAGATAAGTCCACTTTATGTGTTACACCTTACACAAGTATATCAATATTATACTGAATATTAATACCTCTAAATGTGAACTGTTCTAAATAATTTATCAACCACACTCATATGGTGGACTTAAACTTTTCTGGATTCAGTCTTTAAATAAAATATAACAATTCAATTGATACTTTAAAATATAATAATTTTTTACATACAGTACAGGTAATTTTAAATAATACAATTTCACGTAATAAGTGTTTGAATGAGTTTCTCTAATAATTTTAGCATTGTCTAGATGAGAATGTGAGTTT
>WOFM01000337.1:867500-966241 GCA_011428145.1 Ericerus pela
AATCAAATGTGTGCACACGTGGCCTAGTCGGTAGCACAAAACGTGAATGAATTTGTAAAGCGCATGCGCAAATTCTTACTTTTCTGCCAGTAAAAATTTGCCTCTTAAGCGCCTACAATTGGGTATTATAAAAAAATAATTTATATTAAAGGCAATTAATGCAAAAAATTTCATTTTTCAATAATTGCATATTTATACGTCTACGTGTACCTCTACCTTTTCATTTAGGAAATTCTGCAAGCTAATCAAACAAAATAACACCACTGTGCAGTTCTCCGTTTCTCTAAATTATGAAACTTTTAATAACATTAATTTAATTAAATAAATACAGGCTAATTTATTGAAAAAACCAAACCTAACCACGTATACCGGCTTAAAGTTCGTCTCACTCCCATAAAATAATGCAAAAATTAGCATTTTCTGTTTATTTTGATGAACGAATATTTCAATCGAACTGCCGACAAACAAAATATTTTCAGATTTATTCGATTTTTCCACTATTTCCTAATGCACCAATTTTATTCCAGCGTTTTTTTTTTTTTTTTTTGGTTTTTTTTTTACGATATTTTCGAAAAGCTTCGAAATAGTCGAAACTGTAAGTAATCTATCAGAATATTTCATTTCATCTGGAGAGAGAAAAAATTATAAAATTGAAAAGAGAAATACAAAACGAAACGAAAAATTAATTATTTTATTCATTATACTTCTTTTTTCCCCCATTTTCATTGTTTTTTTTTTTTTTTTTTTTTTTTTTTCGTTGTTTCCTAAAATGAATAAACGAACGACTACAACAATGAAATTTTTAGCATTCGTAACGATTATAATATTAATTTCGATATTATCCTAAGCCAAAATACACACAGAAAAAAAAACAATTACTTACCCAGGAATTTTCTCATTCGCATTTTCTTTCGGATTCGCATGTTTTAACATTTTCGAAACCTCGATTTGACATCGTTTAAAAAATATAATTCAGCTCATCCAGAATTGATGGGGAAAGTATTTCCATTTTCTGCGTTTCTCTATCCCTTATTTCTGCACCGATCCGTCTGCATTATTTTTTCAAATTTCTGTCTGGACTGGATGAAATGGACCCAGCGGAGGAAAACAATGGACGAAGATTAAATTCTAAAAACGCGTCTAAAGTTTTATTAAAAAAAAAAAAAAAAAAAAAAAACTTTTTTTATTTCGACGATCTTTTTACTGGTCTAAAAACGGTGTATTCTTCGAAATTGAAAACAAATGGAAGGATTGGCATAACTCGGTTCATATTTTTACGACTTTGTCACTTAAATGCTTTAAACGAGGTTTTGTATTAAAGCAGAATGTTTTTTTTTCAATTTTTACGCCTATCTCAGCCTCATACGATGAGAATTTTGGAGTGAAATTCGACATACAATTGAGAATTTTCGAAATCTGAAAGACTGATAAACAAAAACATTAATAAAATTTTCTGATGTTTTAATCGATGTAAATGTTGTCATGTGGACCACTGCTTGACGTAGGTAGTGTGGGACATGTAATGCCCATTTTAAAACATAATTATCATTCGTTTCCATAAAATGAATTTTTTTTCTAATCACTGCAATTATTTGGAAAACGCAAAAGACGGCATTCGCGTAAAAATTAACATAATTAGCGCATCGTCGAAATTCAAAAGCATAAAGTGCCAAAATTACACTTGATTACGTACCTTTAAACGTGCCATTTTATAACTCGAGTCAAACTATCATTCACAAAAATAACTGACACATCAGAAAAACATTTATTATAATAGTCACCCATCAAAAGTTTTTTTTTTTTTTTTTTAAATCGGAAAGTATGGTAATCAAGGAGCACATTTTCAAATTTTTACTTTGGGATAGTCTCACTTTTTCAGCCTTTTGAATCAGCGAAAATGTCGTTTAAACTTTGTGAAAATGTAGCGTTATTTCAAATTTCGATAAAGTTCCGCTTTTTCGGAGTTTCGAATTTGTGATAATATGTTTCTTTTATCACAAAGTCGAAACTCTGAAAAAGTGGGACTTTGTCACAAAGTCGAACAATTTCGAAAAAATAGGACATTAGCACAAAGTCGAAAAACAATGAAAAAGTGAGACTTTATCGCAAGGACCAAAAATTCTGAAAATGTGGGACTTTATCACAAAGCTGAAACTCTGAAAAAAAGGGACTTTATCACAAAGACGAAAAAATTAGAAAAAGTGGGACTTTATCACAAAATTGAAACTCTAAAAAAAAGGGACTTTATCATAAAGTCGAAAAACTGAAAAAGTTGGACTTTGTCACAATGTTGAAGCTCTGAGAAAGTGGAACTTCATCACAAATTCGAAACTATGAACATTCCAACTTTTTCGGAGTTTCAACTTTGTGATAAAAGTCCCATTTTTTCCAATTTTTTCGTCTTTGTGATAAATTTGAAATTTTTCAGAGTTTCAAATTTGAGGCGAGTTCCAATTTAATTAATGGTTTCATTCAAATATTTTTTATCGGTTGTTGTATAGATTTTTGTTTGGATCAAAGTTATCATTCGATCCCTAAAATCAAGAAATTGTGTTAATTTGTCTTTCTCATCCTGTGGTATCTTAATAATGTCGTACATATTATTTTATAGGTATCCTAACGGGTCATAATGCCCAATCCTATCTTATGAAAAAAAGTTGATGAAAAAATTTTGAAATAAAATCCACGTGCCAAATACCAGGTAGTGTTTCGTTGATAGCAGAAACGTCCATTGAAAACTGCCGGTTATTAGATGTCCATACGTATAATCTTCTTTATACCTACATCGTGGATACTTTTTTATACAGCTAGTTTGGTATATATCCTATTCAAACGTGAAACTGAATTGCTAAAACTTTCATTGTACCTCCTACGAAGCGTATAAGTCGTCAATTTTGGAGATAAACCAAAATTATATCTTAGAATTATACGGGTTAAGCAGACAACACTAAAATAGTAAAAGTAGCCTTTATATATGGTTGAATTCCACTCGAGTTTTGTGATTAGGTTATACGTAATTTTCATAAATAAAGAAATTTTTATCCCCCATTTTCAAAGTTTACCTACTGGAAAAATCAGTTTTCGGCATGAAAACATGGAGATAAAATTTCGTTAACCTACTTCTTTTTTTCTTTCTTTTTTTTTTTTTTTTTTCTTTCTTCGCACCCTTGCCAAATATAACGTTGGGCGACGACGATTCGAAAAATTCGCATCGTATAACTGAAAATGGTGAAGTCATAAAATCTTTTCTCTCACTCCCTCGCTCCTTTACCCTTACCCTCCTTATGTTCCCCTTTTGTTTCTCCTCGACAATGAGTATAGCTAATCATTTCGGAGTATGTGTTTATGCTTTTGTGAAAGTATGTTTTTGATACTGTTTTTTTTTTTTTTTTTGTTCTATTTTTTATATATATATTTTTATTTTTTTTTTGTTAAAAAAATTTTTTTCTCCCTCTACGTCCATAAATTGGAATTGCCGTCGACGCCGGCCTAGTTTTCGCCCAGTGGCGGAAAATACAACCGCATTAGGCACGTTCGCCGGAGTTGCGGTGGCCAAAAAAACATTCGCATAACGCTTTTTAGCGGTTTCCAAACGATTTTATAAAAGCTGCCTCCGTAAAGTTTATGATGACCGGTAATAATTTCCGTCGAGATGGTTACCTACTTTGTACAGGACGGTGCGAAGAGTGGCGTGTAATCTTGGAGGGAGGCGTATTTGTGGCCGGCGATTTTTCACCAGCCTTTTCTGCAAAAAGCGCCAATTTGTGCACCCTACGCACGTCTAAAAATGCGCGTACCTACAACACATTTTGTGGCAAATTGAATGTAGGAGACGCGAACCGTTTGTGTTGTACGCACGTTGAATTCGAATCAAAACAAAAATACAAGAAAATTCGAATATAGATTAATTTGGGCTAAGACAGGTTCCGGCTTGTTCGGGAGAAGTAACGTCCAACTGAAGGAGACCGAATAGCACCTTTATCCATAGATACTTGTTGGGGGAGAGAAAAACTCGTTCAAAGGAACGTACCGAAAAATAATTTATGCGTAATATTCCCTTCGAGACATTGCAGGCCTGTACACATTAGTGAGTATTAGGAAAACCAGATCGTGAAAGAGATTTCGCAGCGGAAACTGGTCTAAAGTTTGCGTGTCCGTCCTCCTCCCTCAACTGAGTATAGGAAAAACCTCGGCGAACACTAGCGATTTACCTTCCCTTTTCCAAGGAGTTTTATATCATCGACTCTTGTACAGGCACATCATAATCACACGTACGTACGAATACATATTATGTATGTGTGCCGATAAATTGAGTCATTTTACAGTTACTATGACAACCGATAAATACGGCACATGTACTGATAACCACTCCATGACGTCACCCCCAGAAATTTCTATCGATTAGTCACTGTCTGGTAATTGTAACATACTTACACGAATTTAGAAATAATTACAAACGAACGAACACATTTGTGTTTAATGCGTAGCGCACAATAATAACCAACTTTTTTCAGCTGCGACTGTCGGCAAGAGAGCTGAACCCTAAATACCTCAAACTGGTATGATCCCCACAATAACTCAAGTTTTCTCACACATTTTCCCACCATCAATTACTCATTCCTTATTCACCTCCAATGAGAAATTTTTGATTGAAATACATCTGGAAGTATGAATTGCCTATTTTCATAGAATTTTTGGTCAGCTCTAGTCAATAAAACACTATGTATATATATATATATATATATATATATACACATACATTTTTAATTGAACTCGGGTTAATTATTTTACCATTATAACCAGTGTCTGAAAGATACACTCTGGCTGAAGTTCATAGTTGACACTTAGTGTTCTCTAACCTAAGTGTCAGTTTAAAAGTAGCGGTTTTCCGTTATATTTCTCAGTGAATCTAAGTTTTTCCTCATAGCTTTAATATAGTTTGTTGCAAAAGAAGCTACATTTCTCACCATTCTCAGCTAAACAATTTTTTTGAAGCTTCACTGCGGTTAAAAATAGACCCTTAGATTAGTTAACACTCAGTGTCGACTACGAATACAACCTCTATGTCGAAGTGGAGGATCACATGCTACAATACGAACTAAACCCCAACCAGAGACACCGGGAAAAAATATCTCCCAAGCTTTACATATGCTTCCGTATTACAAAAATACATACATGATAAAACTAAAGCTATTCTTGTGCATCCAGAATGTGCACATTCCACAACCATCTGGGCTCCTGTAATGATATTTTCATACATATTATTTCAAATATTCTCGTACTTTATTAATTCGTATATTTTCCCACATTATTCTTCATATTTCCGTCTAATTACACTTCCTTTCATTCACGTCATATAAGACTAGTTCAAACTTGTCTTTCAAGTCTTGACTTGTCTGATGACATCACCTCTTGTACACCATAAACTGTTTTCGTCTATATTCCATGATGTCATCTTTTCTACGAATATATTTCGATACCTTGCAATAATTCCAATTCTTATTAATTTCTTAAACACTCCTACTTTTTGTCACTTCCTTTTAATTTCATTGGTTTTACCTAAAACACGTTTTCCTCAAACAACCAATCATATTAATATCTCCCACAATACCCAATTCAAATCACTCGAACTTCACCCTTATAAATAGTCTAATGTTCTGTATATTATCTATCTATCATTAATCAATTCATTATTACTCTTACGTTGTTCATACTTTGTAATAATTTGTTCATCTTTTTATAATAATATACTCTTAAACTACTATTGTGTTTATTTGTAACAACTATACCGTTACAGCTCCATTAAAGGGGAAATTAACTCAGATGTTCTAAGTGTCTTCGAAAACTACCATCTTTGCCGAAAACAATTTACGCCCTATATCAAACATTGTGATTCAAAACATTCTATTTTTGACATATTTTCAATCAAATTGTTTGAGATTTCTCTAATTGTATGGCTCTGATTCAAACATACGGCCATTTTGGTTTGGAAATATTGACAATGATTCGATTGGAAAACCAAAAGCTAATCAAAATGACAGGCAGATCCCTACTAAACTGATTTGGTGCACAGTCCCTCTTGCTGTAGTGTCGAACGTAATACAATGAAGACCGCTTATTAGACATACCAGATTAAGGGGACAACTGCTTATTTAGGACAAATGTGAGAAGTCCTAAAACGAACACACTAAAACTGAAGGGAATAAAACTACTAATTAGGGCCGACACATCCATTTGTTGAGGCAAAGTGTAGTCGATAAATTCGAAAAAATTGCTGTTGAACTCTCTGATTTTGCTCTCTGTCATTATTTTGCCTGTCTTTCATGTTTTCTTAGGCAAGTTAACTGGACAAGCACCATCAAGAAGATGCTCCATAATACACTCAAATAGATACCTATGGTCACTTTTCATCAGAAAACTCCCAATAACCTTTCTTATTTTGTCATAATTATTGGATAATTTATCTTTTCAATGATAGGTGTGTTCAATCACCTGATTATCTAAACAGATTCTGTACGGTATAGTGAAATATACAAAAAAAATTACAGAAAATCGTTTGGGTTAGTGCAGATTTTGTACAGAATTATGTGTGAGCCTCACTTGTAAAAATTACAGATTTTAGTGAATTTAATTTATTTTTACTATCGGGTATCGGATTTTGATTTATTCAGTCATCAGTGATTTTGTCATTTTTATTTTTTATTTTTCTTTGCTATTTTTGAACTTATGAATAACCAAAGTTCGATGGGAAGTCATGAACAAAAATGTACCTAAAATAATTGTTGTTTATAAAAGTGACGATGGTATTGAAAATTTTACATTTTTAATAAGAATCTATCCGAATTGATGAAAAAATTAACAACTTGTTCAACCTTTATATTTACAGTAAGCCTGTAACTGTGAAAAATACAGAATCGAGAATCTGTAACTTGTAAAAAAAACAGATTCTCTCAAACACACCTGATGTGTGATCAAATTTCCCATTAAAATTGCAACTCACTTTTTCTTTTTTTGTTTGTTTTTACACCTGAACACTCAGCATTGGTTAAACAGAACACCCCTAGTTCGAACAATAAGATTGCGCACCCACCGTATCCCTTATTAGGAGGTTAACACTGTATTATAATCATGATGATGTCACGAGGTGACATTTAATCTCACGATTTGTACACAATTGCATACGCAGCTAACTCGTCGAGCACATAACCCTATCAACCATTGCCAAATCTATACAGTGTATGGACTGTGCTCTTGGACAGAGCAGCAAATTATTTAGGTGGTAAATAAAACAACCATTGTCCGTGGACATTGGTTGTTTTCTCAGTATACGGTCTGAAACTTCGACTGTATTCATAATGGACAGGGATTGGTCGTGCTAAAAAGTAATTCAGACTTCCTCCTCTCTAATACAACTCGGTGTTTTTCTTGAAAGAAATAATACGAATTTCATTTCGAAATTACTCCTTCCAAAAGATACAATGCAACTTCACGTACACGGGTGCACGAATTGTGAAGTATTTCTGTCACGTAAGTATTCAATTGGCCTAGCTACTTGTTTTATCAAGTAACACAAACCACCGAAATTCGGTAGTCAATTCGCAGGACACCCTGTATAAATGTAAAGTCAATTTTAAAAGTGCTCTCTCCCATTATAGCTACACATTTTTTTGTCTAAAATCAACCCAGTATTTTTTCAAAGACATTTCGAAAAGTTACAAAAACTGATCATCAGCTATACTTAGTTCTAACAATAATTATGACAAACGTAGAATAAAATAAGAACACCAATGGTGGATACGTATAACTAATGAACCGTTCATTTGTCTCCTCCACCCAAACATATTTTGCAACTTTTTCATCATTACTTTTCAATCATAGTGACAAAAAGTTTTTTTTTTTCGCATCTTCACTGCCAGATAATTTCGACGAATCTTAACTTTTTGTATCATTTCCGTCAGCTTCTGTGGTTCACACACATAGCACACACTCACATTTATACTGACACAAAACAATGGGGGAAAAAGTTTAAGAGGACAGAATGTTATCGCTGCCGGTGTCGCAAAAGTTTTTCAATATCCACCATTTATTTTTCGATCTTTCAACCTTTCCTTTTCGAGACCATACAATTTTCTCGCAAACAGGCGTCGTCGTCGTCGTCGTCGTCGTTGCAAATTGACACTGATGACTTATTCTAGCGGATGATGATAAATTCTAAATCGCTATGGACACTTTTTCAAATTTGATTTCGGTTTGCTTTAAGTATAGTGCAGCTGTACTGATCCTCGATTCGAGAAAAGCCAGAAATAAAAAAAACTGCATTAGGTATAGACGTATGCATAATATAATATAGATTAATAACAAAAAATCAATGATAAACAAAATCAAAAACCAGACTATTGTATCCTTGGCTATGGTTTGAGCCGTGCAAAGTAAAATGTTGGCCTTTGTGTTGGTCATGCATTCTATGTAGTCATCATAATCTTGCTCATGAAGCCTACAGCAAAGAATGGTTATAGTCGCAGTTTTACTTGCAAGATTTATATTATTATTATCAATGGCTGCGAGAAATTTATCATTTAGTATTGTGGCGACGGGTGGTCGATGACAAATGAGTGTGTACTACACACTCGTCGACCATCTAGTGGGCCAGTGGATTATATCCACAAACTACCTTTTTGCGCTCACGGCTATGTATTTTGTCTACGTAGCTAAATTGTTTACTGAGCTAGGCTCACACACACTGACACTGTAGAACACGCATCCGCCTTCATTGGTATTTGTGTGGTGCTGTGTATACGTCTATACGCACACCCACAAGTATATTTCCAAAATATTGGTCCAAGAACCTTAAATTGCGACTGTGGGAACCACCATACATTGCTCTATACAAAATACATTCACCAGTTATGGTTGGCGGTGTGATGGCCATGTGGTCAAGTTCACCACTTTTAACTGGCCAATATGTAGGTCCCAGGTTCAATTTTCCCAAACTGACAAAATATACATTGACCCTCGACCTATGCCGGACATGCATGCACCCTAGCGGAGCATGGTGGAACTCACAACTGTCCTTCCTAACTTGAGTTACCGATAGATTGCACCCTGTATAGTGGAAATAGAACCCATATAAGTAGTGTAAGCCTGTATGTGTAGCTCTACCCAACCTCCTACAATATCTAATGTCATTCAACTCGTGTTGAGTCTCTCTAAGGGGGAAGCGTGTGGAAACTGCCATACCTTGCTCTATACAAAATACATTTGCCAGTTATAGTCAGCGATGTGATGGCCATGTGGTTAAGTTCACCACTTTTAGCTGCAAATATGTAGCACAAACACCACTAAATTATCAAACAATGAGAAATGGCTAATTTTTTTTAATGTGGTTAGTATATATTTATATTTTCACTACAGAAGTAAAAACAGAAAGGTGTAGGCAGTTGGCACAAATCTCGATGCAAATTTTAGTAAAAATTTTGGAGAAAAAATGAGAGAACAAAGAAAAATTCATTAGTTTAGTGGGTATTTGATTGTATTCAACAAACGTACAAGAACAAAAAAAAGGAATTTTTTTATTACCACCATAACAATGCATTATACAGTGTTACTAGCTGCAAAAATCGGAAAGTGTACCACATTAAATAATTCTGATCACTTGCTTATAGGCAATGAAGCGCACTTTCATTTTTTTATTTTTAGGCTTAGTTTTCTTTTTAATTTTACCTAGCGTTTAAAAAAGAAAAACTAATCCCTATCCATTTCAAAATATCAAAGTAGCCAGACAGTAAAATGTTACATTACACACAGGGAACACTTTTATATGTCAATATAGAAAAGTATAGAAGTGTGAAAGTATAGAAGTATAGATAAATAGAATGAGCCAATATTTCATAAAATATTGACGAGTAGGTACCATTTGAGAAAGTTAAGCACATTTTCAGTGCAGTCATTTTAGATAGCTGTACTTGGTGGGTGCTGAGGGTCATTCACGTAACTAAATGAGGAAAAAAGTCAAGATCGCGTTGAAATTCCTACAGACGTTGAAAATAGTCCCTAATGGTCAATTTTTCTGCCTTAAACACAGACAACGTTACGAGTCAACAGAAATTAGGCAACACTGCGCAAAGTTCTCCTAGTTAAGAAGTTAAACAAAAAATAATTTATTGCTGCTCCATGCCACCAGAGATGATTTTCTAAAACGTCGATAAATTTCATCGCGAATTCAATAAGAATAAGTTTTTCGGTAGAGTGTGGGTAGAAGGGACATAAACTTGGGCGTCGATAGCTCCATCGTGAGCGAGAGGGTCCACATATTCTCAGTAGGTAGTCTTTTCGAACACCCTCGATGCACAAAATCACCAAAACCGACAAAAACACATTATATTTAGATGTTGAGCTTTCTTTTTTTTCCCCAGGCTCGAGGGAATTCGATCTTTCAGGACCCCTCCCGCCTATATGTACACCTTATGATATAAACATGAAAATATAAAAACTCGACATTTTTTACTATCTTAAGATCTCTAAGTATACACATGAATATGATTTTATGTTGTGAGCTAGCCTTAAAGCTGCGGCTGCGCTGGCACAGTTATACCACTTTGAGTCATCTGTTGGGATTTTGAAGAATTATTTACGATAAATGTTTTGTCATATTACCCATAGGTAGCGCACCCTGGCAAATGCCACATACCATTTTTTCTGATACATAACGTTTTATGGGATTCATGAATTTTATTACATTAGATAATTGATCGTGATGACACGTCGATACCCGGAGACCAAGATTAGAACAGAAGACTACCTTACGAGAGAATATTTCACACACTTTCATCGTACGAATCTTGCCCTATTATTTGCAAAGCTTTTTTAACTAGTCTTGTTTGTTTGTTTTTCATTCCAGGAGACACAATGGCCGCCATGTCACGTCGAAGAAAATCGTCGTCTGGATCAGCGGTTGACGTAATGCTGTGGTTTGTTATTCTACCTCTAACTGCCCTAACGGTCAGATAAGAATTAAAAATATGAAAATCCTAACTCAATTACCTAATTCATGAAAATGAGTACCATACTCGAAACAAAATAATTCGAAATTGACGAATGAAAATAACGATAAAAATCTTGAAACCAGCCAATATTCGCGTTGAATTTTATGAAATTAAGTTGTCGACAATTTTTATTTTAAATACGATGTACCTACCTATGTACAGACTATATACAGTATCTAAGTATCTACCTACGTATTATAAGACGTATATTACCTATACTTGTTATTTGTACATAATTTTTTTTTTTTTTTGTCTCATTTTCATTTCTTGTAAAATCTTTACCAAAACGTTCCGACGACGAATGTCATTAATTCATCCGTTTTTCTCATATTCGAATAATTGGTATCCATTTTCTCGCATGTTATGACAGAAAAAAGAAGAAAAGCGTCGTCATTTTTCACGCCCACCTATCTTAATTATCAACGAATAATTGACAAAGTGGAGACGGAAAAAATGCCTTTCATCTTTTTTTTTTTTTTTTTTTTTTTTTTTTTTTAAATAAATTTACAGAGGCATTCTAAACTTTGTTTGGTACCTACGTGCGATGTAAATGAGACTCGTTAGCGCATATATTGCGAGACAGAATGATGAGAAAAATTGCTGTGAGCAAAAATGGTTGCGTAGTCTGTCTACATAATATAACTGCAACGGGGCAAAAAAAGAAAAAAAAAGGGAAAAGGCTCCAAAACAAAAAAAAAAAAAAATTCGTTGATTTTAAATTAATCAGTGGTCTGGCGTGAAAAACCAAAATATTGCTACCGTCGAATAACTAGTGGGAGGAAAAAAAAATGGGCACGTAATTTATACAATTTGAAAACATAACCATATAACTGGAGAACCGGAAAATTTAAGGTTTTTTTTCTTTTATCGCGATGTTTTAGTTTGAAAAAGTGGTGGTAAATGACAAAAAAAATTAAAAAAAATGTGATGCTCCAGGCAGCTGGCAGACTGGACAAACGAAATGAGGGCTTATGTAAATTTCGTAACGATTTTGACGATGGTTGAGATAATTTCTCATTTACGACCACAGTGTTGGTCGAGAAGTAAAAAGTTACCAAACTGAAAAAACAATAGAACAATAATTATATACTGCTTGATATTAACAGGTTCGAGATGAATAATTTTTGATCACAGTCATACAGTTGTAGGAGGAACTGTGGAGAGAGCATTCGAGCAATTGGGGGATATAAAAGGATTAAAACATAGGAAGAAATTTAAAAATTCCGCCTTGCAAAGGAAAAAATGAAGAAAAACCAATAGTGTGTTGTGTACTTATAGTTGTAAAATTTTCAAACACCCCTCCCTCTTAAAAAAAAATAAAAATAAAAAACGAATTAAATTAAATTCTGGTTGGCCCTCTGGGAGGATTTATTAGGTACTTAAGTTACGTAAATATAATTGAAATTTCAGATAATAAACATCGAAGATTTAAATTTTTACGAATGTCCCCAAAATAAATTGAATTTTTCAATACATTTTTTCGAAAATTTCTTCGAAAGTTCACAAAGTACCTAGTAGAAATTTCATAATTCGTATCAATTTCGGTAAAACTCAGTGGTTTTTTTGTTGCCTAAGAGTAGGGGCCAAGTTGAATAAATCGTTAAAATATAACATACGGAGTGTAGGTACCTATACTGTGTATGAAAAAATACTTTTTTTGATCTCAATTTATAACTAAAATTTTTAGCCAAGTGATAGCAAAATTGATTTTTAAGGTAAATAAAAAACAAGTTAAAGATACTTCGGTGCTCTTAATTATAGTACAGGTACCAACACGTAACCTACCATATTTGTACATTTTAAAATATTTTGTTGATTTTAGAAAGAATAATAAATGATAATGGTGCCAAACCTTTTATCTGAATTAAAAGAATAATTTTATATCAGCTTTGCGATATACCAATATGCGTATACACCTATTGTTTTTTTACCATTATGAAGTTGAATTTTTTATTTTGTTATTATTTAAGGACTGTGTTGTTCATACTACAAATATATTTGTAACGATGAGTGAAAAAAAGAAGATTGTTTGAAACAAAAAATTGATAAATACGTTACAAATTTGTGAATACCAAAAGTATACAATATTTTTTATACGATTTTAAACTTTAACCAAATTTCGTATACATATTTTAATTGCAAAGAATATTTTCTGCATAAGAATAACATACCTACATGTTGAGAAAAACATCGATTTTCTTTATAATGATTGTATAGTAGGACCTATCGTTTGTAAAGTTAATTTTTCCATGTTAATATTTTGAATTTATTTATGGTAATAAATACGTTTTCGCCCGTATAGTTTATTAAATTTTTTTTTTTTATTATTTTGTTTTTTATTTTACATTTTTGGTTTTGTTTTTGTTTTATATTTGTACGTAAGTATGTAATAAATTTATTTTATTAAAATTTCTTTCTCATTACTTTCTAAAACTTTCAGATTCGAAAAAAAAAACTAACATTAGAAGAAACCTATACGGGTGTACACAAGACAAAAGTATCAGTGAAAGTATCAATTTTATTTACTTTTCTCATCACCCTTAAGAATTTACGGGTGTAGTTATCATTTTGAATTTTCTTCATTCTTTTCATCAGGGTTGTCTTCGTGGTTGTTCTGAAGTAATAAATATGTTACATTATAGTATAATGTGGAATACCTTACATCGACAAACAGAAGTTTTTTGGAGTTATTACATGTTCACCATATATCACACACAAGGTATGGGGAAGCCAAAACCTCGGCGAAAACTGACAATTTTGTAGCCAATTTCATGGGCTTATATACAGGCTCCTTACATGCACACAAATACATACCTATATGTAAAGTTGCTATGGCAATAGGTAAAATACAGCATTTGCCCTGATAAGCAGGATTGTAACATCATCTGAGATGTGAACTATCAATTTTTCACAGACCGGATGTTGCAACATACTTGCATAAGTTTGCAAGAAAGTGCTAATGAACATACAATAAGTTTAACGTGTAGTGCACAAAATTAGTCATCTTTCAATGACAACTGTCGTTGAGAGGCTGAGCCTCTAACCTCTTACAAGTAGTCTAATCCCCACACATAACTACACTTGTAATTTTTGAGCTTAGTGCTCTTATGCACGTTTGCTTCATAGGCTGCTTATCTCTGCTTCTATTTCTTATTTTTGTATGCAAAAATGCTTATTTCTGCAACAAATTGGGTAAATGATAATCTGAAAATTGTTTTGTGTTATAAACAAATGATAATAAGACAACACACAACATTTTCATACTTAAGTATGATACGTACATTTATAGTTCTGACAAATGCTATTAAGAAATAAAAAGTTCTCAAAAACTCTATTCTATTCAGCAAGTTCAAGTATTGGGTTATTTGACTTTAAAGAACCGTTTTGGCCTGTGTTTGTTTAAACCAAGAACAATACACCAAAATTCTTGCAAGTTATAATAAATTTTAGTAAATATTTGATCCAAATTTCGTAGCTATTGGTGGAAAATTGTAAGTTTTATATTATAGTTAAAGCAAAAATGAAAATAGCCATACCTTAAGTACCGTATGGTGGATTAGCACCAAAATTTATAAAAAGTTATTATAATTTGTAATCAATGTATTTTTCAAATTTTGTAGCTACTGGTTGAAAATTGAAAATTTTGTAGTCAAAACAAAAATGAAAATAGCCGTACTGGAAGTACCGTACAGCTGGTCTATAATAAAATAATGAATAGGTCAAGTCTTTGGCTTAGTACTAATGTTGGTTTCAAATTTTGTGACTATTGGATAAAAATTGCAACATAAAGATACCGTTTTAACAAGAAATTGCCTCTTTGAATTATTAGTGCCAAAATTTTCCTTGGTTATGAAACAATAACGTACCAACCCCCAACCCCAGATTGTTGCATGACACAAAGATTAAAAACTCTAGCGCAGCAAGCGGCCCAGTTGGTTAAACTCAAAAACGAAATTCTGGTAATTGAAAGGTATAGGGTTTGAATCTGCAAAACAACTGAAGTGGGTGGAAGGACAAAATTGACTTTTTGAAGTAATTCTGCTTTTGCGAGTCTAAAAAATTTTTTTTCCATTTCAAGCTTGAAAAATGGATTTTTTAGGGCTGTTATCTGAAGAGTAAAATAGAGAAAATCACACTGAATGACTTATATAGCCGCCCATCCCTGACATACCATAAAACCAATTTTTCCCAAATTGAAATGGTCTTATCCTCGATTTAATACAAATTTTTAGTCAAAATTTTGTGACCATGGAACACAAATTACACCCTGTATCGTGTTAACAGAATTGGACGTACGTACGTACTTACATACATACTTACATATATACTGTAACAAATATAGATGAACATTTTCTAAATGTGCGACTATGTTTTACACAAACGAAATAATTCGTTTGATTTTCTTATTTATCACACACCTATGACTCTTCTTCTTCTTGAAATAAATCTAACAGGAAATTGTACCGTTAGAATTCAATGGAAAATTTTCTTCCAAACGAAAGACAATTGTAGTTTACCTCAATTAGTTCACACAAGTGTAACTTAATTAAAATATTTGCTTAATGGAGGTAAAACGTCAATTCTCCTTCTTTCAGGTAACAACCAATCATAATGAATTAATCCCACTATTTCTTACAATTTCTTCTTTATACTGTGTAAAAATTAAATTATAAAAACTATTACTTTGAAGAACACAATGTTCAGTTCAATTATTTCATATGTTCAGTTCTGTAAAAACTCTTAATTCGTAATAATCAATATTAATTGTTGTTCTTGTGTAAATGAAAAATATTATATTTTATGAAAAGTATTTTATTGAATTTTAATTGAAGTCTCATAAATACAAACAAAGTTAAGGTCCACCATAGAGTGTGGATATATAGGAAATTCTATTTTAATTATAAAGTTTATTTTAATTGATCGTAAGTATTTGTTTGTGGTTTTCCACAAATAAATACTTGGTAAAAGTGTCAACATCAAAAAGAGGAAACAAATACCAACTAACACCTATTTTTTGGCATTACACATAAGTACTTACATACATACGTACACACATACATACATACATACATATATACATATATAGAAATTCTCAAAAATGGTGCCAAAATGTTTCTTGGATCATGAAACGAAAAACGTACTTACTCCCACCCCCCAAGGTCTTTTCACGAGAACGAGATTAATAAGTAGATTTTCGTAGAACACCTACTTAATAAGTAGATTTTCAATATAAAACTTACTTAAAAATGAAATGACGTGTAGGTACATTTATTTAACAAAATGAAAATTAAATACAAACATCATTTCCAATGTATCCTCGACTGCGCAAGAAATGCAAATGGTATAAATTTTTATATTGTTGCCTACTTACGAATCCTTTTACTTTGTTCAAAAAACCATATTCGTAGGAGGAGATCCCAAAAAAGGGGCGGCATGTCAATCGTTTCAAGTTGTAACAGTTTTGCTGGCAGTCAAAGCCTGAATACATTCAGTATTTTTTTGAATGGCCTTATAGGTACTCGCGCCGAACTGTTCCATACGTAGATATGATTTTGTCGCAGAATTGCTACATTTTTTAGTTATTTGCGCCGAAACTGTAGACTACAGCCGCATACTGAAATCGAATATAACGAATACTTGGCAGGATGTGCGTAGGTATAGCCGGAGGGTTGGTCAGTGATGATTCTGTTGTCGTCGCCAGTGTACGCGGTTTTTCTCCAGATTATTCGGCCAATGACAATTGAGGTAGAAATACACCTGTTGGGATTGCCAGTTGTGGAGTTTTGTATAGCCACCCTGGCATACCGCACTAAATGAACTACGAAGTCAACAAAGGTAGATGGTTTAATTGGGTAGGTATCAATCGTGATTCCCGAATGTTGCCCCGGAACTTCCTTTCATTTTTCATTCGTCATATTTTCTCGACTGACAACTATAAGGCCCAAAACGACAAAAGCACTTCAGTTCGAGCCCATTCGCCAACAAATGAAATTCCTCGTCAAGTATAGGCACGCTCCGTTTTCGCGACATGGAGTGAAAAATTTCAACGTCAAAATTGAGATTCGCTAATGAATGAAAATAGCTCAACCTTTTGATTCGCTCGACAATGTTTCACATCGTTGAACAAACGTGCCTCGTTATTTGAAATTTTGAATTACGCGAGGTTTTACGCCTGCCAACACAAAATCCGTTTCAAAATACGAATTTTAAGAAAATAAAAATACGTAGGAAATAAAACAGAAAAAAAAATAAAAGAAAAGAAAAGAAAAAAGGAAGAAAAGGATCTCTCGAATGACTAAGTCTTAATAAAAAACGAATGCCTAAAATTGTTTCGCCATTATGAGCACGAAAAAATGAAACATAACAACGTAGAACGTACCATATTACAAAACAAAAATGAAAAAAAGGTAAATTGTATATATATATATATATATATAGGCTACTCTCAAAAAATGGAAAACTTTTCTGAAAAATTTGAAATTTTTTCGTTTTTCCCGCGCATTATAATCTCAATATTATTCGACGGTTTACCGCGCATTCAAAACAGATATCACTATATATCAGTAGTGGCAAAAATACGAAATAAATTAATAACCAAAGTGGTTAGATGAGGACTGAGGGTTGGGTGGAGAGGGATGCGAAATAAAAACGAAAAAGAGAAAAATTTTCCACAAAATGAGATTCGAGTGAAAAACATTATGGCGAATAAAATGAAAAATTGTGACACAAAACTGAGGCGAAAGAAGAAAAAAAAAAAAAAAAGAAGAAAAAAATGGAGGAAAATAACAGAAATTTATATTCATGAAGTTCGTAAATAAGGCGCCCGCGGAGATTTTTTAACAAAATTAGGTGACAAGGTATAAAAGAACGTGGGTATCTGAAAATTTTAATTTTCTTACATTTTCCTTCTGTAATAGGGGCTGAAGTAAAAGGGTAAAATGCAAATTCATAATTTTTTGTTTTCGTTCGCAGTTATCGTTTTTGGTCCATTTAATAATTTACATCATCACTATTCGTCATTCGAGTAGATTCTAATTGAAAATCTACATAGATAACTAATAGGGGATGGTTGTAATATTGTACAGGTACAAGCGCCGAACTACATATGACATGCGCATAATATGGTATGCGAATATATAAGAACGAAATGGTCCATTCCAGACGCACCCAATATTTTAACCAAATACAATTTGTTAAACCACTGAAAACTACGATTCACCTATAGTGATATCACGTTTCGTCCTACAATTATTGAATGTTATCTCATCCCTCCGCGAACGACATCCCAGAATTAATTCAAATTAGAAAATTTATTTTCAACTCTTCTCTCTCACTCACTCACTCACTCACTCACTCACTCATTCACTCATTCACTCATTCACTCACTTACTCACTCACTCACTCACTCACTCATTCACTCATTCACTCATTCACTCACTTACTCACTCACTCACGCACGCACTCACTCACTCACTCACTCACTTTCTCCCTCACTCTCGCTCCCTCTTCCACTCTCACTCCCTCTACCAAAAACACTCACGCTTCTTCTCCTCCACTCACACATCCGTACTCATGTTCCCACTCACCTTCGCACTCACGCATCTGCGCTCACACTCCCACACCTGCCATTTAGATCCTGCTCTCACTCATTCACATGCACTTACTCGTACGCTCACGTACTCATTTAATTAATTAATTTCATTTACTCTCATGGGATTTGAACCATCAACCTCCAGGTTGCTAAACCCTATCTTACAAAACTGCACCACTATTCATCCAAAACTATGACATCGTATTTTCATTGATTAATTACCTAACGTAGTTGCATGCAGATGTAATGTAATTCAATTCAGTGCATCGATATTATATCGATATGTTCAAATATCAATGTGTAGTAAATATACAGGTTTATGTACATTATATGTATTTTAGTGATTAATGAGGTGGGATGGGTCGGGTTGGGATTTATGACAAAAAAAAAGAAAAAAGTGGTTTGTGGTGAAGCCCCTCATAAAAAAAAGAAAGTCAATGTTTTATAATAGATCTATTGATATCAAAATTATTGAATAAATCCTAATAAATCATTTTCACATTTATATAATGCAAAAGTTGAGATTCAAAATGTGCACAGTTGCTACTTCATAAACTGAATCAATTCTTGGATATCATTTGTGGAGGGATGAGATAACACCCAATTGTAGGGCAAAACGTGATATCGCTCACCACGCGATAACACAGAATTGCCACTCCTCAAACTGTAGAATAAACTGCCGCCATTTATGGCCACCTCCACATCGCTTTGGCCTTACCCGCATAACAACCCTTACAACTAAGAAATGATGAGGACGAAAAATATAAAAACAATTTTATACGACTATAGCAGTATTTTTCCAACTACAAACCATAAAAAAAATATTTGGTATAATGTTTCCCAGCTGTTTTTTTGTTAATAAAATTCACAAGAATCAGATGCCTACGTTTTAAAGCTGATAGTTAGGCACATTTGATAAGGTAAAACATTATATCGATAGTTTATACTTTTCTATGCTGAAACATCATTAAATTGTTGAAAATATTTGCAAATTTCACTAATTAATGGAGGTGGCCAAGTTTCAAAAGCTTAATATTAATAATTGTCATCTTTCGTCATATACGGCCAAAAATGTTAATAGCGGATTATCCATCAACGGTTACAGTAATTTTTAGAGGTGTTTTGAAGATATAAGAAATGATATTGATATTATAATTTCTATGCTAAAAAATGATTAATGTGATAAAAAAATATTAAAATTTCATAAATTAATTGCTGTGGCCAAAAATGTATAGCTATATATCAAGGATGTGGCCAAAAATGTTAGTAGTGGACGTACCATCTTCGTCAATATCATTTTATGAAAGTATTTTCTGAATCTATGCTGAATTTTGAGAAGTTTTATAAATTTCTAGCCCAACGTATATTGTTGGTGCTTTTTGCTTGGTCCTGTCTAAGGTTTCTTTGTAACTTAATTAGGTTTATGCCTATATTTTAATTTCAAAAATACAGATTTTTCCGAGGTGGCCAAAAATGAAATTTGTAGTTGCCAAATATGGGTATTTTTGGTAAGTACCTACTTTCAAAAATAGTATTTTAAAAAATTACATAAGAATATGGATTGTGAAAAAGAAAGTTATTTTTCACATTTAGGATACCTACGCTATGAAAAGAAAATTAAATACCTACCATTCGAATTGGTTATTTTCAATTTTAAATGAATTTCAAAGTTGAAAAATCGCTCTTATGGTGGCCAAAGATGGAGGAGAGTTTACCCTATAGCCTGCCAGGTAATTAGTTTTTGCTCATTTTTAAACAAGCAACTTGAAAAATACCCAGATTAAGGCTATGCACCAAGAAACCAATCACAGTTATTATTAATATTTCATCCAGCAGGAAATGAAAGGGTATAACACCGAGTGTCCCACTGCAACAAAAAATCAACATAAGATGATACATTAATAAGTTTATAAAATACAGTGGATCTTCAATATAACAAATCCTGACAGTATAAAAAAGAATGGCTCGTTATATCAATAATCCATCATATCCAAGTATCTATAGGCAAGCATAAAAATGTCCAAGGACAAAACTCACATTCCAACTCTCTAATCTCTAATCTGTGACGCATGAAGCCATCACCCAATAAATAAATAAATAAAAAATTTGAATTTAATATTAATAAAATCTATCATAATTGCAGAATTTTCATCAATATGTACCCCGATAACTTCGAAATTATATCTGTGGGGACTCAACGGTATGAGGTAAAGGGGCTCAAACACCTCGACGACAGTCGCCGCCCCAAAGGGCAGGCTAATAATCGTCCTTGTGACGTTAAACCACACAAAATACGTTCGATCGTAATTACCTGAAAGTACATGCAGGTAATGTACGAGTACCAAATCGTGACATCACCAAACAATGTCACAATCCGTACACGAACCGGCCAGCCATCTCTTATCATGATAGGGGATGATGCGACCTGGCCGCCCTCACCGACGTACGTATTATCTTACGTACGTGTGTTTGTGTGTGTGCAAATAAGCCGTATATAAACCACCCAAACCGGCTCTAAAATCGCCAGTGTTTGCCTTGGTTTTGGCTTACCCGTACTTGTGTACGAAGTGGCTGAGCACGCTTAAATTCTGTTGAATTTCCTTCTGGTGAGAATATCTCTCACAACAAGGTATTCCACAATATCCATTCAATTTGTTTTTACTCATTTCATCTTCTCACCATTCGCAGTTGATCATTCTTTTTCCTTGTATTGGTCTCCTTTTTGTTTTTTCATGAATCTCTTCAGACATCCATAACCGTTATCATTTTTCATGTTTCATCTTACATCCTCTATAGATTCTTGTCCATCTCATTCACCTCTCTTATCATTATCACGATGCATACTTCCCTATTTGACAAACTCTCCGCCAAATGTTCTAACTTTTTCTATACTGTCTCACTTTTATTCCATTTCTTCTACTTTCAGTAAAATCTCGGAGGTAAAAACTTTTATTCTTAACTTCACTTCTGTTTCGGTTCTCGTCGACATAACATGTTATTTTTTACAATGTGTCTTAAATATGAAGAATCTTTTTAAATACAATTAGGTATATCCTGTGAAATGTGTTAATTCTTTAAAAGGCAATGGGTGATATTTGGCGGTTTGGTTCCTGATCATAGCTCAAGCTTAATGGCAGCAACGTAAGTAAACTATGGAGATTCCCAAGATGCATCTGGTATTATAATATAGTCGTTTCCATGCTGACATTGGGTCCACAAACTCAGGTAGGCTGAGACAGTCGGGGGCAATATTTTTAAGTTGCCTCCCTTTGCAAATGAGACTTAATTCGAGAGTTTTTTCAGCCGTGCCTTATGGTATTTTTATAAAAAATAATGTAGGAACCATTGGGTAATGGTGTCCGTAGTAAGCCTCGCTGGCACACCACATCTGTATTCTGTAAAGTTAGAAAATTTCAACTTTTAGAGAATAGATAAAGAAAAACAGTAAAAACTGAACACAGTGGTTCCTTTTAGTACACTTTTTAGGTATTAGATCTTAGAGAATAAATCAACAAGTATAAACCATCCTTTATACGCTATAACATTGAATAAATTTTTTATATGTAGGAATGTTTGTGATATCGAGGTTCTACTTTATGGATGAATTTTTGTAAAATCTAATACACTAAGGCTTGGACCACGCTTCCGAGTGATAAGAAGTGAGTGGTAAGCAGTTTCGCTTAATATTTTTTGGATTTAAGTGGCAAGGTGGCCACGCAATTCATGCAACATCAGCGTTGCTTAGCAGAATATTATCAATTTTTATGGAAAAAATGTTCATACACTGAGCGAAGAGTGCAAAAATCGAACTTACTTGACGCAGTAAGCCGCAACACTCACCACTCTATGCTGATAGATGGCCAAGTGCATCATGAAAGTGGTGTTTGATTTTGTCAATGGAAGTTAAAAAGCTCACCAATTACTGCATACTAATCCGAAGCGTTGTAAAAGTCGAACATCGACACACACTCACAAAATGAGGACCACAGTGGTCAACAAACACAGCTATCTACTGCACTCAGAGACATACAGCTAAAGAGATGTCCAATATCTGAATAAAAATATGTCAAAGATAGAATGTTCTGAATGAGAATATTGGTTACCTACTGTGCACACTGTATAGCTTGGTAAAATTTGTATTCACATGGAGATGTTTATATTCACAACATTATAGGTAGAAGTGATCTGTTATCCCAATAATAACATTCTGAAATATGGGCAACTTTGTATGTTCGGAATGCACAATCCGGTGGCCAATTGTCCACCAGCGTGAATTTTTCAATCTCATGATGGATACCAACAGAACCTTTGGTCGTGAATGTAGCGACGACCTGTCTCAAACTGGCAACCTTTCGATTTCTGAGCCGAGCACCTAACCGCAAGGTAAACCGCTAAATTTCAGACTGACATTTTTGTGGCTCAAAATATACCCAAGTAGCCTGCATACGTACATGTGAACATCGTTTTAAAAGCTAAAACAAAGAAAAGTGTCGGGAAATTTTTGTAAATCGAACGTGTGGACTGTGTCAAAGACCAACGAACAATGAAATTATCATCGACGAAATAAAAACAAGAAAAAAAGAACAATCTCTAAAAAAATTAAATTTTCATTTAGGATGGCTGGGCTACGTTAAGAATAAAAGAAGGGAAAAAGTGGAGTATCATACAAAAAAGATAAAATGTAATATTTCGACGCTTTCACCGGACGCCTTTTTTCCGCTTGTCAAATAGCATTCTTCTTTTTTAAGTTCAAAGAATACAGAAAAAAAAAAATTGAATTGTGTATTGACAATGGTTCAAGAGGAGTGAGAGAGAGAGAGAGAGAGAGGAAACATATAAGGGATCAATTCGAAAAAGGTTATACGTATATAAGGGAGAGAAAAAGTGCGAGAGAATGAGTCTGAGAGAATAGAGAACTGTTATGTACAAAAGAAAAAAGATTTATTGTTGCGACTTTTCAGCTGTAAAAGGCTCGTTCTAAACTAAAAAATTTTCAATCAAAAAAGCGGACTACGATGTAAACTGTCGTGTAGGACTGTAGGTGGAACCTACTGTAAATAAAATAAAATTATAACAAACGTAAAAAAAAAAAAAAAAAAGGAGGAAAATGGAGAAGAATGAAAAAAAAACAACAAAAAAAAACAAAAAGCAAAAAACAAAACAAGAAGTAATCAGAAAACCAGCGAATAGATAGAAAATAAAAAAATATAATATAAATACCTACCTACTGTTGGACTAAATTTAACAACTTCAGTTTTGATTTAAATCCATCGAATGCAACCACAGTAACACCAACCACAGCTTGAGCGAATACCTACAGGTAATGAGAAGTCGGAGATTTTTTGACAACCAAATAAAAATTATTTCGAAGTAGTAATGACAACACAATGTGAAGACAACATTATAAAATTATAAGACAAATTCGGACGATATAGTGTCCAAATCCAAACTTGTTTTCAGAGCAAGTCATGACGGTAATTAAAATTAATTCCTTTTCAATCAATATTTAATCGTTTGTCAAGTCTTATATTACAGAGCCGACACATTCATAATTTGACAGTTTTCTACAAAACGATTTGCTTTTATTTGTCAGACTGGCGCCATGAAACGAATGTCAACAAACACAAATTTAATAGAGAGTAAAAACCTGAAAACAAAATGAATGCAGCCAACAACCATTTTACTTATCGCATGTACTCTGTGCTTCGCCTATCGTATGCAGCCAACTTCATTTTATTTTATCATTTATGTGCTTATGCTTTGCTTATTGTATGTCGACATGTATATTTGCTACCTTTTGTATTGCTTTAATTTCCATGCTTTAATTTTATCAACATCATGTGTTTACCATCTATTAACGACAGCAAATGGGGAGACCTTGCCAACAAGAAGAACTAACTTGTAGAAACGAATTATATTTTTTAATCACTCTTGTTCTGACAATACCTGGTACTAGGTTTGTTTTTACAAGCAGTCCTTCTTGTGTAAGTGGATAGTAGCAGGTCCAAGTCTCAAGTCATATGTTAAAGTCCTCGCGTAGGCAATTTATTAAGTGTACCATCTTTGGATGTAGATTACTTCGAACCTGAATGTACCTTTGCAGACAACTAGAATGGTAGTTCAAACTTAGGGTAGATTAGGTTGAAGACAAAGACAAATTTGGAATGTTCATTCGTCATGAAGGATCAGTAGTGACGACAACAAAGTCATTTCTAGTATTGTCATTTATATTGTATTTCAAGGCAATCTTTTGTAAACACCTACGAGGTGGTATTTTAGTCGACAATACGATCAGATGGAGTTCCTGGCATCTGTTAGGAAGAAAATTTGGTGTGTTGCTGACAAACTTAAGACAAGCTTTGTTCAAGATGACTGCATTGCTCTGTCAATTAAAGGCCGTGTAGAGCCTTCTTTCACACATAGTGGATTTGATTTCATCTATGTTAGTAATTTTCTCACCTCATCCATTCACACACCAAAAGCTCTGAAGCCTAGTTTCATAATAGGAGTCTTTTACATCACACAACCACCATCACCTGTGAAGACAAACAATTAGGTGAAGACAAAAGAACTTTCTGATGGTTTCCTCTATTAATTGTCTGCAATTGCTTTTTTTTTTTTTTTGCCATACACTTTACTTTATCCACTTTGTTGACACTGTAATTCTTTCGTAATTATAGTCTTTGACAAAATAATTTTGCTGTTCGTTTGTAAGTTCCGATCCTTTTATGGATCAAAAACTTCATTAGGCTCTTCTGTCAACACTCAACACTTATTGCTGATTCATTTGCTGACAAATGAAGACAAGGTAAGCTGTATTCCATCATATCCGAGAAAGCTTAATTCAAGTCAAAAAAAATTCAGCCGTAGGATTTCAACAAAGTTAAAAAATAAAACGTCTTGAAGTCATACTATCAAGACCCCTTGAATCAGTGCTTCAGCTGCATGATGTCTTAGTTTTAAGACATTGTGATGTCATTAGCATTTACACACCACAATATATTAAAGGTTGACTTTATAAGCCAGTTCATTTTGGACGCCTCAGTAACTAGTTAAGAATTTGAATTTTCAATTGGATTTCGTTGAATTCCTCAACCAAAAAAACAGAATTTGCTGAAAAATCAACGAAGGCCCTAAATATTTAGAATTATAAATGTACTTCACCAAATTTGATACTGATTTTTCTTTCACCCCCTGCAATTGTATAAATGAACTGACTATTGGACTACTGTTCTGAGACTACTATTTTGATGTAACTTCATGTTTCCACACTTGATTTTTTTACTAGGTGACACTGATTAAAAAAAATGGCCTGTTAGGGCATACTCGTGAAGGATTGATGTGTAAACATAAAATAGTGTGGTGGTGGTGTGTGTGTGTGTGTGTGTGTGTGCAATGCATTGCACATGCACACAATCACACACCTACACATCAAATAATACATACAAATGAGAGTTATGATTGTAAGAGTTACAGTTACACAAATCTGACAATTGTAATTTGCGTTTAGCCCCCACAGTAAACACCAAGTGCTAAGATGTTTACACATCAAAAAAAACAATAGTAGGATAAAGGCAGTAGCTTGCAACACCGCATAGGTTTGCGACACTTTTCACCAAAATATGTAAAAGTTAAGGTTACTGCTGTAATAGGTAATGTAGGATGTTCAGAATTTGTTCAGACACCCTCTATCTTCTTACTTTAAAAACATCACCTACACCTATAAAATAATTCATTATTTAGGTATCAAAAAACATTAAATATTCACTTTTTTGAGGAGTCAAAAATTATCACTGTTTCTAACTGCCTACGTCACTTGATGATTTCCCAAAAAGTGATAAAAATCATGGTCTATCAATTGATTTGAATGACTGAAAAATTGCTGTTATAGAAAGGGTAACCCTGAGGCGTGGATAAAAGCAAGTATTTTATATGAAATAATAAATTTTTTTTTATTATTTTTACTTAAACCGAATTAATGCCTGAAATTTGTCATTTCATTAGTTTGCAAGACATCTGTTGCAAACTAAGGCAAGAACAAAAAGTCAATGTATTAAATTGTCATACCTGAATTTTTAACCATTCTTAGGTTACTACCTATTGTTACTGAATATGAATTATAATGTGTGATTTTAGATGAAACAAACCTTCTGTATACCCCATTAAAGCTTTTTATTTGGTAAAGTAAAATTGGTGTATATTTTTTTAACAAAAGTATCGCAAACTAGAGCAATAACTGTTACTATCTAAAAAATTAGTATCACAAACTAAGGATTTTGATGCTATATTATTATTTCAGTACTAAAAACTATGAAAATAATGAAATTTAATTCAATGCTATACTTAAAATGTAGGTATAGTAATAGATAGATTTCCCATTCCAAGGAGCTATTAACTAATTATTTGGTAAAGTAATGTTGGTGTAGGTTATTTTGATGGGAAAATTAGCACCTCCAATAGCCCAAGGGAAAGAACCATAATACCAATAACAACAAAATTTAGAACAACATTACATATATATTTCACATTAATACTTGTCGGTACCAAATTTTGCAACTACAGCTTGAAAATTACTCCTTTTAGAGCCATTAATACGTTGAAAATGCAACAAAATTTCCCCTACCAGACATACCAAAAAGCCTATCAGCAACAAAATTAATAGGTATTGTCCTTGATTTAACACGCATACGCATACCAAATTTCAGGCCTATTGATTGAAAATTGCAACCTGTAGGCTGTTCAATAAAAATGTTTATAAACTGATCTACCAGATGGATCATGCACCTGATCCAAACCAAAAGCAATAGGTTTTTTCCTTAAGTGGATCGAAATATTATGTAATTCAAATTTTGAAACCATCCAATCAAAATTACACCTAGAGATGGGGACTCAATGCAAAAGGGGGTAAAAATAAATTTTTAAAAATAGTACCAAAATTATCAGAAGATCATGAAGCAAAAAGCATACCCATTCCTAGCCACAAGTGTGAATACCCAGGCAATTTTAATGAGTAAATAAGAATTTATACGTAACAATTCATTTTGAAGAAAATCAAATTTGAAAATTTTAAACATTAAGTTGAAATATTGTTTTCTAGAAGATCGAGAACAATCCTGTTATACATGTATTTATATGACATTTAAAAAAATGGGTATCCGGTTCACCAAGAGTATACCCTAACATCCTTCAAAACCAGTTCTAAGGGTAGTTCAGTATTCAGTTGCATGAACCTGTTTTTTCAATGTATTTTAGTACTGAGAGGTATGCGCTCAGAAAATTGCATACTCCATGTCAAATGCATTCGTATTGTAATATTATCTACCTATGTGAAATTAAAATGTCTATTTTCTTTTTAAGATTGTAATATCTGCGTGCTGCGTAAAAAAAAATTGGCTATTGTATTCATTTATTCGAGTGGTTGATAATATTTCTTTTTTTTTTTAATTTATTAATTTATTTAGGTCACTGACCATTAGAATTTTAAATTTTCTCCTTCAAAACTGTTTGGATATGCAGCGCATACCCCGCATATGCAGAGAATACGGCCCTGAATTGTTTTCACTAATAATGTGTGACCAAATAAGTCACAGAACTTGAAACTGCATCAGATTAGACACGACAATCTGATTCAGGAAACAAAGTGCTCATATTCGCAAACGTCACTTTAACCTCCCTTCACTTAAAATCCACTTTAAAAAAGTTTTTTGCACAATTTCGTATTTAAAAATGTGGGAACTGTAACGGCCAAAAGATGTTGTTTAGTACTAGGAAATGACCTTTTTTGGTATGGTTACACTTCCTTCGATGTATTATAATATTCACTGGAATATTATAATACTCGAGAATTATTTTAAATTAATGAAGTTTATTATCCACAGCTATTATGGACCTTAACTGAATTAGCGACTTTAGTAGAATTAAAAACACACAATAATTTTATTACTCTATAATGAAAATATTTAAAAATACAATATTCAATATACAATTAGTCATTTACAGTATAAGACTGGATGAGTATTTACAGTACAGTACTAGACTGAACAAGTGGAAAATTTACGGTACAAGACTGAATGAATGTTAAATTTACAGAACAAATATTCTAATGGAAACAAGAGTTTATATACCCTGTCAGGGTATACATTTTTCCATAGTATTGTGTATAAAGTAGGGATTTGCTGATTAGGGATTTGTTGTTTCAAGAATATTTGGGAACCAGTATATTCAGGTCACGGAATATCCCGTTAAAAAACGTATTACAGTTGCTGGCAGAAAGTAACGGTACTTTTGCCAGTTAACTGTACATTTAAAGGGACAGAATGTGCTGAGTAAAAATACATTTTTTTTCTGTGAACGAATATGTACGTAAATATTAAAAATATGACGAACATATCCTTTACAGGAACATTGCATTTCTTATGATAGTTCCAATGTAAAAATAAAAAGTTACCACACTCTTAGGTACAAAATTGTGCCAAAAGTCAGGTTTAAATGAGGTATAAGAGAAAGGAGTATAAAGTGATGTTTATGAATATTGGTCAAGATTATTTTGCTCATCGACGGTGCTACCTGCATCACCATTTTTACGAACAATGCCAATGCGCAAACTTAGGAAGCGCGCGCAATTTCAGGCACAGTCCCTCCAACCCTACGTACACGTATAATAGGCCCTCGAGGTAAAACAAAAAGTAGACAATTATCACTGAGAAAATATTACACGATTATAACACCCTCCTATCGCCACTAATTCCTTCTTTCCGCCAGCTAACCACTCGTAACTCCGAGCCGCGCCCCCCTCCCACACCACCACCTCCATCTCCACCACCACCGCCACCACCTTCAAAAAATCCTTAACATTTGTACGTGCCCAGATTGAAAACGAGCGTCGTTAATAATGAGGTTAGCTTAGTTTTATACGTTTTGATGAGGTTTATGCGCCCACGGATGAGATAGGTACGTTACAACGCCGACGATGTTTTGTCGAAGGGTTGGTTGGTGGTGGGGGGGGGGCCGAGAAGGAGGAAATGGAAATAAAGGAGAAAAGTAAAACGAACGCGACAAACGGAGCGCCAAGTCGCGAAAATGAGGAAATAAAACTGTAGGCAAAGCGTCGCATTATTTTTTTTTTTCGTTCTTTACTCTTTTTTTTTTGGAATTTTTTTGCATTTTTTTTTTTTTTTGCACCAACAAAACAAAAAAACGTTGCTGCGAGAAACAGTTCGACGAAAACGCGCGTAATAATAAGTTGGAAAAGTGTGAAAAAGTAGCCGCCACCCCCCTGCCCACCATTAGGCAACAACAAAATGTAAACTTTCGCGGTCTCTCGTCGTCGTCACCCTAATGAGGTAGCTTTTTCCCATTTTGACGAATTATTTACGGCGCAAACCACTAGGTCGAAGATGAATGATGAAGAGATAATGAGAAAGAGAAGCTAAAAAAAAAAAAAAAAAAGAAAAAAAAAGAAAAAAAGACACGACGACCGACCTGGAAAAAAGCCCAATTGTTTTTTCGGCCGAATAATTATGCTGTATGGGCAGCCAATGAATAATTCTTCGTTTTGTTCGTTGCTTGAAGAGTGGAGCAAAAGATGACGTAGAAATCTCCGGCCTGGTGGAGAAGTACCTTCGTTGCCTCCACATTTCCGTGCCGTATACGAGGTCTCGATGAAAAAATCAAAAAATGAAATGTAAAGGCGACGCGAAATTAGCGGTTGTAAGGGTGCGATTGGATAGAGAGGGAGTGAGGGTGATAAAGGTGCCTATTTATGAGTGTTCGGTTTGAAAGTTCACAGAATGGTTGTTGGCGTATAGGCGTGGAAAATTGTCGAAAACTCTGGCATCCATCACCAATTAAGTGGCGTCTTACCTATTATGTTGATTCGATGCCATAAATTTTAATCGAAAGACGGTTGATTTCGCGAAATGGCACGTAAGTATAATGCGTCCTACGCGTGCCAATAAATCTAACTTCTTCACGATAATAGAGGTTGTGCTGTTGTAGCTCTTAACAAAGGTAAAAAGGTGAAGGAAGGGCAAAGAACAAATGGTTGGATTTACAAAGTTTTGTTTTTATTAGGGTTTTTGAAAAAAATTCTTCGAAATAGTTTTGTTGCCAGTTCTTTTTGCTACTTATTAAAATTACTCGAATATTCGGAACCAGGAGGGGAGTGGGTACGATTTTCGTTTCATGATCTTCTGAGCATTTTTCCACTATTTTTGAGAATTAATTTTTTTTTTCATTTGCACCCCTTTTGCGTTGAGTCCATTTCAGGGCGTAATTTCGATCCGACGGTTTCGAAATTTGAATCACATACTCAGATCCACCTAAGGAAAAAATCTATTATTTTTGGTCGGGATTGGGTGCATGATCCGTCCGGTAGGTCAGTGTCGAATACCTTGTCCAGAAAGAATATTCACACAAGAAGGTAATCAATAGATTATTTGCGTGTTCTGCCACTTCATATGTAAACACGTATGGGTAAACCAAAAGCTGGGCAAACACTGGCGATTTTAGAGCCAGTGTGGACAGTTTATATAAGGGCTCATTTACAAGCACACATACACACACACACACACACACACACATAATAAATATGTATGTCTGTGTATAAAGGTGGTTTGTCATTTCTTGTCGAGATAAGAAATGACATACAGGTTTGTGTGCAGAATTGTGACATTACTGTAATTGTTTGATGAGTCACAGTTTGGTTTTTGTACATTAGTTGCAAGTAATGGCAATTAATTAAGTTTTAACGTTTTTTTGTGTAATATGGTTTAACGTCATAGAGACAAATATTAGCCAGCCTTTCAGCGGTGATTGTTGTCAAGGGGTGCAAGCCCCTAATATATCACGCAAGTGTCAAGTCCCCACAGTCAGTTTATATGAAATTTTTTATTGAACAGGGTACAGACTGCAATTTTTTATTGATAGGCCTAAAATTTTATAGACATCTGTGTTTTACACTAAGGACAATATCTATCAATTTTAGTACAGATAGGCCTTACAGTACATCTGGTAGGGGCAATTTTGTTGAATTTTTGGCAGATTAATAGCTCTAAAAGGGGTAATTTTTAAGCTACAGTCACAAAATTTAGTACAGATATTGATTCAAAGTATAATATCTAAGATATGTTTTCAAATTTGGTTCCGATTGCTACTGTAGTTCATTCCCTCGGGCTGGTGGAGTTGATAATTTTTCATATTTTCTCAATAAAAGTTGCAATTTTCTTTCAAAAGTCACAAAATTTTGTACAAACAGTACCTCCTATATAAGGAACAGACCTACCAATTGCCCCACCCTCTTCGGTACAGCAGATTTGAATAGGGGCTCTAAAATCTCTGCTAATATTTTTTTAACCAGCACGTAGATAACTGCCCTATACTTTGTTTTGCAATATGGGAGATTTTATTCCCATTTAATTGTTGTTTTATATATATAATCCACATTTCTCATCACTGCACGAAAGAGAATCATAGAGTTATTTTCCAAAATCGTGCTAGTTCGAACTTAGAATAATTTTTCATTTCACAAAAAATTAATGATGTTTGATACAAAAATTAAAAATTCATTCATAAAATATTTTAAAAACATGATAGTGAATCAGTATATTTTATCACATGTATCGTATTTATGTGATAAGCTATTGATTATTTTTTTTGAAAAATATTAATATTATATATTATATTTGTAACATATATTTTCGTCTATTTTTAAATATGACGAACAATATTCAGTGACACTGTTTTTGAATACCAGTAATTCAGGTATTTGGCCATAATCAAAACATCTTACAGTTCTGTCTAAACAATTTTAAATACTCGCACCGAATATTTTGAAAGTAGGAATACTGTCTTCCTATTCAGTGACCTAAATATGCCTGCCCCTCTATTATATTGCGAGTCAGCATATCCCTATAATAACAACTTCCTACTTCACTTAGCCTATCCACCATGTACATTTAGGTATCCTGAATGGATATATAAACTCTGGTTACAATATAATCGATATCCAGTTCAACACATAGTTTAAAATAGACGGTATTTGTCTAAGGGTTTTATCCCAATGTTAAAATTAGTATTGAAATATTATTGAATGTACTTGTGTGTACAAATTATTATTTTATTAAAGTGTTTAAAGTATTCTTTGTGTTTAAAATATTTTTATAAAGTCTCTCAACAGTTAAGGTCCACAATAGTTTGTGGATAATAAATTGATTATTTAAATTAATTACAGAGATATAATATTTTTCTAGTGTTAGTATTTTGTATTTGGTGTAACACCAAAACTGGTCAAATCTATAAACAAAATATCTTCTTTTGGCCGTTACAATATTACTTTATTGGAAGAATGTTGGTGATGGATGTGATTATTAAACAAAGAAGACCTACTTTTTCTTGCAAAGCTTGCTGCACAAGTGTTTTTTTTTCTCTTTTTTTTAAGTATCCTAACATAACACAAAAATAAAATGAGGTATTAAAATGATGCTAATTGAACATTTCTTTGGAAACAAAACTGAATCACAAAATAATAAAAATATCCCTAATGCACAATTTCTCATACACTCCAAGGGATAGGAGGTTGTATATATTATAGGCGATTCTCTACTTTAACCAGTTCTATTATAAACGATTTTTAATGTGGGTACCAACTTCACCCTTTAATGCTGATTTGACATATTCCGAATAACAATATCTTATTTAGGCGGAATAGGAAACAGATGATTTTTTGGTGGACTCAGCGTTAAAAGTAAAAAACATTAAAAATACATTTAATAATTATGTTCTATGAGTGTTTGTGTTCACTGGCAAGGGGATGATATCCTACATCGGTAGGATGGATGGTAAAATAAATATAACCAGTTCCCAAATCAGAATAATACATTTACACTTCGATACAGTACATTCAGCTTCATATTGAGGATTTAATAGGTTACCGTAATAATTATTATGTATTAAGTTAGTACAATAATTAAGAATTTTCAACGGGCTTTTAAAACCCCTTGGTGAAGTATTAGAATTCTGCGGAGAACAGTTTAAAACATTTTAGTCCGGACAGAGTTTTTTTAATCACGGATTTGGTGGTTTCATCATAATAAAAATATGCTAAAGATGTACCAGGAGTAGGTATTGATGTTCCATGGATAACAGTGCGAAGTGACGGGCACACTTGGAAAAGACTTCTGTATTCGGAATCGCGCAACTGGTTCTTCTGTAGCAATTTCAAGATCGAAAAATTAAAATATAGTAAATTGAAACCATTAATGATTAATAAATAACTCCTCGGGACAGAGTTTTTGAATGTTATATCCAGAGTTCGTTTGTATATGGGTACACCTGGTGTTCTTATGAGGCCGCTCATTATGCAGTTACCTACCTTGTAATCAGCCAGGGCTGATGAGGGGGAAAGGGTTGATTTCCACGTGGCCAATCAAACAGCCTTATCAAAATGCTTAGGCACAAAAAGAAAAAAAACTAATTTTTTTATAAAATATACTTAGAGGTAGTTGTAATGGTGTTCCAAACACAGGAAGCTAGTCTTAAAAATTCCCAGAAATTTGGCGGCACATGCAATACACTCTCAAAAAAATTTGAACAACAAAAATATAATATTTCACCACAAGAGTGTAAAGTGAGTAATAAGTTGCAATTTTCAACATAAGCCGCAGGGAAGTGTTGTAAACTGCACGCATAATATATCTGTTCCTTATATGCAACCTATGAATAAGAAAAGTGGAGCGCTTGGCGACTCGTATTTTCTTTTTGTAAAACATAATTTTAAGCCTTTTTTGTCTTATTTTGGCACTTTTTAAGTAAAATCTACTTATTAAAATTGCCTGAGTATTTGGACCCAAGGTTGGGAGTGGGTACGTTTTTCTTTTCATGATTTTCTGAGCATTTTGGAACCACTTTTGAAAAAAAAAATGTTTATGTACTCCCTTTTGCGTTCAATCCATATCCAGACGTAATTTTTATCGGCTTGTTTCCAAATTTGAAACACATATTCAGAACCATTTAAGGAAGAACCCCATTGTTTCTGGTCTAGATCGGGCGCACAGTCCATCAAGTAGGTCAGTTTATATCATTTTTTATTGAACAGCATACAAGTCGCAATTTTATATCGATAGACCTGAAATTTGATACACATATGCATTTTATGTCAAAGAAGATACCTACCAATTTTGGTGCAGATAGGCCTCACGGAACGTCTAATAGAGGCGATTTTGTTGAAATTTTGGCAAATTAATGGCTTCAAAAGGAGTAATTTTCAAGCTATAGTCACAAAATTTAGTACAAGTATTGACTTGAAGTATATCTAACATGATTTCAAATTTGGTTCTTGCTAGTATTATAGTTCATCCCTTGAGTCTTTGGAAGAGCTAATTTTTTATGTTATCTCAATAAAAGTTGCAGTTCTCTTTCAACAGTCACGAAATTTAATACAAAGAGTACCTTCCATACAAAGACTAGATCTACCAATTTTGGTTTTGATTGGTCAATTTGTTCCCAACTTATTAGCTATTCAGTGTGATTTTCCTTATTTCACCCCTCTGATAATGGTCCTAAACAATTAATTTTCTAGACTTCATCGAGGAAAAACACTCGCTTTAGCCTAAAAACAACACGATCTCAGCAAAAGGTCAATTTCCACCTACCCTCCAACCGCTACCGTACACTACAATTGAAGACGGACACCAAAATCTGCGCTAATATTTTGGTAACCAGAATGTAGACAACTGCACTATACTTCGTTTTGCAATGTGGGATATTTTTTGCTCATGTAAATGTTTTTTGTTTTTTTTTTTTTGGTTCTTTTTTTATATATATAATTTACAATTCTCGTAGCTGCAAGAAAGAAAACCATCGAATTATTTCCTAAAATTGTGCTCGTTAGAACTTGGAATAATTTTTCATTTCACAAAAGAATATTTGACATATTCATAAAATATTTCGAAAACATGATACTTAATCAGTATATTATATCGTATGCATCGTATTTGTGGGATATTGATAATTTTTTGCAAAAAATATAAATATTTTATATGTTAGATACGTTATTAGAAGAATGTTAGTGATGTAGGTGATTTTTAAACAGTTTTTTTTTTTAATCATTTTACACGTCATACAGTAAAAAACTCTACCAAAAAAGAATCCTCAGTACACTACAGATGAAAAATAATTTCAAAATGTAGTTGCCCAACTCCATCTCTGAAATGTTCATCTGTCATTTAATCACAGGGCTGTGGCTGCAGTTGTTAATCAGAATTTTTCATGGCAATATAATCTCACAATTAGACGAAAATACATAAAATTTACTGGTTTCATTCGTTACTTGTGAGGAATCGATATATGCAAATTGCACGAATCAAGCTGTTGCCTGAGTTGCGAACACTATTTTTTGCAACATATGCGCATGCGTGATCAGGGACGACGTCTGACTGACTGAAAGGAGGCGCCAAACATTTTTGTTGCAAGAACAAATAATTGTTTTTCTCGCGATTTATTAGCTCTGTTTGATAGGACCACACCAACTTACACCAACCTACACCAGTAGGGATATTCCACAAATATTCAAGTAAAACTTGGCGTAAAGTCATATAGCATTCTGAAATTTGTGGAATCGCCCTCCAGGTGTAGGTTGGTGTAAGTTGGTAGTCCTATCAAACAGAGCCTATTGAATTTTGTACCCGCTAAAAAATGTTTTCTCCCTCGGGACTTAAAAACAATTACCTAACTGCACCTTTTGCAACATGAGTTTTAAAAAAACTCATATATGCACGTACCTACTTTATTATGACGATGTTTTATAGAACAGAAAAAAGCAACTAAAATTTTTTTTGGTTGTAGAAGTATTTTATTTATACTTTCAAAGTAAATGGAGTTACCACCAGAGAATTTTTTTAGAATACTGTGCTTACATCACTCCTGGGCCAGGATTTCCTCTCTACAGCCCTATAATCAGCAGTGCGTATTGTAGGTGATATTTGTTCTAGAGGTTTCTACTGCATGCATAAATAAGCTGAACCATTTTGATTCACATGAATACTCACTATAAAGTCTCCAGTTATTTTCAAATAACGCAATTTTGATAATTTCTGACACAACAATAATAATGAGTCAAAAGATGGATTACAATTCTGGAGGTAAAGAATGAAGCTTTCGATTAACGTTGATTGTTGGACGGCTCGCAGGAATGCTTCAAAATACCGTGAAGAACGAGGACTTGCAGGGTTGCGCATCTATAAAACAATAAATCTAACCTCGATTAATGCTACATTCACTTATGTGCAGTGATACCTAATCCTCATTAATTTCAATAATTACCAAACTTAAATCCAATAATGTAGCTGACAGTTCTTTAAGATTGGGAAATAAACACCCACCTATTGTGTTGTTCTCAGTGTACAGATCTTCTAACCACATGTGCACCACCAGTTTTCTGAGTTCTAAAACAAAAAAAAAGGTGTAAGTCGTGTTCTTGCAGTAATTCAAAAAAGAAAAAGGTACAATACCAATTATTGATAAGATTTTTTCAATTTCTGTACACAAATTGGATTATGTTTATACAACCATGAAAATTTTGACAAAAGAATTAATTTTGGCCAGCTTGTACGTTTATTATAGTGAAGGCATGGGTACAGTATCTTACTTTTATGGCAAATTGGATCAGATTCAGCATTCATCGATACATCATTCACAGCACTAGCTGGTAAGCTGTGGCCAAAACGAACCGTTAAAGTGAGATATCGCAAATCTGTCTATTAAGTAACATTCAAGAAAATAATGAAACACAGTTGGTATGGGGTAGGTATTCATAGAGGAACTTGTGGAAATACGAGATACTTTTATGTTCTAGTCACCAAACAATTAGGTACTCCATAACCAAATGGGATTTGAATAAATACAACAAAATAGAGGGAAATGTATCTACTTTCATTTGATATTTGAGTGAATTCGATAACTGCCTGAGTTCATGATACTTGAATGTATTGTACCATTCATTTTTATAAAAAATGTTATTTTACCTGATTTTCAGAGTTAAAAATTATATGATCTTGAAGAATAATTTCAAGAATTGCCACTTGGCACTGTGGGTAACTACCCTTATCATTCTCCTAATTTGTTTCCATTGAACTTCCATAGACTATAATCAAAGACATCAAACCCAATCACGAGAGAAACACTGATTGCAGAGAGCTGAAATTTTGGGTGAGACATTGGTAAGTATATGACGTTAGCTATGATTTTGGTAAAAATTTGGTCTGAATTTCATATTTGGTTCTCAAGATGTCGCTGAAATTTTCTTCTGATTTTTAGATTCTCATTAATGATAAGAATTTGTTTGAATTGTGATATTTCAGTGATATCTCAAAAATTAATTGTAAGATATTAGATAAATTTTTACGGAATCTTTAGCTGATGTAAACCAATGTCTGTGCAAAATTACAGCCCTCCTTAATCAATGGTCCTCTCATGATTGCATTTGATATCATTGATTCCATAGAAATTCAAGTCAAACAAATGGGGAAAATTATGTGGATACCGAATTGGAAAAAAGTTTCACAAATGCCACTGAAACAATTTTTACAAATTGTGTACAAAAATTATTTCAATATTTTAAAAATTTTGAAAATTGGCATTTTTACAACAGAAACATTTGTGAAATATTTGTAACATTATTAAAAATACATACTATGACATATGTGGTATCTTAGTGGTGGGGGTATCTTCATTTAAAATGAATTCACCCCCATGAGAGCCATTATCTTTCACACTTTAATTTGAATTTTAACCAAAAACTCTGAAGAAGAAAAAATACAAAGATTTTGGATTGTCCAGATAAGCCAGGTATCTAAAACTCAGCTGAAAACCCCTCACGATGAAGCTCATCCTCAAAATCTATTCTAATTTCTATATTCATACTATTTCGTTCTCATACCTATTCTCACCTCATGTCAAAGCACACCCATCTTATTCCATGATGTGAATATTTTTATTACATACAATAAGGCTTACCTCAGTAAAACACCTTCAAATCTGCTGAGAGGCCCCCAAAGAAATCTAAAATTCACCGAAATTGAATCTCTTCACTGAAATAGAATTGTTCAACAACAACTGACGTTTTATCACCTATTTTGACTTTTGAAACTAAAATTCGGATTTCAAGGTTCTGATCCATAACACTGATTACAACAATAATACTTTTTTGTGGAATATTTTGATTTGATTTAGTCCAAAAAATTCACCAATAGACTGCAGTACTTTGGCTTGTATAAAACAATTCCAGCCGAGTGCGCTTTGTACTGACTGAGAAATGGTGATATTTGGTATTCGCATCCAATCCTGTATTCCCACCATATCCGGTATTCCCACCAGATCCTCTACCTTTATCCATGGGTATTTCAAATTGGCAAAGAAAGTATGGGGAGTGTCAGGAGAACAAAATGCACATTACTTACGGGTATATCCTCACAAACTTTTTTTGGAACACCACTGTTTTTACTTGGATTGGAGCTAAGTACCCAGTAGCGTAAATAACCAGAAAATAAACTGTTGGTGGGCCACTGAAAGGCCAATAAAATTTTGGGAGGACCAAATTCCAACGTAATTTAAGGCAGGGTAGGCTGTACTGGGATGTGATGTTGGGCGAGAAGGATATTATAGATTATAAAATCAATATCTAATTCAGTTAAATGGATGGGCCAACAAAGAGTCGCTCAATTTTTTGGGTGTGCTTGCATCAGCCAGTCCACTCTATGATTATTCTATAAGTCGGTAGGGTAAGGTTTGCCACATTGACACACTGCCACACCTATTAATATTTCATAAACTATTAGCGCCCTCTACATGAAAGCTATCTTAGAATATGTACTAATATGTGCTAATATGCACCACCCCAGGAGTTGGCAAAATCACATTTTTTTTATAAAGATATTTCATAATTTATGTTTTTGATCTAATATTTTAAAGAAAATGTTAAAATTCCTAAATTAATTTTTTTTTTTCATATTTTTTCTAATTATTGAAGGTAAATGAATACCAATGGATTCGTTGTTCTTATTTCTATATTTTGGATGCATAATTTTAGAAATAAGTCCACAGGAATGGATTATTGGAAGGATTATTTTAATTTTAAAGGAATTGTCATATGACACATACTTTTCATTTGCCACAATGACACACTTCTAAAATCATTAAATCAAGAAATGGATGCCTGATTGGAAATTTTCTTAGGCCTAAATTTACTAAGAAATACACAGGCCATGTGTTTCAGACTCCACCAGTGAAAGACGTAGCCAGCTTTTCATTCAACCAAATTATTTGAAAAGTAAAAGCTAAGAAATTTGGACGGGGCTACTCCAATTTAATGTTCATTTGCCCTACTTAAAGTTTCTTTGACTAATTAGACTCACAAAGAGACTTTAATATGTTTTTCCATTTTATTTTTTTCATTTTTTGTTTTTTCTATCTTCAACCATATTTTATATTTATATGGTTATATTTTGTTCTTTATTCATTAAATATCTTGAATTTTTACAAAAATAAGGTTGTTTCTTTAAAAACATATACAAATTTATGTGTAATAAGTGCGTTATCGAGGCAGCCCAGATTTTAAAAAGTGTGTCATTGTGACAAACTTGAAAACAATGTATTTTAAATGTGTGTCATTGTGGCAAGTAGGTGTGTCATCGTGGCATCAAAATATGCCACATTGACATATGTGAGTAGTTTCAGTTTTTTCAAGTTTTTGTTTTTTGTTATTGACAGATCCTTTCTAAAATTTTATGGTAAGTAGTCAAAGGATGTAGCTACAAATTAAAAAAAAAAAAATCATAATTGACCCACTCCTTAAAAAAATATAGCAAAAATAGTAAAAAATGTGTCACGGCGAACCTTACCCTACCGACCTAAAAATAATATTGAAAGAATTCATTCACTTACCTGATACATCAGAATACGTTTTAAATCAAACCAAGGTGAAAAGTAAAAAAAAAGGTCTAATTCCTGCAAAGCACGAAAATGATCCGTGAGATATAACATAGCTGAAGTTGATATCGCCTTAGCAGCTATTAAAAGCGTTTTCAACTGGAAATTCGGTAACAAATCTTCCTTCGTAGTAAAATCAAAATCGACGAACGTATTATCGCCGAAAAAATTAAGCATTAGAGTCGTAAGTTTCGATGCCACCAGCGACTGTAGAAAATTGAAAGTGAGATTTTTGAACCGCCGTAATTGTAGTTCCAAACAACGTAAATTCCGATTATTGCTCAAAAGACTAGCCAACAAGTTGTCATCGAATTCGTACGGTACATTAAGGCAAGAAAAGACCTCAAGTTTGTTAAATTCTACAATTGAGTTTATAACATCGTTGAATTTCTTTGAGGCTGGCTTGACATTCGATGCACGGCACAATTCATTCAAGCTGCGAACAAAAATCAGTACCTATAGGCTAAAAAATTATTATTATTTACAATGTGTAGTTGGAGGATAATTAAAATTGAACGTTTGTATCGTGGACAGATGAAAAATCCTCGATGATCGCCGGGGGCGTACCAAAAATTTCACTCTATCCCTTTTGTCTTTCTCTCAGAATCCTGGAAAACAACTTTTCCAGGAAATTTTTGTTTTCCAGTTTTCTCGGAAACTACAGAACCGATAAGCACCGAACAGCTTTCAGACCTACTCCTATATGAAAAGTATCATTCGTAAAAATTTCAGCTCTATCCATTTTTGTAGTTTTCTTTAAATTTTTGGCTATAAATACATAGGTACATACATAATTATACAGGTACCTACATAAAACAAAATTAAGTCAAAATGGGAAAATGGTACCTACCAATAGTTTTTCATTTCTCATGAAACGGATAAATTCCATCATCCCCACCCGTAACCCTTTTGTGAGGTAAATTTTAATATCTCGTTTGCAAGCAAACTGAGTACAAATTATTGGGGCTAAATTTGAGTAAATTTTCTCCTCTTTTCAGAAATACCAATTTCAGCTTTCTGGCTTCAATAGCAGCTGAAAAATCATTGAGTGAAAAAGTTTACGTGATGTTTCATTGGCAACACCGATTATTTTCGGAACTATATAAATTTCACTTTTTGGTCCTTTGATCAGAAAATAGTTAAATGTGGTCATTTTATCGAATTTTTCGGTTCTATACTACCAAAAAGAGATCCTCTGATCCCAGAAGTTGAATTTCTTGTCCTAAGAAGAGAGCAAAAAACGTGCTATTATGGACCTTAGGTACGCAAATTAATAATTATAGATACTGAATTCCAACTTCATAATTTTTGTGATCGGTAGTTGGAGGAGGTGGAACTCACGAGTCACAAAAAATAATAAAAACATTACCGATACAGTCTCAACTGACGTATCAGACTGAAGCTGGCCAAAGCTTCACGTAAAAGCCGAAAAATGTTCACTATAATTCCGGATGCGGACGAGTGTGCTGTGAAATTCAAGGTTAACGAACGTATGTTAGCACCGTGCTTATCGAAAAACGAAAACAATTCAACTTTATCGACGAGGTGCACATTATTTAGCTCCAAATTCCATAGATTTCTACTGGAATTGGTCAACGTCCGAATCGTCGTATCATTGCCTTCGCAAATAATAAACTCGCCGCGGAGAATCGGAGCACAATTACAGGCGTCGTAAAATCGTCTGCACGTTAATCGAATCTGTTTGCGGTCATTTACGGGGATCAGTCCGAATATGTGACAGAGAATCTGCAAAAACAAAATGCATCAACATTGGGGCGTATACCTATATATATATAATGACTGGGATCAAGGGAATGGTTTCGAGCTGAAAATTCAGGCAGCGTAAGAACGAAAACTATCTATAATATCGATATTATTTTCGATATCGATAACTATGGATAAGTATCCATGTTTTTTTGACAATTTTTTTTTCATAGTTTTCTTGATAATTCAACCAAATTTCCTGGCTGCAGAACTATTATTTTTTCTATATAGGGTACCTACTAGTGTTGAGACCACCAATCATTCTCCCCTCTCACTCCTGCAAACACTGGACTACATTTATATTATTAATCGCAGCTACACTGTAACACATTTCCTACGCTCACTCGTTTATCTCCGTACATCATCATTTATCTCACTCAGTCTGCACTTACTCTCAACATACATGATTGATGTAAATTCACATGCTTCTGAGACGTTACTTTGTGTAAATCTTTATTTCACGTTACAATTCTTGTTCTTTCTCAGTTCACAACCCCTAAAACTAGTGGTGCAAACTATCGATATTTTTTTGTATTGATACTTATCAATGTTTCAGGGAAAATATTGATACCTCCGTATTGATATTTTTAACAATAGTTGTTGGGACCACCAGTCCTCCTCCCCTCACACCCCTGCAAACAGTTGACTATCTTTCTCTGAATAATTTTGTACCTTTACTCGCAGCTGCACTGATGCATCGTTCCACTACTCATTTATTCATCTCCGCTCATGTTTATTTATCAATTACTCTCCATACCATGTACATGAATTACACTTTTGCTGCAATTACACACACTTCTGAGATGTTACTTTGAGTACATCTTTATTATTTTTGTATAATTACTCTGCTGCATCGATCCACAACCTTTATAAAAGTAAACACGTACTCTATTATCTGTCCTGAGTGCCATTTACAAACTATCTATAAGGAACATGAAACAATCATGACTATAGAGATGTGTTAACGAGCTGTCTATAATATAATGACATCAAGATGCATATGTAGAAGTGAACTGTTTGTTGATAAGAAGTAATGTTTTTATTATCAATATAAAAATTCACATTAAAATTCACAAACATAAATATTCCCAATTTTTATAGCTCTTATTGACTTATATAGCCACCTCCATACATGACCATATAGATTGATAATGTACAAGGGGGTAGCCAGCATAGGGTATGGGACAATTTCCCCCTGGATTTAAAAAAAAATAATAAATAATAAAAAAAAGGCCAGCTAAAAAAATGTGGATTTTTTCTTTATGCCTAATTTTGGTGATACGTAGAAATGAAGAAATAATAAGAAAAAGTTAGGCTATCTAGGATGCTTGAAAGTGGTTTTCAAAGTAATTCTACTCATTTTTGGTTAAGCAAGCTAAAATTTTTATTCAATAAAAGCTAATGTAATGTAACGTATATTTTTGTCTATTTTTAGAAATGACGAACATATTCATCTACACATTTTCGAGTACCAAAAAGTAGATATTTATCAACAATAATCATCCTATAACTCTTTATAAACAACCACTAATTTACCCGTATTTAATTATATGAATATAGATATAATGTCTGTATATTCATGACCTAATTGTGTCTGTCCCTCGAGTATACTACGAGTCAGCACAACCCTATAATAACAACACCCTACCTCACTTAATCTATCTGACACGTACGCTTACGTACTCTGAACGAGTATATAAACCCTCGATTCAGAGGAATAGGACACAGTTCCTCGACAGTTACTTCTAAGTACCTAGAACCTCTCTGGTAGAAGTCGTGATGCCATATGTATAAGTGTTAACGTACTAATTGATGTACTAAATTGTACAAATTTATTATTTTATTAAATGTGTTAATTCAATCGTGTGTTTTAAAGTATTATTGAGTCTCTCGATACGTTAAGGTCCACAATAGTCTGTGGATAATAACTTAAATATTTAAACTATTTTAGAAGTATTACTGCTTTCCCAGTACCTAATATTTCGTGTATGGTGTAACACTGAAAGTGGTCTTAAATAGGTACTTTACCACCTCTTTTGGCCGTTACATGTAATTTGTTTTTTTTTTTTGAAAATATTATAAATTTCTTTACATACAAGAAAATTTAAAAAAAAATTTCAATAACTGCTTTTTGCACAGTCAGTAAAATCAACTGTAACTGGACTTTCGAGTTTGCTTATTACCAGTGGCGCAACTACTGGCAAGGGGGTACTAACTCTCAGGTGGTTGAGTTTTGATAGAGGAAAAATTACAAATGAAAATTAATTTTTAAACTATTTATTCAATAATTACACTGTGGGCCAAGCCCTCATGTATCCACCGGAGTCATTGGAAACCCCCTCATCTACACAAAAAGCAACCCTCCAAATATGAATGTTCCAGAACCCAGAAAACACCAAAAAAATTTTTTCACTTGTTCAGCTTGCCAAATAATTATTTTATCTCCCTATAAAAACCCTCTCTAGAGATAAATCTTAAGTCCAGCCCTATTGCAACTGAAGGCAGCATATTAACTAGTCCCCATGCAGTAAATTCCTAGTTATATCACTGCCTGTTAACCCTCCAGCTGGTCTCTATTCTGATAGAACTTGCTTTGCACCCCTGGGAAACTTTTTAGCTACGCCTTTGATAAAGTAGTAACAGACAAGTAGCCCCTATAACTGCTTAATAGATATAATTATAAAGCTTATAGACAGTTTGTAAACAGCCTCCTAGGAAAAATATTTGTATAATTTAGTTTTATGGTCACATTTATTGATCTAAATTCAAAATTTGACGAGATTCAAAACAAAAATCATCAAAATAGGAAAGAACATAGTAAATGTGTCTACCCAGGTTAGAATTTGTTTATCTATAACTATTCTCTGTTTACCCCAGAGACATATATCTAAAGAGAAGTCCAACTCTCTGTATGCGCTATGGCACAAAATTGTGACAAAGATCTTCAAACATCATCATCATCATCATCATCATCAATGAAAAGTTAACTTAGTTCAATGTTCTGCACAGTCAAAGCTGCACATATTTTGTAGTGAAAACATACATCTCTGTACCAATACACACACGCTATCAAGCAACAACACATGCGCAATAACAAATATCGGACTTCGAAATGTTTTTTAACATTCTATCTTTGTCATGTTTTTGATCGTGCGTTAGACATCTCATTAGCTATACCTATGTCTCTGGATTACCCTAACATTAAGAAGTGCCTGAGGTCAGAATCACCTATACATGTGGCTGCTGGTTGGGGAGAGAGGAAAAGGTATGGATGCACATTGTTTTATGATGATAAGCATAATTTTTTAGAGTAAACAAACATGTGTTTCAAGCAAATAAGTGTGAATATGATTTAAGACATCACGAAGTTCTTAGCGTGTACAGAGTACAATAATTATAACAAAAACAAAGCTGAAAAAATATTTTTGGAGACACTGGCCAGTTTTAAGCGGGAATCCCAAATTTTTGTCGCCAGATATTTTATGTTGAATTTTTTTTCATAGTAAAACTTGGAATGTGAAATTAATATTATGTCTTCTATGAACTAAAATCTAACATCTAACTGAGTATTGATGTCGTGGAGAAAAGCATCTTTTTCAAGGGGAAGGACAGAAAAATGAAAATTTACATTGAAAATTTTTAAACTAAAATTTCTAACAGCTAAAAATTGTGAGATCATCTAGAACGAAAGTTATCAGCTTTCAAGATATTTCGTCAACCGTCCAACTGATGAGTGGATTATCTCAGTATAATTAATTATTGATATTATCGGTAATTATTTGAAAAATACTGATAATTATCGTTCAAAAAATATTTCAAAAAATTACATGATCACCTGCTGAAAACACTTACTTCCAAAGGTAAATCCGTTAATAATTTAACTGGTGCACAACCTTCCATCTTAGTTTATCAATTATTAGCTTATAAATGTAATATCAGCACCACGTAAAACATGTATCTATAGGTAACATAAAAGTAAAAACTCAAGCATGTAGATACTTCTCCTATACCTATATAAGTACCTAATATTAATAGCATACTTACACAGAAAACTTCGAAGATGAACACAATTATAGTATCTATAAGTTCATATGCTCACACCACGTTCATGTTTAGGTACTACCATCATAATATAATATATAATAGCAAATGTTATCACTTATCATCAGTAACCATATGTGATTATTCATCAGGATTCATCACAGATGTGGTTATCATATTATTACAATGTAAACAGGCAAAGCTATCTACGTCCATTTGTCTCGTCTTGAACTTTGAACTGTTGTGGAAATTCGAAATGTCATATCATTTTCGTCGTGTTAATGTTGGCTACGCTGACTTATGGGTAATCAACAAACTATGCTATACCTTGGATAGTTGTGAAACAATGAAAGTTATTTTTAGCCAAATTCAAAAAAAAGAGGAAAAAAGGGAAAAAAAATTTGTGAAGATGTTATAATGACACTTTTTTCTTTCTTTCTCTTGTTTTGATAAAACTTTTTGAGTCTGCACCAAATTTCAAGTCGAGTTTTGTAGCCTATTTTTCATTCTTCAATTAATTTGGTTTCGAGTGTGTGATTTCGTAGGCATTATAACCCAGGGAAATAAGGAGTAGGAGGAGGAAGATATTCCTACCCAAGGTTTCGTTTCAGGAATGTGATCGTTTTAGTCGCTTAAAAATACCAATAAAGTTCACCACCCCAAACCCTTTGCTTAAGGCTTTGGCGGCCATAACGTTTTTTAACTTTTATTTATTTCGATTTTGCCAGAAAAGTGTCACATTTGTGGTTAAAATGGTTATATTTATGTTCAGATTCCTTTTCAAATTTCCTTCAAAACGAGTAGGTACTCATATATAATACTTGGTGCGATTGGCAATTTGTAGAGAGGTTTTGAAAGTAAACTGTCACAGTCACTTCTTAGGTGGGTTTTCTACGGAAATCTACTTATTAATTTCACACTAATGGAATAACCCAGAGGTAGAAGTAAGGATGTTTTTTGTTTCATAACCTAAGAAAAATTTTGGCATAATTTTTGAAATTTCATATATATATATATATATATATGTAAATTCATTTCCGGGTATTCCACTCGATCTAATTTACACGCAAATAAAGTTTCGTGAACTCGTAATCAAAAGCAGAGATTATTGACACGATTAAAATACGGTAGTGAAATTAGAAAATTCATGATTATTATACACAAAGAAACGAACGAAGATACGACTGAATATTATCTGTCTTTCTGAAAAGACAATTAGCGGACGAATGAGCGAATGAATGAGTTTGATAAATGAAATCGACGTTGGTTGGAAACGGTAAATATTGGATAGTCGAATTGTGTCGAATTACAAATGTGGGTCAAACAAAAATAAACACCACAAATACATGAAAGAACGAGAGTGGAGTGTGAGATTGTAGTTATTCGAAAAAGAAGAATGTTCTTTTTACATATATATATGCATGTATGCATGTATGCATGTATGTATGTATAAAAGGTATCCCTCATGAAAAACCGGATCTGATAGGAGTTGGTGCCTACTGATTCAGTAGTTTCCAAGAAAACTAGAAAATGATAAATTCCTGTAAAATCCGTTTTTAGCCATAAAACACTGATAGATCGATATTGTTGCTAAAGATATCGATAATTATCGATAGTTTTTTTGTAATTTTTGTTGAAGCCACCAATCCTCCTCCCCTCTCACTCCTGCAAACACTCTACTATCTTTACTCGTATACTTTTATACCTTTACTCGCGGCTACACCTATACATCATTCCACTGCTTATTCTTTTATCTTTGTACCTGTATATTTTCCAATTACTCTTCATACCATGTACATGATTTACATCTTTGCTGCAATTACACAGATTACTGAGATGTTACTTTAAGTACATCTTTATTTCTTTTGTACAATAACTCTGCTACATCCCACAACCTCTATAATTTTTCTACCTGAAACTAGCAATGAAATATCGATATACATATGTATAGATACCTATGTATGTCTGATACTGATAACTATTGGTACAAATATCGATTACTATGAAAAAGGCACTACTTTTGAAGCTGTTTTACCCCCTCTTTCGGTACCAAATTTTAATTTCCTTGCCCTTCGTGCGGACCCATGGGCAATAATCAGAAATTTTTTTGAAAATAATTTAATTAAATGAATGAATAAATATAATTATTAATTTAGAAATCACAATCAACACGAATATCGTAGATAAAAATGAGATTGAAATTGTCGGTAGGTACCTTACAATGGAGGATATTTTTATGTGAAAATGTATTTTTCTGTTATCAACGTTAAAGTTGAATCTCATTGCTGTTAAGGAAATTTTTTTTTTTGTTCCAGCATAACTTTTAGTACCAACCACAAACTACAACATGTAAGATGTAAAGTTTACCTACACATTTTCTGAACAAATTAATTTTTTCTAAGAACTTCAAGAAGACAACTAAACATATAGTAGCAGTTACCTATACCTACACTACAAATTTTTACACTAAGTAACTGAAATATTTTGTTATTCATTGATTTAGCAAACGAAAAAAACAACATACCCGCGAGAATGGCTTTCTATACCCGTTTATTAGAATACTTATGCCTTATTTTATGACCGAAAAAAAGTAGGTATATAGATTTCGCAAGAAATTTAAAAACTGAAGAAGAATGTACATAAAGTACATTAATAGTAAAACAAAAATAACTTCAACATTAACACAATTTCGTGATAGGAAAAATTTAAAAAAAAAGAAAGTTTTAAATGTTTTTAACCGGCTACAACATTTTATACATGTGCTTGATGATGTCAGATTTTTTGGAAGTGATCCACCCCTATTAATGCGTAATACCCTGGCTAATTGTATATGTATATTCATACAGTAGGTATTTTTCGTTTATAATTTTATATTTGTTGATCAATTAGCATAGGTACATCAAAACAGTAACTTAAATTTCACAAAAACTTGCAAAAATAGATCAAATCTGTTTCTGCGGCGTTCATCCTCCAGATATTATAAGGAGTGTTTTTAAGCACAGAATTCCAGTCAGTGCAAAACAATAATCCAGCGATTCTAAAATACGACTCGATTTTCACGACTTAACGAGTGAGTACCTATTTTTTGCATTTTTACTGCAAACGAAGGCAAAAACAGTGTTTGAAATCGAGTTGTATATTGTGAAAAGGAGCCGCGTGAGAATGTAAAATTATAAAAACATCGAATCTGAAATTTAGAAACTTTTTATACGGAAAAAGTGTAGCGGCAAAAAGCAAAACAAAAAAAACGCTCTAGCGCAGCAAGTCATAATAGAAAATGTAGGTTTTCTTAAACATAAAAACAATATAAATAATTACAGAAAAAAAAATCATAATATTAAAAGTATTTGGCCGAATACTGGCTAAAAATTTGGTACTTTAATATAAAATGTCAAGGAAATTCATTATTAATAATTAATAATTTATTACACAATATGGGAGGAAAGTGAGAAATTATCAACAAAGGCAGTTTACTAGCACGAGCTGTATGTGAGTGCTGTAACCTCACAAGTTGATAATTTCTCACTCTAACAAGTTGCATAGGATACTTTATTAACTCAGTGAATGAAAATTTCTGAATTAAAAGCAAAATTGCATTTTCATCTTAATTTTAAACATTCTTAAGTCATCACATTGATGTTCCAATCATGATTGTATGAAAACCCACTTTTACAATAACATAATATACGCGATGAACAGAAAATAATGCGATACTTTTCTCATTGGGGAGATAAAGTAACTACTTTATTCCCAGTGATAAGGTCATTGGTAAAATGTAATTTTTTTACACTCATTAACAAGATGATGAAACCCTATTTTTATTGAGGTTCTTCAGGATCTTTTAATGGAAAAACAAAATAAACAGGAACAGGGGTGTTGCATGGCAGATCAGTGTATATTGAAAGAAGCAATATACATATACAATTGACTGACTATTACCCATCATGTAACATAAAAATCCAACTTTTGATATAGAAGGTCTATTTTCAGTCATTACATCACAGACATTAAACAAGCGTTGCTTAGCACCAGATGCAGGTAGTATTACATCGATGCATACTTATAACTACGGAGGACAGACCAAAAGGGCAAGGTGGAGTAAGATGGACTATACTCAACAATTTTTTATATGCATCTACTAGGTATATAAAATTCAAAAATGTTCAGATTTCCATCCTTATTTATTTTTTATATTTCTCATTAAGCTAGAAAACTGAAAATTGGTATGAATGTGCATCAGTATCACATCTAGATAACATTTTTTCAAAATAAATGAAAACATGAAAGGACAGCAGATATATGCCAAAAAACACTTTTTGAAGCAGAATTTTTTCCGCTGTCAGTTGGAAGAGTGACTATCAGGAATTGTTTTTTTTTTTTTTTTTCTAACCAATTACATTCTTACTGATAAGATCTCCTAAAAGATTTATCCTATCGACTAGTGCCAATGTGCTAATAAGCATAGAATTGATTTCTTTAATTGTGATTTATTCATAATTGTTTCATAGCCTGACAAAGACAGGGCTGACGACTAATAATTAATGAAATTTGTTAACTAAGTACATGATTCAAAAATAGAATAAGTAAGTGTTTATCATTTTGTTTACAAGTAGAAAAATTATGTTTTGCTGACAACCTTATCACTGGGTGTAAATTTGTTCTTTAGTTATTTACTTAGGGACTAAGGGATCAGGAAAAGTACCACATTATTTTCTATTCATCATATATATATATATATATGTAAAAAGAACACTCTTCTTTTTCAAATGACTACAATTTTGTTTGTTACTCTCGTTCTTTCATGAATTCGTAATGTTTATTTTTGTTCGACCCACATTAAGAAATCGACACAATTCGACTATCTAATATTTACCGTTCCAATCTTGTTATCTTTAAGTTACGTCATTTCATGTATTATCGACTCGACCATCCTTTGTTAAATGACATCATTTTTGACCAGACTCAACATGACTATTTTCCCTTTGTAACGAACGTCGATTTCATTTATCGAATTCATTCATTCATTCATTCATTCGTCCGTTAATCGCCGTTTCAGAAAGACAGATAAAACTTAGTCGTATCTTCGTTCGTTTCTTTGTATATAATAATCTTGAATTTTCTAATTTCACTATCGTATTTTAATCGTGTCAATAAACTCTGCTTTTGATTACGAGTTCACGAAACCTTATTTACTTGCAAATTAGATCAAGTGGAATACCCGGAAACGAACTTACAAATTAGAAAATTCTTTTAAACTCGAAACAGATTTTTTTTGTTCCACGATGTCTTCTACCAAAATACAACTGCTGATGATGTCTGAGGGTACCGACAAAACAACAACAGTCAACTTAAAGAAAATTCGTTTGTTCGGTGATGGAATCTGATTTGCTTTTCCAGAGGAACTTCAAAAGGCCACACTCCATAAAGAACTTATGACCTTAGGTCCTCCAAAGAGTGCTGCATCGGTCCTGCGATCGAGAGGACAATACAGAACCATAAATGTCTCCATCCCTCCTGATGTGGCGAAGCTATACTTAGACACTGATGAGAATTTTGTATTCAAAGACTACCTGTTACCAGAGTTTTCACCCTCCGACCAAGCAAAACTGAAAGAAGACGCTGATCAATCGATGACAACCTCAAAGAGAGACAAAGACGAGTCAGTGACCAGCATAATGAAGCATTTCCTGATAGAAAAATTTTCTCGGGGCGACGCCTTTGAAAGAGAGTCACAGCGGTTCAAGTTGGATGGCCAAAAACAAATCGAAGTCTTCAAGAGCTGCCTAGAAACATCGATGGCTGATTGGTTCACCATCAATCAGAGAAAACTCGGACTAAACACTGCATGGTCCAATTGGAGAGCTGATCTCATTGCCACTTTTGCTGACTCATCCTGGAAGCCAATACGGTATGCCTACAACTACAGGTATTTGAGTGGCTCTTATATAGAATTTGTTGTAAAAAAAGAAAAATTATTATTAGAAATTGATAGAAACTTGCCAGACATAGTAATTTTAGATCTAATAGTTTTGGGACTTCCTCTCCATATACAAAATTCTTTAAAAAAAATGTTGTCACGTCTCTCCGTATTTTGCATGACAAACTAAAAAAATTTGAGACAGAAGACAAGATTAATGACCTAAATAATAAAAACATAACTTTTCCTAATAAAAATAAAACTTCTAACATGAATAAATCTGAAATCGTAAATAAAAATAATAATAATAATAATAACCAACATGAGAGAAAGTCAGGTGGTGTAGAAAAGAAACCTTGTACTAATTGTGAAAAAAGAGGCTTTTCTGACAGGTACCATCCGGAAGCTCTTTGTTGGTTCAAAAATAAGCCAAATAATCAAAAAAACAATAAATAAATTAGAAATTGAAAACCCTGCTTCCGATGATGAATCAAAAAACTAAATCACCCCCCACTGATTAAATTAAATTTATGCCTTAATGATAACCTTTTTTGTAAAGGAATTTATGATTCAGGTTCGAATATTTCTATAATCAATAGAAACCTGATCAATTCCATGAAGGTCAAAACTTTCAAATTTGTCAATAAATCTTTTCGGATGATCAGTGGGTATGGTAAAGTTTTAGGAATAGTTAAAATAAAAGTTAAAATTTTTTCACAAAGTAAAGAAATTTATGTTTTCATTCTTGATGGAAAGGAATTTAATTACGATTTTTTAATAGACTTAAACCTAATTTGAGAATTTAGCCTTTGCCAAGACAAAAACCTAAAAATTTCTCAAAAACAGAAAAAGAATACTGAAATTTTTTATGAAGAAAATAATAGACTAGAAAATTGTAACGTAAAAATTTCCAAGACAGAGTTAAATTTAGAACATTTAGATGACAAAAAGAAAGAGAAATTAAAAAAGGTCATTCAAGATTATGATTATGTTTTTGCAAAGAGTAAATACGACGTCGGTAAAGTCACGGACTATTGCGCTGTAATTAAGCTAACCGAACATAAGTATGTATCTCACAAACCAAATCGATACAATATCATCGACCAAAGAGAGATAGAGAGCCAAATTTCTAAGCTTCTTGCAGCTGATATGATTGAGGAGTCGACCTCACCCTTCGCTGCTCCTGTGACTTTGGCTTACAAAAAAAATGCCGAAGGAGTGAAAGTAAAAAATAGAATGTGTGTCGACTACTCAGCATTAAATAAAATAATTGTCCCCGAGAGTCAACCATTTCCCCATATTGAGGATTTAATTGTCAAAGCTAGAGATTGTAGATGGTTTTCAGTTCTCAATATCAATAATGCCTTCTGGTCCATACCTATAAGAAAGAAAGACAGATACAAGACAGCCTTCGTGACTCAGACTGGACATTACAATTGGAAAAACATGCCTTTTGGATTAAAAACAAGCCCCGCAATTTTTCAAAGAATCTTAAGAAACATATTAAAGAGAAAAGACCTAGATGATTTTTGTGTGAATTATATAGATGATATTTTAATTTTTTCAAAAACATTCGAGGATCACATAGATCACGTAAAAAACTTTTTACATCTATATATGAAGAAGGGTTCAGACTTAATCTGACCAAATGTGACCTCGCACACAGTAAAGTAAAATATCTGGTCACTACATTCAAAATAATGCTAGTCACCCCATTTTCGATAATGTATTACCGGTTTGGGACTTCCCAACCCCCAAAAATCAGAAGAACGTAAGACAATTCCTCGGTAAAGTAAATTTTTATCGTTCATACATACCTAATTCATCAATAATTCTGGCCCCCTTACATAATTTATTAAAGAAAAACACACCTTTTATACGGAACGATAAATGCGAGGAAAGTTTCAAAAAAATAAAGATTTATTATGTTCTGAACCGTGTCTTGCAATATTTAATCAAAATAGGGAAACAATTGTACAAACTGATGCCAGTCTGGAAAGAATAGGTGCAATTTTGAAACAGAAACAAGATGACAGCTCTTTCAAACCAACTGCTTTCTTTTCAAAAAAACTTAATGAGGCCCAGAAAAGAAAAAAAGCAGTATTTTTAGAATGTTTGGCCATAAAAGAAGCCCTTATTTACTGGAGACATTGACTATTGGGACTGAAGTTCAAAGTTTATTCTGACCATAAGCCTTTAGAAAATTTAAAAATTAATACAAAATTCAATGATAAACTTAGAGAATTAATGCTTCAGCTGTCCCAATTTGATTTTGAAATAGAATACGTGCTGGGAGAAACAAATAACGAAGCGGATTGTTTGTCTCGCAATCCCATTTTGGATCATTTTGAGGCCTCTTCCGAACTCAGAGTCGTCAATCTCATCGAAATAAAAGAAATAATAAAAGATAAAAAAACGGCACTTAATGATTTTAAAAGACTCAAAGATAATAATGTAATAATAAAAGATAACGTAATATTTTCAAAACATAGAAGAACAAAAGAAAAAATAATAATTTCTGACAATTTTGCAAAAGAAATAATGAAAAAAACACACCTACAATTTGGACACATAGGGTCCAACCAGATTCAGTTAACTTTATTTCCCCTTTTTTATAATGAAAATTTTAACAAACTTATAACAAACTTCTGGCAAAATTGCACCGTCTGTATCAAAAATAAAAGCCGAATACCTATGAAATTCGGACATCTTTCTCACCTTGGACCAGCTAAGGAACCTTTTGAGTATATGTCCATAGACACTATAGGAGGTTTTGCCAAAAATAACTCTGAAAAAAGATATTGTCATTTATTAGTCGATCACTTTACTCGTTTTGCCTTCACACTGACCTCCAAAACCCAAAATTCTAAAGATTTCATAACTTTATTAAAAATAGCTCTCAAAAAAGGAAATAAAATTTCAAATTTACTGGCCAATAAGTACGGAGGTCTGAATTCTAAAGAATTTAAAGATTTTACTAATCAAAATAAAATAAACTTGATTTTTAAGGCAGTAAATTGTCCATTTTCCAATAGACTCAATGAGAGACTCAATCAGACATTAGTCAACAGGCTGAGATGTAAAGTAAACAAAAATATTAAAAATAAAAAGAAATTTTGGTCTCTCTTACTAAAAGAATGTGTAAATGATTATAATGACACCATACACTCTGTCACTAAATATTCTCCGAACTATTTAATGAACAATGTAAAAATTAAAGTAATTTCCAAATTTGGAGATAACGTAACGGATTTAGCAAAAGACAGAGAAATCGCATTCAGAAATTCATGTAAAAACCATAATATAAACAAGAAAAGATTTGACAAAAATAAAGTTAAAAGTAATTTCAAAGTAGGGGACCTCGTATTCGTTTTACATGGTAATCCTCTAAATAAGAACAAATTGGACAAAATCAGAACTGGACCATACAAAATTCTACAACAAATCTCTAGCTCAATTTTTCAGGTTGACTCCAGCTATCAGAAGCAAGAATCGAATTTTTACCATGTTTCGAAGCTGTATCCGTCCGTTATTTATTAATGTCTTTTGTTTACAGGGTGTTGGGATGTAAAAAGAACACTCTTCTTTTTCAAATGACTACAATTTTGTTTGTTACTCTCGTTCTTTCTTGAATTCGTAATGTTTATTTTTGTTTGACCCACATTAAGAAATCGACACAAATTGACTATCTAATATTTACCGTTCCGATCTTGTTATCTTTAAGTTATGTCATTTCATGTATTATCGACTCGACCATCCTTTGTTAAATGACATCATTTTTAACCATATTCAACATGACTATTTTCCCTTTGTAACGAACGTCGATTTCATTTATCGAATTCATTCATTCATTCATTCATCCGTTAATCGCCGTTTCAGAAAAACAGATAAAACTTAGTCGTATCTTCGTTCGTTTCTTTGTGTATAATAATCTTGAATTTTCTAATTTCACTACCGTATTTTAATCGTGTCAATAAACTCTGCTTTTGATTACAAGTTCACAAAACCTTATTTACATGCAAATTAGATTGAGTGGAATACCTGGATAACGAACTTACACACACATATATATATATATATATATATATATCACCATATGAATGGGTTTTCATAACAATCATGAGTGAAGTATGAATGTGAATGATTCAAAATTGATGAAAACAAAGATGAAAACTAAGCTTTTGTATTCAAAATTGAAAATTTTTACTCATTTAGTTGATAAAGTATACCTATAGTACACAACTTAGTTGGAGAGAGCAATTATCAACTTTTGTGTTTACCACACTCACCTACAGCCCGTGCTTACAAACTTTACTAGAGCTCCATCTTCGCACTTGTTGACAATTGCTCACTTTCCTCCCATATTGCGTAGGTAATATTTATATTATTGTGAAATTATAAGAAACTAGCTGCCTCAAAACACATACTTATCGGGTGATAGATTACGCAAAAAAATATGAAAATCAAAAATTTTATATTTTTTGAGCCCCATATGAGAGTTTACGAATGGGTTAAATGATAAAATTAACATCAAATTTAAATTCAGCGCCTCAAAAAATGTGTTAAATGTTATAAATTTAAGAATCAGGAAAAGGCCACTAAATGCAGCACTAATTTTTGCATGTTTTTCCTTTCTTCACTTTAAATATACCCAGCCCTATTAATCCAGCCTTCATTGATTTTTCTTCATAAATAAGTTTTCCAAAGTGGTAAAATAATAAAACCAAGTCTAGAATTTTCCTAAGTTCATGAAGAATGTGCTTACAAAAATTCATTAACATCGGTTTGGTAAATTTTGAAATTACCTACCCTTTACATTCACTTTTCCAGACTTTTCTTTTTATAATATACTTATTAGTACAGATAAATATACGTGTTATCAAATGATACTTGCCAAATAAGATAACAGCAAGCCTGCCTTCCAACCAGCTCCTTTGATTTATCTGAAATTTATCTCCTTTTCTCAGCAATAATTTGAAATTATTACAAATCACTTCTAAGGATGAACCGTTCCACCTATCGAAACCAAATGTCACAAAATATTAGAATAATTATTTATGATTTCAGCTAGTAGTGCCAAAATTTTCCTGGTGTCATGAGATGAAAAACGAATCTATACTCTCACATAAGATCAATTTTAATACCTACGTAGATTTTCTTCAAAAACCTGCATAAAAAGGATACACACAGAAAAAGAAGAGGAAAAAACGTGGTACCTACATAATTATTTTTTTAGACGTCTGTGTCTGGAATTCAAAAACGAGGAAGTGGCCGTCGGATATACTCGAATACTCTCCTCTCATTTCTACATTCCATGGATTATATCCTCTCGTTTAATCGAGAACATAAAGTAAGAAAAAAACAGTATAACAACAGTATAACTGCAGTAACGAATGTGTAGGTACACATTTTTCCAACAACCAGCTATAAGTTCCAAAAAACTTTTGGGTGAAAACTTAACACAGTACCAGCCATGTGCTACAAATTTTTACACTAACTGAAATTCGCTGTTCATTGTTAGCTAAAGAACGAAACGCATTTACGCGAGAATGGTTTTCCTGTACTAAATAAGAGATTGGGGTTTAGCCTAATTTTGCGAACAAAAATGAAATTGCAGAATAAAAAGAAATAAAAGAAACCTAAATATTCAGAAAGTTTGAAATGACTCACAAAAAAAGGAGAAAAAAAATTAAAATAACTCCTTGTCCTGAACTGGTCATGAACTTGGACCGAATGTGTTTTGATATTTTATTTATCAACGAAGTTAAAGTTCGGTGAATGGCAAACTGCAGCTGAAGAGAGAAAACACTTTTTGTCAACACTATGCCTATGATTATCACCTACAGCCAAAGAAACAACTTTTTATACACATATATATAAGATTGTCGAAGATCTTGAACGAGAGAAGAAACAAAACGCTCGAATGAATTTGACTTTATTGAAAACGACAAATTCAAAAACAAAGTCGTTTTGATTAAACGAAGTAGGAAAATAAGAAGCAATTAATGCGAGAAAAGTACGTGCGATATGTAGCCGTACGAAAGACATTGTGACGCGAGAGAAATCGTAGAATCATCGATTGAACGAGAGAACAAGATAATGCGTGAACGGAGATATGAGCGATGAAACAATGATTCAGGAAGTGACGGGAAAAGATGAGAAATACGAGAGAGAGAGAGAAGGTGATGAATCTTACATATATATCTACCTAATTAACTTACGTCCGAATTCAGGAATTTCCTGACACAAATACCTGCACACAATGAAAACCAATGATGATAATAAATTATTCACCCATTTCTAAATGAAACTACCAAATTATGTACTTAGGTACGTACTTTAATGGATTCTTCTACCGATGAATTGGAAGAAATTAATAATTACTGTGGCGACTTTCTACCAGTGGTGATGAGTGTACTTGTACACTCGCTGGTAGATTGTGTGGCCCATTCCTACATCATGTGGGGCGAACACCTTTTTGGTTCACGGGTTAATAGCTCACCACTACTAATCTAAATTTAATACTGAGCTAGGCTCACACGCATACACGAGGTTCAACAGTAGTTGTATGCCTGCGCATACCACGCGTCCTACAATTACATTAAGTAATATTAAATAATAAGTACCTATAAGTGGATAAAATTTGTGAGATATTTCATTAAGTTTGAAGTGATAGGATAAAAATAAAACAATGCAGTAGGCATCAAGCTGTGCTTAAAGTATGCTCTGCAAATGTTTGAATAAAAAAGATCACTCAATTCTTCTTATGTAGTAGGTACCTATTTAAACTAGGTAATAAAATTGTGGATTTTAAGAAAAAAAATTGAACTTGACAGTTCAAAAAACAAAACTTAAAATGTGAAAGAACAAAATTTCTAAAATAATTGAAAAATATTTCCAAATTGTCACCACTTAGAATGTTAAGAGGGGCAATCAAGTCTAATGAAGAGTTCTAATATTTAAGAAAAATAAAATAATTGCTGCTACAGGACAAGGGTGTAGGAAGGATTTTATTTGGGGGGCTCATATAAATATTCCCGAAAATTTTGATTAAAATTATAATTTGAAGATGTAAAATCAAAGTTTTATTGAAAGTGAACGTTGTTTTCTAAATTGTACCATTGATGAGTTTCCAAAATAAAACATATTTTATAATGGAAGTGAACTCTGTTTTCTAAATTGTACCTCTTTTTGTTATTGTGTAGGTATATCAGGACATTGTGACCAATACATTGCAATTTATTTAAGCACTAGCTTTAGAGGAGGAAGTTATTCCTCCCCTTCACACACTCCAGTTACAAATCCTAGATTACCAAAATCATAATTATACATTTTGTGTGCATTCAGTGTCTGATATATAGCAAAATATTATCAAGAAGGCCCTTTGTATACAGGTATATATATACATACTGTAACGGCCAAAAGAGGTGGTTAAGTACTGGAAACTAACCTCTTTTGGGGCGATTACACTTCCTTCGATATACGATAATATTCACAGGAATATTATAGTATTCGAGAATTATTTTAACTAATTGAATTTTATTATCCACAACTATTGTGGACCTTAACTAAATGAAAGACTTTAATTAAATTGAAACACACAATAAATTTTATCACTTTACTTTTAAAACACAATATTAAATTTACAAGTATTCATTCACAGTCTAAGACTGGAAGAATATTGCAGGTACAGTATACGACTGACCAGTTTATTTACAATAAAATATATTACACTATTACGCAGTGTTAAGATTACAATTACAATACTATACAATACAATTATTTTAATGAAAACCAGAGTTTATATACCTGTCAAGGTATATGGTTTTCTGTGGTGTTGTGTGTAGAGTAGGGATTTGCTGATTTAGGTATTTAATTATTTCTAGAATATTCGGGTACCAGAATGTTCAGGTACTCGAATATTCCGTTAGAAAACGTGTAGTGGTTGTTGGCAGGAAGTAACGGTACTTTCGCCAGTTGACAGTACATATTAGGGAAAGAATTTGCTTATTAAGAAAAATGTATTTTTCTGTGAATGAAATATGTACGTCTATATTAAAATATGACGAACATATTCGTTACACATACCTATATATAGTAATACGCAGAGCACCCAGTTTTGTTCTTGTATTTTCTCTCATCGTTATCTCATGATTAATTTGTTTTAGGTAAAATCTGATGGTGGAAATGAATTTGTCATGAAAAAGTAGAGGGGGTTGTCACTGAAAATTTTTTAATACTATCATTAATTTTTGAAATAAATGACAAATTAAAAAATAGCAAATTACTCATTAATTTTCAGTTTTTTTATGGCCAATTTGTGAAAAACTAATGGCAATAAAAAATTAAATTTTGGTAAATAACTCGAGCAAATTTTCTCCTCTTTTCAATAGCATTAAACTCAGTTTTATGGCTTAAATAGTAGCTGAGAAATCAAGAAGTGAGAGAAGAGCAGTTTTTTTAAAAATTAAACTGTTGTGAATGTTGCAAAAAACTTACACAATTTGCATTTCTTGTACAGTCGAGGATACATTGGAAATGATTTTTAAGTAGGTTTTCTATTTAAAATCTATTTATTAATCTTGTGGTCAAGGAACAATCTGGGGGCAACAGTCGGCAAATTCCTTAAAAAAGTGATTCAAATCACAAATCCTTTAAAGCTAAATGATTCGAATCATTAATACTTTCTGTCCAGAGATTAGAAGTGATTCGCACAAATAATTTTTTTAAGAATCACCAATCTTCAGTCACAAACATTAAATAATTCTGTTCGATCTTGATATGAGAAAAAAGTTCCAAACATTCCAGTACTTTTTGATAAAAAAATACTTTATTTAGGAGAGTGAAAACTAAAAGTTCTCTGAAAAACTGTTTAATTTTACAAAGATGAAATTCATTAATTTTTTTTCCAACAATTACCAAATTTACGAGAATTTTAAAGGAATTTCCTTACTAAAGAAATAGAATTTGTGATTTGTTATTTCACCATTCGCAAATAAATTATTCGAATCACAAATCCTCTATTTCCTAATGTGATTCAAATCACAAATCAAAAATCCTTTTCAGCCATTTAAAAGAATTTGAATCCCATTTTTTTCACAAACCCTACCAACTCTTGTTGATGGTGGGGATGGTTAGATTTTTTATTTTAAAACTCAAGCAAAATTTTGACACTAATAACTCAAATTCACATACATATATAAGCCAATCTGGTACAGGTCACAATTTTTATCAGATAGTCACAAAATTTGAAATGAACATAAGTACCAAGCCAAGAACATGACTGTGGGGACTCAACGGTATGAGGTAAAGGGGCTTGGACCCCTCGACGACAGTCGCCACCCCAAAGGGCAGGCCAATTACTCGTCTGTACGACGTTAAACCAAACACGAAATACGTTTGATCGTAATTACCTGCAAGTACATACAGGTAATGTACGAGTACCGAATCGTGACATCACCAAACAATGTCACGATCCGTACACGAACCGGCCAGCCATCTCTTATCACAATAGGGGATGATGCGACCTGGCTGCCCTCACCGACGTACGTATTATCTTACATACGTGTGTTTGTGTGCGTGTAAATAAGCCGTATATAAACCACCCAAACTGGCTCTAAAATTGCCAGTGTTTGGTCTGGATCTGGCTTACCCGTACGTTTGTACGAAGTGGCTGAACGCGCTTAAATTCTGTTGAATTTCCTTCTGGTGAGAATATCTCTCACAACAAGGTATTCCACAGTGGTGACCCCGACGTGATTTTTGGCTACGTCGTGAGGTGTCTTAGGTGCTTAGGCGCTATTACAAAAAGTGGTGCGGTGCACTGGCGAGATACTCGCTTGCTCGGCAAATTAAAAAATATTTTTTTGCAGACTAAGACACCTTTTTGGTTGTCGAAGTAGAGTCTGCTGAAGTGGGAATTTATACCCCTCTCTTTAAAATATATAAACAAAGAGAAACAAGACAGTAGACCTGGAGGAAGAAGGTTGGACTCATCCCCCAACTCCCCCAACTTCGACTCGACACTCTACGAATTTAACAAACATAGAAGAAGGCCCTCAACACCCGGAATTAGCACGACTGGGAACTGCAATAAATAAAGAAGAACTAGCAGTCAAAACGTTGAGAAGTGGTCGAACTTTAAGCCAAAGTTCTGACTTGAAAACACCTGTCCTACAAACACAGGAGCCAGTGTTTTCAACCAGCAAGGAAGAAAGTAGTTCTGTGGAATACGCTTGTCACCAGAAAGACACAGCAATGGTTCCACCATCAACCTTCTGGTGAGAATATCTCTCACGACAAGGTATTCCACAATGACCTATTGATTTTATTGAGAGGTTCAACCTTATGATACTTCTGGTATATGAGTACCTATTTTATTTTTGGTTTGGATATAAAATTTTCAATTTTTGACCAATTGCTACAAAATTTAAAACATATATTCACTATGACTTATTATAACTTGCTATAAATTTTAGTGTGAATCAATCATATGGTGCTTCTGGTACAGCTGTTTTCATTTTTGTTTTATGTATAAAATTTTCAATTTTTGACCAACAGCTACGATATTTGAAACAAATATAAATTATGATCTATTATGACTTGCTATAAGTTTTTGTGCAGATCGGTTGTACGGTACATCCTGTAACACAATTTTTGTTTTTATTTTGGCTATAAAATGCCCAATTTCGGACCAATAAGAACATAATTCAGAACAAATATTTATTATGATTTATTAATAATTTTTTAGTGATTAACAACCTTATAATTTTTGAAAACCTACTTTTTCTAATGAGGCTACTGCTGCCTTAGAGTTTTTTGTGTTTAATTTTAATTTTGTTAAATAAACGTACATATTTAATTTTTTAACCTAAGATAACCTTTGTTAATTTTTCATTTTTCATACTAGGGTAACACTGTTAAATTTGTTGAATTGGGGAAACAATGAATTTGGTTTTGTGTTTCTGTGCCTGCGTTTAATCATGAACAATCAAATACACATGTACACTAACAAAACGATCATGATTTTTCATTTTGTTTACACCTTTCTCACTTTTTTTTGCACATGACATCATCTTTTTCCTACGTGCCTCAGGTTAAACATTTCCAATACTAAAACGCAAATAAATATACAAAAAGTGGGATTAAATTTTATCATATACCTAGATTAAAGATATAGCAAAAAATAAAAATAAAATGAAACCAACACTAAAAACTATAAAATAAACTATAAAAATGAAAAAATATCACAGGTACAATTTAGAAAACTAGTTGCCTAAATCGTGTTGATAAGATCGGCTGTAATTTTGACAATATTTGAGTGAGGCTATTGTGAATGAAAACACAACAGAAGTAAGGATATAAAAATCAGAAAATATATTGTGGGGATTCCAAAAATATTATTTTTGTCGTTAGGGGCAACTAAACTGAAAAGTAGTAAGATTTCGGCAACCTAACCCTAATTATAATTTGGTTTACAAAAAAAAATTGGATTAAGATACATGTATGCAGATAGGTAAGCTACATTTATAAATGACGTCGACGGCCATTTTCGTTTGGAGTAGTCTACAAATGAAAGCAAAAAACAATTTCTGAGGCTCTTTTAATTTTTAAAATTTCTTTAACTTTTCTACTAATTTCATGGAATTTTCCAAAAAAAAAAAAGTTAATGGCAAAAATACACCTCACTTTTCCCTTATATATTCGCTAACATTGAAACTATAATAATCCCATGGGTTGATTAGTAATCCCTTTTAATCGACGACGAAGTAATCGGTTCCTGTATCGTGAACATAAACCAAAATTTTTCAAAAGTCTCTGACTGATCCTTCAACAGGATTTCATGCCAGTAAATATACTTTCATATTAATCTAAACATATAGGCTACCTACCAAAATATACCCATATATCTGGATATATTCGTTCACAAAACGAGCGACTTTCAAAACAAAGACAAGAAAAAAAAAGGTCCGGTCGTCATTTTGATCGACGCGTACTCTAACCATAGTAAGGTATCGATGCGCAGGATTTATTTTATCTGAATTTTGTCACTTACCGCACATTCTGTTTGTTCTACGTTGGTCGGATTGGCATTCAAACCTAAGTTTTTAATTTCGACATTTTCCTCAACTTAGCGAACGATATGTAAAACATAGATATATATATATATACACATATATATACATATATTGCGAAACCTTATAGCTAGCATTTCATTTTACTGAAATTTCGGTCACCAGTGAAGTTCGTCGCTTTTCGCAAAAGTTGAGAGGTGGAAGTTAAGTACGAGCAAAATCGAATTCAAAATAACGACGAAGCAATATGGGAAGCGAATGTAAATTATATTTCTCGTCTCAGCACAAAGTTTCCATCCCTCGTCGCACCGATGTTGTTCGCCAAACTTACACATATGCTGTTCTCAAAAGGTATCTTCCTTCATACTTACCTACCACAAATCGAAAATTATGAAGGAACATAAAAGTTACAATATTGATGACGAGAATATATTATCTACGAAATTAAGATAGTGAGAATAAGTTTAATAAAAAGAATTCTATTACACATAGGATAAATTAATGTAGGTACCTACCTATTAAGGAGTATGTACCAGCAAATATGCAGTACCATTGTTTCTTCTCAACTATTATAACGCAGTCGGCAATACGCCATTTTGTATCCACAGTAAAATTCACAAAACCCTACCAGAATTTCAGCTATATCTCGAGAACCAATCGTACGATTTTAACAAAATTTACACAGAAAATTTATCAAACATATGTTAATGTTTCACCAAAATTTCAGCTCTTTACAAACAATAGTCTTCATGTAATTGCATTCGATAAATTCGATTGTATAATCTGTTCCCATAAAATTGTGTATGATAGGAGACCTGTAATTGGTTGGGCGAAAGTAGATTCAAAGTGAGACGATGAAAAAGCTTTATAAAATTAGTAAATCAAAAACTACCACAATTTCTAAAATTCAATATAAATATCAATGAATGCCCTTATGATCTGCATGATACAAAATGGCACATTGATGGACTCGTATCTGTAGTGCTTTAGTATAGTTAGCAAGACTGGTATATTCTACCAATCCACAAAAACAGTCAAAAAAACACGCCTAAAATGGGATCTCCTCTCTTTTTGATTTTTTTCACTGTTCCCTTAAATTTTTTGCTATTTTTCATAACTTTTGGACAAAATACTAATTGATATTTTGAAATATGATTAATATCAACAGAAAATTTTAACATTTGGCTACTATTTTCAGGTATACTTAATTCTTTAGGTTGATTCATTCAATTTTAGGAATTCTTCATTTTCATCACATCAAAATTTAGTGGCTGGGTACAGCAAAAATGGAACCTATAGACAAAATAACTGATGCATTTGGGCTGGTATAACCACAATATATTATTTAATTTAAAAATTTTTAACTCCAATCCATGTCCTTTTCTGTGAATTGGGCAAACTTTCCTTTCTCCCTTTTCACTCCATGGCATTTCCATGCACCAAACATGACTTTTTGTTCACGATGATGCGAATGACGCATCATGGTGTACCTCCATTCCCGAAATAAACTTTCCCAAAAACCTGTTTTCCCATATTTTCTGCTCAACTAACTCTCCTTTTTTCTCCTCTTATTCAAATTGCCAGTGCACTAGATTTTGCAACTTACTGTCTTCCAAAATATTTTTTCTTGCTCTGCTCTTCTTATAAGACAGTTACATCATTTTTCTCTTTAAAAATGTTCTGTTTATCACACATGATGTCAACACTCATTTTTTCATGAACTCTAAAAAAGGACACACGTGTTTTATTTTGTAAAATAAAGGCGGTGAAGATGCCACATTGGCCAAGATGCCACATCAGTGAAAATGTCGCATTGGTAAAGATAGCACATCAGCAAAGATGCCTCGCTTTCACAAAGTCATGCTGGTAGTACTGTTGAGAGGAAAATAATATAAATGGTATATGCAAGCTAGTCAACAGACCATCTGTTCAAGTTTTTAGGAAAAGAAACCTTGGTCCCTTCTTGCATTTTATTAAGCTTAAAAATAATTAACTTAAATTTTGATGCTAGTTAATGTGGGACTGAATTGTCTTATTTCCTACCATAATTTATGAAATATTTAGCATATTTTGTGTAGGTTACAGTAATATTTAATTTTACTGATTTTACTATCATTATTTAGTTTAAAAAATGTGAAACAATAAAAAATTCTAATTGGCCAATATATCCAACATACATAACGGCTAAGATGCTGCACCAATATTAAAATTACTCCTAGCAGAATGATATTTAATTGATTAAATTTAATGAATAATTAAAATAGGTACCATTTTATATCATTTCCTTTTTATTTCTAGTTAAATTTTAAGGAAACACATCAGAAAAACATATGATTTCAAGGACTGAATAATATCCATAGAAAACAAGTAAAACTGATTTTTTTCTATTTTCAAAAGCCAAGAAAAATAATTTTATGTGGTTGTTCTTTAATCTTAATAGATTTTTTCCAAAAATTCCAACAATTTTGGATTTGACTTCTTTTCAAATTCATGCAAATTTCCATTAGCCATCTTAGCCGCCACTATGCGGCATCTTACACACCCCATTAGATAAGACGGTGAAAATTAAAGTTCTTTCATTTTTTTTATTACTTGGTTATTTTTGAATAAACATTTGATTGAATGGTAGAAAAAGATGCATAAGACCTTGATGTATGTATACGCCAAATACGGTTTTTTTTTCAGCTCTCTTATCCAAATCTATGTCAAGTATTCAAAAGGTGCGGCTTCTTCGCCTCCTTTACCTTAATTATGTTTTTTAGATGCCAATTTTATTGCTTTTTACAATACAGTGTGGTTTTTTAATATGGAGTGTTGATTAATTGGCAATGAGGCAACTTCGAGAATAATGACATAACCTTGAACACAAAAATACACACACGAATTTCTTCCCTCAAGCATGAGTCTAAGCTTGATTGCATATTTAAAGATGAGTCCAAGACGATACCCGGCCTGACTATCCAGGATACTTCCAGATCTACTAAAATTTATCCCAAAATCGAAAAACTTAGATGTCGACTATAAAAAAGATCTACAAACCATCCTTGTTTCAACATGTCTTTCGGTCATTGCTTACTTTTGTTAGGGGTTATGTCTACCCCAATTCATTACTACAACAGGTTGTTTATATTACAAACAAAAAGGTACCGGCAGTGATCATATTATATTAACCTATCTTCAAGTTTTACGTTATTTCTTTTCTCTCTTATTCTCACTTTTATATTTGCCCACCCAATTTTGTTTTATCTTCGATTTCTGTCTATAAGCTAAAACCTGCATAGAGACGAGATGGTGGTAAAAACGTGGAGAATTAGCTCGCATATAAGACGACACGAAATTTCCGACGATTTACGAGATTCGAACGTACATTTTCCGCTCGTTTAAAATGAGAAAAGGAAAAACACGCTGAAGGGGGCGGAAGAATGAAAAAAAAAATTGATCGTCAAGAAGAACAAAGAAAATCGCCCCCAGAGTGCAGTCAACGTTCGCTTCTAATCGAGTTAAAAGTGCGGTAATAAAATATTAACGTGGCAACGCCATACCATATACTGACAATCGTACACCAAGACTTACATCCTTTACCACTACCTAGGCACCTGTATACTTTTTCCCTTTATTCGATCCATGATATATTACCCTTGAGCCACATTAGGCCTCTAAAACAAATGCCGTAGTATATGTATAGCCTGAGGTATCAATGCATAAAAAGGATAGTTCATTCCTCCGTTTAAAGGGGGGAGGATTGCTTATACACACGATCAAACATTGTTTATCAGTCAATATTTGCATTTAGAATAGATAGGACTATTCTTAATTTTTTTTTTAGGATATTTCAAAAATTTAAGAGACACAAATTTGCAGAATACGAAGATTGTGACACGTAAGTGTGGTGATAGCCAACATAATATAGGTAGATTTACTGTGTAATAGGTGTATTTTTACCCCTTACTGTGTACCTACATGTTTTGGAATAGGATATCTAATCTGTTATGGTTATCAACGAAGTTTGTGCTAGGCTAAAATAACCATCCGTAATCTAGAATGATACGTAAGTACAGTTTTGCTACTTAGGTAATATTTTATCTGTGACTGTAATTTTCGTCTATTTTTAAATATGACGAATATATTTATATATTCGTCCACACGCTTTCAAATAACAAAAATGCAGGTATTCATCAATAATGAAAACATCCTATATCTCTTTGTAAACAACCACTAAGTTACCCGTATTTGATTTTATGAATATAGGTATAATGTCTGTATATTCATGACCTCATTTTGCCTGTCCGTCGATTATATCGCGAGTCAACACAACCCTATAATAACAAGCCCCTACCTCACTTGGCTTATTTGGCATGTACAGTGTACACTTACATACCCCAAACGGGTATATATAAACCCTCGATTCAAATTAATCAACACACACAGTACCTAGAGCTTCTCTTACAGTGCTACTAGTTAATAGACAGTCTTGTCTAAGGGTTCTAATCCCAAATTTTAAACCTAGTTTATAGTGTTTAAAATATTATTTAATGTACTTGTGTCATACAAATTATTATTTTATTAAAAGTGTTAAATCAACCTTGTGTTTTTAAATATTATTGAGTCTCTCAAATACGTTAAGATCCACGATAGTTGTTGATGACAAATTGATTATTTAAACTATTATAGAGGTATTAATGCTTGTCTAGTGTTAATTATCTCGTGTATGGTGTAACACTGAAAGTGGTTCTAATTAGTTACATTACCATCTTTTTTAGCTGTTACAGTGACTTCCATGTACAAGTAGTTTATGGGATAAACCTGGTCAAACGAGTACTTAAGTTTTACTTAACATTAAGAAACATTCTAGAATGGGGGTGAAAATGTTCTATCTAGTTTTTCTCTAAGAATTATAACATCAAGTAGGTACATCATCTTTCTATTCATGTTTTCATTGAAATGCATTACCAACTATCTACCTGCAATAGGGAGAAGCCCTCTTCCTCAGCTTTTAGACAAACATTAAAAATAAGTACTGCTCCTTCGAAACTAACCAACCGATTTCTTTCATACACATTCCACATTATTTCCCGGGTATAACGTCGCAAATTTTTAGTTGATATCTTTTTTTAATCGAAAGTTATCGAAGTTTTTTGAAAATATATGTTACACAAAAAAATATGTATATATAGGGTGTCCTGTGAAATGTCGGAATTTTTAAACCTGTTCTTTACAAAGTTAGTTTTAAATTCTACTAAATGGTTTTTATGTTAGTTTCAGTTCAGAAAAGGGAAAGCTCAACGAATTACAAGAGATTTTGATTAATAATATTAAATCAGTATTATTCTAATAAGCTGCCAAATTTTATTGAGATAATTAGCCCAACCTAAGGTTTTTTTATTATTTTGAATGTGTTAGTTGGGAAACCTACTTTTTTATTTTTTGCGATGCTTGCTGCACAAAAATTTTTGGAATATTATTAATTTTAATTTGGTGAGCACCTGAAACAAATTGAGGTCAAGCATGTGAGGGCCCCACTCTTTTATGACTGCGACATACCCAGTACCTAATGTGAATGAAAATGATATGAATATAGGCCTATCTATAAAGAATTACAAGAGCTACTTGTTCAACTTGTTTTTAGGATTTCATAATTTTGTAAAAAAGCTTAATTAACCAACAGGCTGTTTGGGATGTTTTCAAATTCAAAATTATCTGTCATTGGTGCATAAAATGAGAATAATATATAGATACTCAAATTAACAAATAACTGAATAACTATTTAATGGTTCAATTGTCAATAAAATCCATTGAAGAAAAACATTTGCGATAAAATTACAATAATGGTTAAACTGAGATCATATTGGATTGGAGGTCTAGGTCTATGGCCAGTGGCATTAGACAGAATGGAGATTGGCGGCTGTTGGTATTTCAGTGAATGCAGAATTTCGTGGTCAATGATCATGGTTGGTGACTGGTTATTGGTCATAATTGGTGACCACAGACTATGACTATGGATTGTGGGATAATTGGGGCTGGAAATCAACGACGATAGTTGTAGAGGTGGTTGCCTCTCTGTGGCTGTGGCATAGTAACCGTAGTCATTATAGCCTTGTGTACCCTACGATAGTATTATAGCAAAATAGGGAGCACTCTCATGCTAATGACTGACTACACTGTGATAATTTACTGACATGAGATAAACTATTGTGATAGATTATCATACCTAGTGTACACTTGACATAACTTTACCTATTCATTCTGACCTAGTAACAACTAAGTATAACAATAAAAAGTGAAAGCAAATCAGGCAGATTGTACCACCCCAGCATACCATAAAGGTGAACAATTGGAATGACCTCTAGAAAAAGTAAAAACAACGAGAATATGAATTAATACTAGAGGCACAATAACACTGTTTTACATGACGTTTAGTGAGACCATCTACCCCCACTCCATTCAACCTGTACCTACCATTAGAAAATCATAGGAAATATGTGTTTTTAGCCAAATTTTTAGCCATAATTTTCTTATTTAATGAGAGCAACTTTTTTGAAATAAATGAAATTTTATAAAAGGTTCCAAAGAATAAAATGAAAGCTTACAATGAGCTCAAGGACAAGAAGTTTAAGCCCTTAGAAGCCGAGAAAATTGAAGAAGAAGATGAAATTGTGCATCAAACTGGCTTATTTTAATGTTATCATTAAACTTTATCCTAAAGACAACTAATTAGAATTTCTCGTTTTCAAAAATTCACTCTTTTTGAGTCTCATCATTAGTTGTCTCTGGAGAAAAGTTCACAGATAACATTAAATTAAACCAATTTGATATATGATCTTATCTTCCTCTTCAATTTTCTCAGCTTTCAATGGGCCTAACTTCTTGTTCTTAAGCTCATTTTATTTCATGAAGCCTCCTTTAAAATTTTATTTTTATCAAAAAAGTATTTACCTCTTCAAATAAAAGAACTAGGACCAAAAATTATTGTAAACAATCGAGTATACTTCCTATGCATTTCAACGTTTTAATGGAGTAAAGATAGAAACCTCAATGAAAATGACCGAATTGTACCTCTAGTATGGTAATTTATATGTTCGATGGTTAAAAATAATGGTGGCCATCATATCAGTATATATATAATTGTATTGATGTGTAATTACTACCTAATATAATTATTTTGAGAGATATTGATATGGATCATATGAATCTATTCATTGTAAAAACAATATTCGTGGGCTAATATGGTCAATATGAACTTGAAATAAGTTTAAAAAAAATGAATTTTTATAATTCTTGAATATTAAGTGTAAAATGGTGTGTGAAACCCAGCGCACACACAAACACACACACGGTCTGATAACTACAGCACTAAACAAACAAAGTGGTCAGCGGTACTACATTTTTTTTCTCAAGTGAGCATGCTAACCAGTTAGCACACATAAAGTCTAAAAAGCAAATTTACTGGACCAAATACTTCAAGGATGGGCTATAATTATGTATAATGTGATGGAGGTAACATAGCACATAGTTTGGTGTCAGCGCTACAACTACCATGTGTACTAATTTCAAAAAATCTGACTGCCTAAAAAAAATGAATGTGTATTTTTTTGTGAATATTGGTGGAAAAAATAACTCTCGACAGAATCTGATTGGTTGATGCGAGGTATTTTGTACACTATATGGTACACATGCTCGGTGTAGATGTCAACTAATTGTTAAAGACACTTGACCTATTGTAAAACTGTACCTTGAGTGTCTTCTCCATCATATAATTATATGTAGCCTATACGTATATATTCGACAACTAAGTTGAATAAAATCATGCAAAAAAAAATTGATATTTGCTGATATTGATTTATCAATTCACCATATGAAAGTAAATATTGTTGGGACCACCAATCCTCCTCCCCTCACACTCCTTAAAACACTCGACACTGTTTATCTACTTACTCTGTATCACTTGTTTATCTGGTAACACTGATTCTCTAATAATCAGACATTTGGCTACAATTGTGTACATTCGTCACACAATTGAAACACTTTATTCTATGTTGCTTAAATCTTTTGCTGAATTATACGCTTCTGAGATGCAACTTTGTTTACACTTATTTTTTATGTTTCCTTTCAGTCGAGTTTGAGTCCTCAACTTCTATAAATGTAAGTACCTACCTATTGATACAATAAAATATGAATATCTACCATCATTAGCCAAAAACAAGGATCAGCACACTCTCAACTACACTATGTATATGGCGACAGAAGAAACATATTAACTAACCGACTCCAAGATTAAAGACTACGGGTTCAATGCTACAATTGGTGGCTTTCTACGATTGTTTATAAAAATACAGAAAAGTAAAACACAACTGAATAAAATTGCAAGATTTTTTAACATTTGTATAAGTTAGTACCCATTGTTAGTGACAGAATGTATAGATATCACATCAGAATTTTAAGGTGGGCTCTTAAACCTACAGTGTAGGTACACTATGATAGTCTTATCATGGTAGTTGATGTTATGCTAGTAAATTGTAATCAATCACTAGCACGAAAGTACTTCACACTATCATACAGATGTGGTAGGTAGCCACACTATTGTGCTAGCACTATTTTGATGAGCACGAGGCTTTACCAACATCTCAGAATTTTTACTATCATCTCCATTACATCCAGTGATGGGCTATTTCTAGGAAGAATTTTTTGGACCGGGAATTTTTAGTAATTTTTGAATTCACATAAAGAATAGTCCTGTGAAAATTAATACTACACCCTCGTATTCAATTTAAAGAGAAAATTTAAAATTTCTAAAAAATGAAAAATAATCATAAATAAAATACCACCCACCATTACTCCGACTACACAATTTGAAATTCAGACAGGCTATTACTTTCATACTTCAGAGTTCCGATACTAATGTACCTATTTATTATCATTTAGGAACTAATGAAATACATAAATGTGTTCCCTTTTGCAATGCATCGGTGCCTCCATAATTGGTACCTTGGCATCGTTTCAGCAAAAACTACTACGATCTTCAATTATTTTTCTACAGTAAATGACAAGAAATTACATCAATACGACCTATCTTGTAGGATGTGATCATCCCTTAAAAAACTAAATTAAAATTTTTCACTTTTCTCCCCAATAATAAAATAAAATTAAATAAAATAAAAATACACGCACTTAAAAACACCGTGATTGTCTTCGGCTAGGCTGAACTCTTAGCCTACCTACGTAGTCTAACATTTTTTCCCTCTCTTTTAACCTCTTTGATACATCACACCACCATCTTATTTTTGGTGGTGGTAAATTATAATACAACCTCGGTTGTCGTAATATTATGATTTTTCTATACAAAATCATCCTCCGTTTTGTCGCCGACCATTATAGGTCGAAATATTTTCGTCTTTCATTTTTATAAAACTTTGATTTTTTTTTAATACATAATTTTCTTTTTTAATATGGTTTAATTTATATTTGCGGGCATCGGGCCCGCTCGAGGAAATTGACTGGGTTAATTCAGGCAGATCTTTTCTAAAAGACGCTTTCTTGGAAATCAGCTATGCGGTAATTTTTTTTCAATTCACCTTTTTTCCTGTTGCATGGTATAAAGCGGTTCAAACGATCACCTGGCTAGCTGAGCAGGTCTTAACTCGCATCTTCACCGAATTCTGTTGGTGGAGATGCTCTCGGTTCACTCAATTGAGTGTGTTTTTTTATTTATGGGAAATTATGTTAGGTTTGTATTAGGCTAGATTCTGCCACCCAGGGTCGCATACTATAATCTTTCACTCAAAATCAATAGGAAAAGTCATTTATTGAGCATTTACCTAGTACCGTGTTGAATACATTCGTGTTTATTGTACCGTTTTAACAACCTCAAAAAAATGACTGCCAGATTACAGTCACTTTGATGAGAAATACAAAATATGTTGCTCCTATGATCATCTTCACTACCTCCAAGTACAGCCCATGGTGATTACGAACTCTCTCTTTGGACAGTCGTATTGAAACCGAACGAAAAGAGAAAATCCATAAACACAATAATGTAAGTCCACATGAAGAAATAGTAGGCCTACATTTTATTATTCCAGCCCGAATTCATCTCACGACCTTCGCATTGGCATAAAAGTAGGCAAGTAAAAACTGCCAATTCTTCTTACGCATAAAAACGATCCACTTTTAAAGGGAAACCTCTACCAAATACCGCTCCTACTATAGGCCTATACACACGTTGGCATTTTAGCATTTCTGCGTGAAAACTAATCTAAGTGCCGGTAGGCCTATCTACATTTTTACGTATAAGTACATATAAGCATGTAGAAGGCAAACATAAAAAGTGTTCTCACTGACTAAAATGGTCGACCATTAAAGCCATTCTACACACAAAATTCATGAGAGCACTTTCTTTTTGTTTCATGTACTTACTTTTTCGTCCTCTCATTTTTTACCTATATGTTTTTCGTGCATAGAAGAGAACAAATGATAAAAAAAAATGAAAAAGAATAATAAAACCTGCTCGTTATTAGGGATTTTCGACCAAAACTCTTTGCAGTAGAATAACGGTCATCAGTTTCAGTCAATGTAAAATGAGTTCGCCTTTTTTTCCTTTTTTTTTTGTTTCTCCGCATTGGCCAATGTCTTTAGTTTTTAATGACGAAGTGACCACACAGGATTTCGTGACATTGACTTCCATTAAAATGACTGATTGTCAAAAATGTGAGCCCAACTATCAAGCATCTACTCTTAAGCAGACATTTTGCTCGTTTAATTTACTCGGTTACAGTACATATATACACGAGTGCGTGTAACTAATGCGGTAATTAACGTATAAGTTACAATATTTATCTACGAAGAGCTTCCTCTTAGGTTGGAGGCTTATGGGGGGTGTAACAATTTTTCTTTTCAGTAATATATGTGGTACCTCACGTTTTTACGAAAGATGTCATAAATTTTGAGAACAAAAAACCACTTGAAAAGGATGACGGATTTGAGTTGTTATATAGGGGATGCGGTTGGTGTTTTTTTTTCCTTTTTTATATTTTTTTTTGTTACAAAAAAAAATGCTTGAAGCAAAATGGAAGTTGGTACATATACGACACTCGAAAACGTAGCTCTACAAAAATAAAGTACGCCAGTCACTTAAATAGAACCTCTTATTACTAGTCCACCTCGAACTTATCGTTATATGGTCTGAAGTGAAACTGTCTAAACTTCTGAAAAAATGAATCAATTATTAAAAAACAATGAGGAGTTTAATCATGGAATAACACGAAAGTGTTTGTATTGATGAGATTAAATCAGTAAATATGGTTTAAGGTGTCTAAAGGGATGTAAATTTCCGAGGAAATGAATCAATTATACAGAAACAATGAAAAGTTTACTCATGGAATACCCCAAGAATGATCGAATTTATGGGATTAAATCAGCATAGTACTGTGAATCATTATTTAAATGGGTATATGCAGGTACCTTGGTAGGGGAAAGGGTTGTAAGTTGACACAAAAAACACACTTTTCCCCATAAAATGATTAATTTTGTTTTTTTTAATTTTTTTTCATAGTTTAAAAGAGTGAATCTTGTTGCATAAATAAACAAGAAAACCATTTCCCTAGTGAGTTTCTATCAAACATTATGGTTGTTTATTTGAAGACATATTTTTGACAACCTTGGTATTGTAAGTTGACACAAGAGGAGTGTATGTTGACACATGAAATGAGGGTGTGAGTTAACATAGAAATAATATAAAAGTAATGAGTAAAAATATATTTTGTGTTCAAAACCACTTAGCCTAAACAGCATGTCCAAGATTAAAAAATTCAAAATTAAAAAAAAAACAAAAAACAAAAAAAAATTAAAAATAACAGATAGGTAGGTATGTAAAGAAATCAATATAAATTTTAAATTTCTCTTTTAAAATTGAAAATGAAAATTAGATTCTGACGTGCTGTTGTTCCACTTCTTTTCATAGGTTGTACCCAGCAAAGTAGGTCACTTTCTGGTCTAGACCCAAAACAAATGAGTAACTAAATTTCAAATTACAGTAATCTACAGAACTAAAGCAGAATCAGATTTAGAATATTGAACTTAAAGGTAATAAATCATCCAAAAAAATGAAAATATTCACCTCTCCAAAGTCTTATGATTCAAATCATGAATTCGTACTGCTGATCTGATGCTGTGTCCATTCTTCAACACTAAACCTACCACTTTATTCATTTTTTCAGCTGAGTACAACCCATTTTGGGTTTTCCAAATACAGCCACGTCGTTTGTCCATCTGAAATTATAATTTGTTGAAATTTTTTTGTGTCAACTTACAACACCAATTTTGTGTCATTTTACATAACGTTTTTTTTTTTTCTATAATGAACAATACTGGCAAAAATTCCTTTGATCTTATTAATTAATATATGTAATTGTGTTCGTCATGAATAGCATTTCGAATTAATACCAATTTCACTTACCTTTCATTGAAAAAATTGTACAAATTTTTGATTTTTCTTCTATTCAGAAAAGAGTTCAATTACATCGATAATGCACTGTCGTGTAAAGACATATTAACTACCCAAATGGAGGATAGATAGTGCAACTGTATTCCTAAATATCTAGGCTGTGTCAACTTACAACCCGTGTCAACTTATAACACTTGCCCCTACTTAATTGAAAATATGGTACCGTTGTGATCATTTATGTTTTTTATGAACTCAAAGTGAATCAGCCATATCAGTCATTAGAAATTGCTGACAAAAGAATTACCTCGACATAATATGCGGTCGTCAAATTCATCCATCTGTGGCAAGAAAGGTGCGCGAGATGCTTCAATTCTGCTATTGAATTCATAACGTCATTGAACAAAGTGGAGCGCCCTGTTCTGTTAATCCATCTAAAATATAATTCATTTAAGCTGCCAACAGAAATCAATAAAACAAATATTTTTATTGGGATTTAATGAATAAGACAGAATAGGTATACCTAGTTACAACGGCTATTCACACGGAGCGGATTAAAAATAATTGATGATCGCACTTTTTCAGCGTGGACAACATATTCGATAAGTTTGAAACATCGCAGTATATGGAGCCAGATTCAATTTCAACCCTTTAAGGCTATCCCTAATTGTCGATGTACCATTGCAAATAGGTACGAGGAAACGAAAAGTACGATGGCGGCAACGAAACCGAGGATCGATTAACGACGACGGGTACGTAGAGGTAAACCTTTAAGCTCTAAACGCTTTACATCACCATACAATTCATTCATTCGGTTTTTTGCTGCCTTTCCGATGATAACACCAATCGGCAAAACATTGAAATTTAAGATCGATAACGTTTTCTCGCATAATTGATCGCTTTTCGAAAGCAACAAAATCATCGAACAACGTGTCACAATGTTTCGCAAGGAAACAATGGCAGCACTCAAACCCAAACTGAGGTTCCACGTAGCTCCGCCGAGCCAAATGATGTGCTTGCAATTCCCGATACGAATGACTGCGACTTTCTAAACGTACCTAGCTAATTAGGGATGGGCAGCTCCGGAGCAGTGTGGTTTGAAAAACCAGATTTTTTTAACGAGCTGGTTCCTAAAACTGCTCCGGTGTGATAAAGTCTGCTCCCTGCTTCTTTCTGCTCCGATATGCTCCAGACTCCCAGAGATCAAAAACTAATTTTTCTCAGTTTTTTCTGAAGCTTGTTTTTGTTATCAGAAGCTAAATTGAATTCAATTCATAATGATTTATCGCCTGTAACATAAGATAACGAGAGGAATCACGACAGAAATGTTGGATGTAGAGAGCTGAAATTTTTATGAGTTGTTGTAGTAGGTAAGTACGTTGGTTTAAAATTCCGTAAAAATTTCAGCTCAATCGCACATTTCATTCTCGAAATATAGCTGAAATTCCTCCAATTCCTCAATTAGATAGATTGAATCCTTATCATTTTAATCATTTAATCTGAACAGAATTTCAACGATAGGTATCTCGGCAACCGAAGGTAAAATTAAGCTGCAATTTTTCAGAGATATCGAAATTATGTCAACTAAGTAGGTATCCGGTGAAAGTTTGGCTAAAGTTATATCCTTGGTTCTCAAAATATCGCTGAAATTCTGCAACTACATTTAGGTCATATCATTTGCATAGGTAGGTACCTATTCCATATAAAGAAAGATATCGAGTGGAATTATGAGAGAATTGTTAGTTGTAGAGAACTGAAATTTTCATAAAATTTTCAGCTAACATACTACAATATTTCATGAAAATTTCAGCTTTCTGCTGTTAACAGTTCTCTCGTGGTTTCTCTCGATAACTTTCATTGCATGGAACTGAAAATGATGGAATTTCAGCTATATTTTGAAGACAAAACGTAAGAATTAAGCCAAATTTTCATGGAATCATTTATCAACATATTACATAAGGTAGGTACCTCGATCTTTCTATTCTCACCCAACTTCTCTTGATAACTTTGATTGTATTGAAGGAAATAAAAGATACCTACTACTTCTTCATAGAGTGAATATTAATGACAGATAATGTTCAGTCCAACATGGTTAAGGTTACCCTCATTCCTGGTTCAATTACTTTTATTTTCAATATGACGGGAGTAGTTTCGGAGCAGAGAGCAGATTGAAAAACCAGGAGCAGGCGAACCAGGTTCCACAAATGAACAACTTTGCCCATCACTAACATTAGCCAACGAATGTTAGCACCGTGCTTATCAAAAAATGAAAACGTGTTAAATCAAAAGGCAAAGTGCAGATTTGTTAACTCCAAATTCCAGAGATTTCTATTCGAATTGGTCAATGTCCGAGTCATCACGTCATTTCCTTTACAAACAATTAAGTACCTCGTCGCCGAGAATTGAAGCACAGTTAGGGGAGTGACTCCTAAGATGGCGCAGTGCTTGTTTCACTATGTTCCAAGGTAGGGGCAACACTGAAATTGGTTTCATTGGAGAGTGTTTTCTGAGCCTTCAATGCTGTGCGAAAAGTTTTTTCTGTAACTTCAGTAGAACGTGTGTTATCAAACTTTCAATTTTTTTCCTACTTATGCTGTAATGTTTTCACTACGTTTTGTAAGGATTCGAATTGAGAAAAAGAAAGTACTGAAATCCAAATTATTATTTTTTATATTCAGCCATGGGTAAGGAATATTTTCGTATAAATTCTTGACCATAGAGTTTTGTTTCAGATTGATAAAAAAAATAAAATGTGAAAAAACATAATGACCCTTAAGATGGTGCACTTTGACAATATCATCAATAGAGATATTCTTTCAACTATTTTTAATTTCTATTGAATTAAAAGAGTTTATTTGGTGGTCAGTCATATTCTGAAAATAACATTGTTGTTGAACCTGAAGGGGGCAGTGATTCGGAAGATGCTGAGTGCCTCTTTTGTAATAATTTGTTTAACCATTCAAAACCGAAAGAAAAATGGATTCAGTGCACTAAATGCAAATTGTGGACCCACACCAAATGTGCACCTGGTGTCACAAGTAAAACCAAAATGTACCTTTGTGAAATTTGTGAATAAAAAAATGTTTTTCATTACAATTTTACTCTTTTTTCTAGGTGCGCCATCTTAGGGACCTTTCCTTAAGATGGCGCATTTTGACTTTTTTCATAATAAATTAAATAACTGCCATTTTATTTGATATAACAAAAATCCAATTGAGAATGTTCGTAGCTAAGGGTTTGGTGAATATTTCATGAAAGTTGGGGTTAGTTGTGCTCAATTTTGAGGAAGATGTGGACACTAGAATATTAGGTGTGCCATCTTAGGAGCCACTCCCCTACACGCGTCGTAAAATCGTCAGCACGTTATCGAATCTGTTTTCAATCATCGAGAGAAATAAACGCGAATATATGACTGAGAATCTACAAAAAAAAAAAAAAAAAAATCACAAACGTTAAAATGGCACAGCTATTTATATCACAACCTATGATTGATTCAAGGGAGAAACAAATTGGACGTGTTTCGATCTGATAATAACTTAGGTACTTCATTATAGGTAATAAATTGAAATACGTGTAAGATTTTGTTGGTTCCAAATCTTTCATGTTCGATGTAGATAAGGTTTCCTAGTAGCGAATTTAGGAATTTTATGAGAGATTAGCACCACGTAAATTCGAGTATAAGCAGAAAAAGTGAAAACTCAAGCACATAGGCACGGTATTAGGTAATTGTTTTATAAATTTTGAGGAGAAACGAAATGATAATAAGAAACGATAATATCGCGCATAGTTTAAATAATATTAAGTTAGCAATAACTAAAAATCTTCATCATCACAGATATCCTATATAGCTATAGGCCTATATGTAATTATTGTGGTTATTGTGGGGACAATACTTGTATGAGGTATAGGGGCTTGTACCCCTCAACGACAGTCACCGCTATAAGGCTGACTTATTTTTGTCTCTATAATGTTAAACAAATATGTGCAGGTACATTTGTATGTTCTTACCTGTACAAACATACAAATAAGATACATTATATTGACCAAGACAAATTGCCTGATAAAGATCTCGGTGATGTCACAGTCCAGTACCAAAGGCCCTTAATTTTTTCTTATCTCTTTACAGAATAGAAAACTAATAAGATTATAACATAATACCATATGTATATGTACATATGTGTATCTGTGTGCATGGACCAAATCCACTTGGTATATAAACTCACAGAATTGGCCACAAAATTTCCAGTGTTTGCCTAAGATTTGGCTCTCTCATACATTCGTATATGATATGGCAGAACACGTAAAGCTGTTGATTACGTTCTATGCGTGAATACTTCTCACAACAAGGTATTCCACAGTTATATAGCAGATGTACCCAGAAAATACGTCGATGACTAATTGGTATTCGCAGACACAGCATACCCTTCCTAGCTACCTCAATAAAAGTGATTTTTAAACGATTATAAAAAAAAATGTTTATTAATTCGATTCAAAATTTCAATTTCGTAAGTTTGATAACGGTGTATGGTAATAGGTTGGAATAGCTTTTCACTTTTTTTTTGTCAAGTTCTATTTAAATTATTTGTACGTGAATGCGCTCCCAAATATCCCTTCAAATACCTGCGCACGAAGACATCATTATCTTTCAAAAAGGTAGATACACCTATACTTACGTATCCATATAGACACAAGTAAGTAGGTATGAACTAAAAACGTTTGAAAGAATTGAAAATTCAAAAAATCGAATATACCTACCTAAATACGAAATTAGTCAGAGGCGTAGAAACTGAAAGACAATCTGTAAGGTAGCACATTATCCTTGAAATATTTCCCACGGCCAAGTAAATCAACTCCCTTTCGCAGGTATGTCTCGGATAAACACTGCCCATTAATTTATTAAAAAATTTTCGTAACAGCCTAAAATTCAAGAGTTTGAAAAAAATAAAAAAATAAATTCGATGGTACCTACTTTGTTCGCAGTCGAATTTTCGCAATACAAAATTAGGAAGATCCTTGAAATAAATTCCGTTGTTTGCGTTGTATGAAAATTGCCACTTGAAAAATTTCTGGGACAGAATTAGATGTCAACAACTCCCTCGCTCATCGAAGAGAAAAATAAAATTAAGCTTGTAAAGCTGAATCAGGTTTCAAGTTGACAATGTAAACTGAATAGCCTACGTTATAAAACTGATTCACGCACTTGGTTAGTTTTCACGCAACTAGCCAGCTACTTGGGGTACTATTCTGTTGACCGTTGAAGTTACTCGTCGTTATAACGTCTTTTAAAGTCAACTTCAATTTGGCGGATTGTCATACGAGATTCTAATGAAATTCTTGGAAGACAATCCATCAAGCTAAAGTTAACTTAAATGGCTGAAAACATAAACTGATTTTAACCGTTAACAGAATAGTACTCCAAATAGCTCGCTAGTAGCTACAACACTAACCAAGTGTGAATTAGACTATAATCATATCATTAATAGGTAAGTAGGCTACTACTTCAAGCATCTAGCTATTTTTCAAAAATCCATAAAATAACATTATTATATACCTATTCGGCAAGAAAAATACAGCAAATCTGCCGATTTACATCAAAATCTAATAAAATCAATTTCATTTGTTCATCAAACACTGCAGTGATTTTTTGATTTTTTGTCAGAGTGTGCGTATTTTTCATCGAACTCTGACAATGCAGCCATTTTACATAACATCAATAAATTATACCTTGTTAAAAATATAAGAAGTTCCATTTTGACTAGGCAACATGAAACACAAACTCCCGACTACATGCATATGTAAGTACATGTACCTACCTATATCTTTACATGGGCTTCTTATTTCTAACAACGTACATAACTATCGATCTAGGGAATGTGGTGGTCGCGATCCAGTATCCAGTGGTCTCTCAGCACGAATTTTCCAATCGCATGTAGGAGCACCAGTTTCGCCAGAGTGGACGAACCGCCATTTTGAGACCGTAATGTAACAGAAGCTGTCTAAAAGATTCGAGCCGCTAACATTTCGACAGCAGATTCAAGCATCACGTCACTACACCACGCAGACCTCTAACTCACCGATGAAAACTCGATTTGTTTCGAGCTTTAGCGAACATGCAGACCTACGCAGATGATGGCCAGCAAGCTGACGAAGAGACTGGCAGTACCTACGACATATTAACTTCTGTACCTACAAAATGCCGATCATCCACACACCTACTGAAAATACTCAACAACAAGAACTTCGGCGTTGAATCATCCACAAAATCATTAGATACCTATATCGACTATATCTAATACATCACAACAATTCAACACTAAACTGGACTATGGCTTGATAATTCACCAAACTACCCCCGAAAAAACCATACACAATTAGCGGATATGGTATATTCAAGTGGACTACTTTTCTAGGTCTAAATTAGACAGGTAGGAAATATGACGTTTTTAATCGGTATCAGTGTGGGCACACCACTATACATTTTCAGTCATGTCTTTTCTCTCGCACGTCCATGTGGACGCACCCTTTCAATACCATGATTATGCATTATTATTATTATTATTATTATTATTATTATTCGTAGTATTCGACTCTTCGATGTTCGTGCGATCTATTATTGTGGAATTAATAATCATCCTTCATAAAATAGTCTCATAATACCGATTAGGTAACTCGTTATTCCACAGATCCATTCCTAACCAACCCTGTACAGATTTTTTAATTCCAGGAACCCCAAACATTCTTGGAAAACCATTTTACTGGTGACTTTATACGTATAGGTAGGGACAGAAACCTGCTCTAACCAAAAACTGACACTAGTAACAAATACTATACTAACTTACTCAGATTATAACAAATCAAATACGTATTCAACAACTGACAAAATAACTGACTTAACTTAATGGACAGGACTTGGGCTAGGATTTTTACAAAATAGTGTACGTACTTCAGAGACATAGGTATACCTAGCTGAAGAGATCTTCAACAAGTGATCAAAAATGTAACAAACATTTCAACCATCACCATCATCATCATAAATGATTTCTCAACTTTGTTTAATTTGCTGCGCATGTGTCATAGCTTAATAGCATGTGTGTATTGGTACAGAGGTGTTTGTTTTCACTACAAAATATGCGCAACTTCGGCTGCGCAGAAGGTTAAACGAAGTTTACTTTTCATTGATGATGATGATGATGATTGATTGATGATTGATTGATGATTAATGATTAATTTTATGATTGATTTTATGATTGATGGATGATTTGATGACTGATGATTTAATGATTGATTGATTGTTGTTGATGATAATGACAGTTGAAGATCTTTGTTACATTTTTATACAACAGTTCATACAGAGTCGGACATGTCTTCAGCTGTATGTCTCTGAGGTACTTGTATATTAATACAGTGATGGAATCAAGCATATATTAAAATATTTAAACAAATTGAGACTTTTCGAGTAAAATGAGCTGCATATATATTTTGAAATTTTACATACTTGGCCATTTTCCACCCACTTTTGCATATTCTTTTCATTTTTCCCATATATTTTTGCATACCCAGGTCATTTTGAGAATATTTTTCTAAAAAAAGCTAGTTTATCGCAAAAATCAAAAAATTTTTGGATAAAACTACAAACTGATTGTATAAAACAAAAAATTGAAAAACTATCTGTCAATTGTGTCTGGACATAAATTGTTTTTTCATTTGTTTAAAAATTTAGGTTTTCTTCATTTTTTTGTTTAAAAAAGTTTCTAAATGCATTTTTCAGTTCTGTGGATTATCAAACTAGCTCGGCTTCAAATTTCCAATTATTTGATACCTATGTAGCACTACCATATTTCCTTTATAATTATATTCAATATTGGCAACATATTTTCAGCATATTTTTGATCTTTAAAAGCACACGTACATGCCATATTTCCTTGAAATTTTAGCCATATAAATCCAAATCCTAAACATGATAAACAAACCTCCTTAAACTCGAGGGAAAATTAACTCCAAAAACTATCAAACAATAACTCAACCAACTAAAAATGGGCAACTCAAATCTAAACCAACTGTTTCTGAACACCAAGGAAATATCTAAACCATATGACTTATGTAACTTTAACTGTAAAACAAATTTATCTTGACTGTCTAACTTGCGTGCAATCTCGGCAACAGATGAGTTACTTCAAGCTCAGCTTTATTCAAGCCCTGTAACCTAAATATCACACCATCAGAAAAAGACAGTCATAAGTTTAAAATCAACTTTTTCAGGAAAACAAATTCCAAAGTTGTCTAGGCAAGTATGGCAGAACTATCCTAAAGTGTGGTTAATTTAAAATTGTGACAATGAAACACATATACAACACCCACAGGAGAGTAATTTGTAAAAAGGGTCTAAAATAAACTGCATTATTCATAAATGAATGTAAAATGAGCTGAAATTACAACACTTTCCAAACAATGTTGCAACAGTTTTCTATAAACTGAAATCATATGTGGAACTTACTACAATCTAGAACTGAACTGATTAGTATCACAAAATTATAATGACAAGATTCGCATATATTACACACACAGAGTATTAAATATAACAGAGGATGCATGCCCATCTGAACACTGTCCCCATCCTTACAGTATCGAATTCAAATTTGTTCGCCCATGTTTGGGCTCATTAAAAACGATGAGAATTTTTTTTCTCAAATAACTGAGTTAAATGAACAAATAAATATAACTGATGATACAGAAACCATATCAAACCAAATTTCGTACGTTAAAATGAAACGAAAATTGCACAGTTCCTGAGGAATGGGGATACTTTGTCTCAAAAGCGGTGCTGTTTTTCATTTCGTATGCGTCCTCTATTATATTTAATAGGTACTCAAAGGTTACACAGCTGCTGTAGGTATTCTTCGAAAACATATGATAAAAATAGAGTTTTGAACACTACTTTTTGGCAATTACCTATCTCTTCAAGTTTTCACAATGTAAGTTACAGCAGTATTCCATCCAATTCCTGGTGAAAAATTACTTACGAATAGATCAAAACCTCCAAATTGGCAATACGAAGTTACAATAGTATTTTTCTATGATATTGAACGGATAATTTCCTTCTTAGGTCCAACCATTCTTCACTAAACCCTATGACTACTAAGACCAAATCTCAAACTATTACTATTATTATTATCATTATAATTATTATTAGTATTAGATACTATTATTATTATTTTCAAATACACATAAAAAATTGTAGCTAAGTAACACGTATGTAAAAGACCAAGATATGTATTCGTACGTGTGTTAATTTTAAGAGATATGTAGGAAAAAAAATGGATAAATATCTCAGTAAATAAATAAATTTAAAAAAAAAAATGCGGGCTGTAGGCTCCGGGATTCGAACTGGCAACCCACAGGTGAAAAAAACAGACGACGCACCATGCGGCTACGACACCAATGCTGACAACATGGTGGGATAGCGTATACAGCTGCATCCCCACAAAAACCAATACACATACGATATGAGAAAATATCTTGAAGAAAGAGTAAAAATTAAGTTGATTTAGTAACATGGAAGTACAATTTAATTTCAGAATTTTTTTTCCACATTAAAAGGCAAAAATTGCAAAACTAAGGAAAACATGTAATTGTCACATACCAATACTGGTTCAACATATTCAAAAAAAAAAAAGAAAAAGTGAAAAAGAAATTTTTCTCAACCAACTACTACAACATTTTCAAGCGATGCACAAACGCACAACTATTAACAAAACAATAGAGTGACCCTGCGAAACAAAACTTTTCATGAAATCCAATAATCGTTAATTAGATCATCCTAAAGTTAATATCGTACTCCGGATTAACATTAAACAAAAATACTATATCTATTATGATATTAGAACGTTACACGTAAATTATCTAAAATATGGTTGAAAATTGTACAGTTCTCCCGGCTAATATGCAAAGTATGCATAACGAAGGTATATAAAATAAATTACAAGCGTTATTACAATATTAAATAAGACAACGAATCAATGAAGAAATATGACACTGTGGTGCAATTTCAACGAAAATGAAAGAAAAAAAGAAGTAAAAGAAGCAACGAGGTAATGGGAAAATGAACTTTTTATTTTTAAAACCGATTAATATCCTCAATAAAATAATAAATAAGTAAAATAATGAAACAATTACGGGGTCTATAAAAAAGAACAACATATTTCCAAATTGTTAATAGGCAGGTATGTTTTCAACAAAACTATGAGAGAATATCTCTTTTTAATGCTTCAAGTCGGACAAGGATCGAATCGAAATCAAAAATTATTTAGACAGGAATATTTGGATTAATTTCAGTCGTGAGCAAAAACTATAATAATTATAAGGGTCACAAAAATAAAGTTTTTTGCAGCTGCCGAATACATTTTTTTCAGATTTAAACCTATATATGCAAAATAATAAAATCAATAAAATTAAGTAAAAGGGAAATGCAAAAACCATATTAAAAACGACTAAGAAATATAATAGGTATATATACCAATAATTATTCGAAACATAAATTATTTAAAAAAAATGACCATTCATTTTAACTGCGTAAGAAAATAAGATTATACTAGTATAGAAAACAAAAAAAAAAAAAAAATCAGTCGCAATTTCGGAACATTTCAATAAAACTTAAATAAAGGGGGAGGGGAAGAACGATACGAGCGCACTTATGCAAAATAATAAAATTGTAAAGAAAATAAATGTGAACAAATTAGAAATACTTGAAGTACAAATAAATTTCGGTCCCTCGAAGAGAAGAAAGGCAATAAAGAAGGAAAAAGGAATGTGGTTTGGGGTCGTGGGAGATTAATTCGTCTAAATAGGTATACCGATGATACTGAAATGGTGCCAAAGAGTCGGATGAAACCGTGCAGATAAAACCATATTATCATAACCTCTTTAACACGACGATTTCAAGACAAAAGAAAAATCAACAGGAAATCCGAGTAAAACAATAGCGATGGCATTCAAGTGTTTATGAGACCGTAAATCATGAAGGAGAACGTAAGGTACAGCAGGTTCCGATTAAAACCAGTTCCAATTTCTTATTACCATAATACAGAAGATATTTAACAGAGAATAACCTGACAATTTTTTCTAATCGAAAATTAACAATACAATTCGTAGAGTAAAAAAATATGTGATTTTTCAAAGTACTACTCAAGTTCAATCAAGAAGTATTTTATTCTCGATAAAAAGGACTGGCGATGCAATTTGGAATATGTTTAGCATATTATAATAAAAGAATGAAGAAACTAAACAAAATTAAGAATTTTTTTTACTTTTGCAATTTTAGAACTGACACTATTGAACTACCAGCTATCCAAAAAGTGATTAGTAGTGCTTAACTACAATTTAAAAAAAAAAAAAAATTACTTCCATAAGAAGTTTTTTAGGACCTCAAGCGTTCAAAGCATTACGAAAATTGAGAAATATGATCGGAAGACTAAGATAAATAAAACTAGTTTTTACGCGAAAGCTCGTGCATTTTCTATCTCATTTTCTTCTTGGTGAATATTCAAATTGGTCGTTCGGATGTGCGATAAATTTACGTATAAACAACTACTTTAAACAAACCACCAATACTTAATGAGTAACCATACAGAAAATAGTACATTTCACGGTCACTTACGGAGTAGAAGAAACAAACATCTGCAGTTACACATTTAAAAAAATGATTAACTTCGGTAAACGATATGAAATTTAATCATGTCCAAATGAAATGTTGGAGAAATAGTGTTTTGTTGTTTCAACAGATAGTCCACGAGTCACTTTTAGGTAAAAATCCTCGGTATACTCTCAGCGAATCCCAAAGCAACGTTAAACCGTAGCACCAACGTCAACTCCCTTTTTGAATACCTAGCAGACTGCAACAGCGACTAGCGAAGGAAACTGATTTGCAAAGGGAATGAAAACAAGCAATCAATAACTTCTACACCAAAAATAAAAAGAAAACACAATCACGAGTAAATAGGTAACCTACCTAAAAAAGAATTGCAAAAAATATGTATCAACGTTAAAAAGAATACAAGTTCAAATTCGTATGTTTCCAAACCTAACAATTGTTAATACTGCCATTTTTAAGACTGGCTGACACCTTTTTCGGACGAATTGGTCCCAACCCAATAACTGACAGTAGAAAAATCAAATTTTTTTAGAATTCAAAAAACAATAATTTAAATCTTTTTCCAACGAGTGTTTTATTCAACTAAAATTTTCACTTTTTCGTCCTCGGCTCATTTCCACACGTTCGAGTTACACATACGTCTCCATTGGTCCTCTGTAATTTTCACGATCCAAATTTTCAAATGCCAATAAAATCAACAGACACAATTCAATAAGGACAAGAATACAAGAAAAAAACTAGCTTACAACAATCACTAATATATTCAACCATAATACAGACAAACGAACTCTTCGATGAGCTTGACATCATTCAGCAAAGGGTGAATATTTTTTTATTTTGTTGATTTTTTAAATCAAAAACATATTTTATGTCAATTCACAATTATTAGTCTTCAAAGAAACAGTGGATAAAGAGTGTGTCTTGGATTCCAAAAACGTAAATAAAAAAATACATATTTTAGGTAAAATGATTTTTCAATAACACCCCAATATTAGTAGATTACGCGAAGATACAGTTAAAATTTGAAATAGGATGATCACAAATCTGCAAATGGGTGAAAAAAATAATTCAGAAACAACGAAAAAAATAAAATAAAATAAAGTAAATACCAACTTAGGTCAAAATAAATGATAACGAAAACTCTACTCGAACGTAATTTTTATACTAAGGGAAAACCAAGTTTTCTTCAAAAACAAGAATGAGGAGGATTGATAATAAAAAGAAGAAAAAAGAACTATATAAATATTATCAACTTAAAAACTGGGTACATTAATCTACAATATACATTCGTAAGTTAATATGGCAAATCAAATGAGCTAACACATTTACGAATAATATAAAAATCAGATATGCTGCCGTCGCCTTTTTTTCTCTTTACTTTCGGCACGATTTAATCGCAAAAAAACGCAAATATACACGCTCTTTCAATATAAAATAACGAGTATTTTATTTTTGAGTACATAAATACTAGAGGAATATTTACAAAAAATTTCAAATCAAATAAAAAGTAAAAATCGATCCGATGATACAGACCTACAACCAAATCGTAAAATATTATTTACAACTTTTGATGCAACAAACAACTTCCAGTACGTGAAGCACCTCGTAAAATTAACATCAAGATTACCTTAAGATCAGATTAGATCATACGATCATCAACTAATCCATATCCACCCTTCTTAACAGATAACGAAACAAAGATGCTATTTATTAATCTGCATTGAATCGTATGGAAACGGTACATATTAGAAAAATAGATTAATGGTTGCATGAAAATCATGATCATCGGGTCGAGAAAATATAGCGATAAAAACAATAAAGGCCAACAAATCCGAAACATTAAATGTAAAAATACTGAACGAAATTTGTAGTTTAAATTATTATCGATTAACAAAAATCTTTTCGGCGACTCTTTAACACAGCGGAAAAATTACACGAAAATTTTCTTTTTTCTCGTTTACTTTTTTTTTCCTCAAAAACGTACGATATTTCAATATTTTAAAAATTACATCCACACAAACGATGTCGGTGAAAACGTACGCTGATTTGGCACGCGACATCTCCATTTTCTTCGTATAACCTTCAAACATATCTTCGAAAATTCCGTAAATTATTCGGGTTACTTTCTGTCACCGTAATTCTTCCTAAAATTAAAAATTTTAAACGCTTAAAAACTAACCAAAATATCAAACTCGCCAAACTTGATATTTTTTTCTTTTTCATCTTCCTAATATCCGAGATGAATCTGAATGAATTAAAAATATGCATGAATAAATACATGAGCCTCGCCTTCATCATTTCGGACGAAAGTCCAAAGAAAAATTAACAAAATTTCGTAAAGAACGACACAGACGAACTTCAGCAACCAAAAAAATGAAAAATCTGCTAAATTCTGAAGGGGAAAAATGATATTGTCGGTCTTCCATTTTCTATCAATCAAAATTGCGCCGCAAGTTCATCAGACGAACATTTTCTCAATAACTAACTACGTTTCCTCATAAACATGAGACAGACGGAGAAAAATAACTAAAACACCAAACACAAAATCTTTCGAGGATAACAGAACATAAGCTCCTAAAAATAAAGCACAACTCAAGTTTCTCTAAACGATGATTAGCTCAACAAAATGAAAAACCATAAAACGAAAACGGAAAAAAAAACGAATCAAACAAAACGAAAAAATAAAACAAGTAAAAACAAAATTGCAACGAAAAACAAAAAATAAGAATAGACAACGACGAACAAAATGAAGCCTAATTTCTATGTCCGCGTGAATATCCAAGGAGCGAGGAAAAAAGTAAAATTAAAAGTGGGAGGAAAAAATAAAATAAATAAAATAAAATGAAGAAAAAAAGTAATTCGAGAAGGCTAAGGAAGGTAATACTGAGGTTTGTTTGAAGCGATTTTTTTCCCTTTCTTTCGAATAATTCGGTTTTGTTTTTTCCAAAATTTTGTAGGTAATGAAAATATAATTTATCGAATGTCGTTAATATTGCACGTGGAACCAAAAATTTTGACTAACTGGTTCTCATAATCGTCGATATTGCGTTTCATGATATCCATACACGGTCCGAGTAACCTTTCGAACGCTTCTACGTCCAAAACTGAAAAAATAAAAATAAATGACATTAATACGCTGTGAATGATAACCATTTTTTTAAAATTATTTTATGTTTCAAAACTGTAATTCAATAAGGCCGAGAAATGTTTTTACCTAATGAAGATACATGATACCTCAGATGACAATAAATTCTGATCTAATTATTCCAAAAAAGAAACATAGAATGAAACATGAAATAAGCACCGACAGAAGTACACACTCTACAGGACCTCTTAATCCTATAAGAGCATTAGTAATATGGTAACATGTCTACAGATGATAATTAAACAGCCCATCTATTCTTCTATTTCAATTCATTATTTTTCAGCCCACAAAAAATTCATGCAGCCATGTATGAACTTTTTAATGCGTAAACATCTTAGCACTTAGTCTACAATAACGGCTAAATGAAAAATACAATCGTCAGATTCGCGTAACTGTAACTTTTACAATTGTAACTCCCATTTGAGTGTGTTACATAATGTGTAGGTGTATGGTTGAGTGCATGCTTAAATGCGTGCGCAATGCATTGCACACGCACAAAAATCACACTATTATTATATTTATACATCAATCCTTCATGGATATAACCCCAGCAAAAATCGCACCTTTTTTTATTTTTACACGTTTTCCTCCGTAAGGTCATAACATTACATACGTGTAAATGCTCATTCGACACTTTTCTTCTACTTCAGAGAATTATTCAATACAAAAAGACATCTAAAAGTTGACCCATTTGAGAACGCACCTTTTGCAAACCTACCAGATCATAAAATTTTCATATATGAATGTGGACACATGTTTCCAAATCGTCAAATTCAATATTAGCATAAGAGAATTTATGTTTCGAATAAATATGAAAGACGATATCGGAAACACTTTTTTATATTAAACATTGATAGCGATATCAAACACACGGATCTTTTATCAAGATGTTAGTTGTAGAATAATTATTTTTCAACAGCTGCATGAAAGTTAAACTATACTAGTCTTCCGATAGTAAAATGCAAGCGAAAGAAGAAAATTAAATTTACCGAAAAAAAATTCCGAGAATTACTGTACAAAGAAATAACATTTTCAGAGCAACGACTTTTTCATAAGCCAATTCCAATATCAGATAAAGAATTCAGTAGCAAAAATTATTCAAAATCGTCTACCATTATAATGACGAAAGAAAAAAATACGCTGTACCACGCGGAGACAACACTATGCGGACGTAATTATTGGCACGAAGCCATAAGAAGTGCCAGAAAAAAAAGTGCCCTAACCGGTGATGCTAACGGATTTTATTTCAGTAAATCAGCCCGAAAACGGAGAGGAGCACGTCAACGTGTTCAAAAACTGTTATTAATGGAGACAAATTTCAAACGACTATTCTCCAACACACACGAAAAACCCGGCTGCTTTTCGATTTCACACTAATTCTTTTCGCATTAATGACCATGAAGTGGTGACTTAGTAATCTTTACAGGCAGGTTTGCGGCGAAAAAATTCCGAAACGGAATTTAAACGAAATCACATGCTGTTTCAATTTGAATATTATTAAAAAAAAATACAAATACAAATAACGATAAGTTTTCTCCGAACCTAAAGAACTAATTTGCATACATATGCATACAGTATACATTCATACTCGCAATAATACTTTTGAAGCTTTCAGTCTTTGTCTCATTTTTCAATGGCCACTGGAACAAAACCACGCCTATCTGTCTTAAAATGAGGATTGTCAAATATTTTCAGAGTTACAATGCTCTTTGAAGTATCGAGTGCCCTTTTTCTGTGGGAATCTAAACTATAAAAGACTTCTTTTCAACCTCAATGAACACCGTTTTAGGTTCGAGCCAAGTCGACAATAACCTCCACTCAAGAATAATAGAGTGGGCTAACCACGTCGTTATTATATAAATGCGCCACAAAACATTAGCGAAACTTAAAATTAACTACTATCGTCTCACAAAATTCATGATTCATTTGCGTCGTTTTCACGAAAATTTCATGAGACAAATTTTCCAAGTTTACTGACCTCTACACAACGTTTTAAAGTCGACAATAAAAAATTAAATACAAGAGTTTTCGTCGCTTCGTACAAATACTACTACCCTCCGATACCTCTGAGAGAATATTCGAGATGAACTACCAAATTCAAACTGACATCCTCACTTTTTCTCGCAGCCTCTCCAATTTTGAAAATAAATCGTAAGGGAATAAAAAGTAATTCGCAGCAATAGTAGACAAGTTTCATGCAGTGTTAAACATTCATTAAATTCTTTCGGAACCTGGAAAAGTGGACGCCATCGAAAAACCTATCTGAATACTCATACATGTAATATTTCGTGGTCTTCAGCAATAATTAAGAGAAAACAAAGTAATCTGAAAAGTCTGAACATTAGGAAAAAAATATATTAATTTCTCAGAGTCTCGACGTACAACCAATTGAAAACCCATAAAACCTTAATTACTATTTATTAAAATGGTTTTGACTTGGGGCGTGCGCGGCGAAGTAGTTCGAAAAATTACGAATTCGAGACCGAATAAAGTTACATTCCCAACCCAAAATGGCGTCGTATTCGGTTCTGTTCTGTCGGTGCTCCCACACATAACTGAAAAATTCATACTTGGAAGACAAGTGATAAAGTGAATCCCTTCCATCTTCCCCTCCTCACTCCAACATCAAATATATCCACCAGCTGCTAAGTAAAATGCTCATTCGACAAAAAAAAAAAAAAAATTTCCCAACCAGCAGCCCTCTGTTTTTTTTCTACGAAAATTACCAGCAAATAAAATGTCCCTCCTCCACTAAAGACTATGTCGTTGGCAACTTACATGCTAATTTCACATCTCCACAAGCATACGCGGAGGCTGCTCTCGGTTTATGGGTAACCAACGCTAATTCTCCAAAGTATCCACTCTTTTCGATTTTTTTAATCTACAAATAAAACAAAACAATAAGATCAAATAAAATATCCATCAAAGCTCACCCATACAAGTGGTAACGTTCCAGCTACTAGTTTAGTAGCGACACCAAAAATCAAGTGGTCACTTCTCGTACCTCCACTTCTTGATTAGCTTCGTCCATGATGCAAATGCGAACCGTTCCATCTTCGATAAAATACATTCCATCCGCCGCCTCTCCTTGTTTGATTATACATTCTCTATCTTCGAACGAACGTGGGATTAGTGCATCGGCCAAATTCATCCGCTCGTATGACTGCGACAGAATGAAACAAAATTGACAATTATAATCAATTTAAGGTCCACAAATTAAAGATAGCATTAATCGTTGATGAATAAAATTTCAAGTATTCATCAAATGGAATGTTATTTCGTGAAGAATAAATTAATATTAAAAAAACCGAGTAAGAATGGACGCAAGGAGCGTGAACAGGATGTACGAACATTGTAACGTAATATCGCTAGAGCTATGCTTCCCATGACTGCTCATCCTAGATTTGGGGATAAATCTGTAAGGTTCGCAACCCTGATCTGCAATATTAGTAATCACTTCCGCCATTTCTTCTGATTATCCCGCAGACACTATCCACATTAGTCGCGAACTCAATAGCATGAACTCTTGGCATTCACTAGTTTCGCATCACTGCGACCTTCAATAACCAACAAATAAAACCCGCAACCCAATAGAAAAAAAACAGAAGGCTTAAATTAGGAGTAAAAACAGTTGTAACATCTGTAGTAGGCAGATGAGATGCATACGAGTAGGTATTAAAAACGTTTTCATAACACCTGTTTCGCAGTGAAACAATAAAATGAACGACAAAATCGTCGACGAATATGAAGTGAATGAGAAAATGAAAATCACACAGTCCTACGACTAGACTGACTTTAGCACTATCCTTCAAATCCCCCAAGGACAATTTTTTGAAACGAAATATAAAATGATTTCTCCAATTTCAAGCACAAGTTGCTGTCACATATCTACTTAACCACCTGCATTTCCATACATAATGCCGCAAGGAGTGCTAAACGAACGAAAAACACGTGAAAATCAGAATTTGTTCGCCATCAAATTCCAAATTATGAGATTAGTTCGTTACCGTTTAATGAGCGTTACTTCAAGAGTTTCAAGGTCAAAAAACATTTCGCTTTCTCAGCGATCATGTTCTTCGACACCGATATGACGGGTTTAGCCATCGCAGACTCGACTAAATCGAGAAGAGCGTAACAAACGTTAAAAAAACGTGATACGCCGATCATTACCCTCACCCCACCATTCAAAAAAAAGTACACTTGACATTTGATATTCACCAATATTCGACAAATACGAACGCGAAAAGATGTGGTAAGAACCAACAACAGAGGTCTTAAGACAAAAATCGAAATAACCTCGAACGATCGAAACCGTATACTTTGTAAGAGGAAAATTAAGTAAAATACGATACGATCGCACGCTATAGAATGGTCAACTTGAAGTGATAATGAATACGACGTTCACGTAACACAATGGAAAGCCACAGGGAAACAAAGGGGTAACAAGTGGCCGTACGAATAGCTATTGTATACTGCATTATATTCTAGACACTTTAGAACCAAAATTGACGTTTAACCGACAAAATTAGCCCACAACTTCTTCCTTTACACATGAATATGAACCTTCAAAATAACGTACTAAAATTCCATTACTTGCTACGGTGATATTACGTGGAAAATGAGCCCCGAATTCGTAGGTTAGGAGTACGTACGATAAAAAGTACCTCCATAAAAATATGTTCAACACTTTTTTTCTAATGGAGGAAGAAAACGGAAGGTATAACCTACTTTTATATACGAGGAAACGGTGATTAAAAACACGCTTTAATTGACACACTTACACGACTACCAGCAGTTAGTGGAAATAATATGCGTTTTGCGAAAACTCGATATACAAAAAGCCATACTTTTCACTCCATTTTAAGCAGCTGTTCGATGCATCGTACACGAACACCGATAACATTTATTTAGAACTATTCAAACATGATTCCAAAGTTGGTTGTGATTGACTTTGTGTTTCATGCTCTAGGTCTGCTAGAGCGACTAAACTCAATAAACGTAGCAATTATTGTCCAATAGTCACGAAATTTGGTATAAATATTACTTCTAACACAAGGACTAAACCTAAAAATTTTGGTTACTACTGGTCAATTTTTTCTAGAGTTATTACTTATTCAATGCGATTTTTTCATTTTTTAAATTCAGATAATACACCTGAAAAATCAATTTTTCAAGCCCAGTGGAGAAAAACTCTTCTTTTAGCCTGAAAAAATAATAAAACCCTCAAAAAATTAAATTTTTCATCCATCCCCCATTCACTTCTCGTGACTGGATTAGGATACGAGCCATCGGTTTCAGAGCTTCATGCTTAAGCAGCTACCTATTTTTTGAGAAATATGTGTGATCTTTTTATGCCTCCTGATAATCCGTATTTACTAATTTTAATTTTTAAACAATACTTATTATGCTCAACCACCTACAACCGCAACATTGTTTCTTTTGAGGATGACGGATTTTTAACCTTATCATGATGAAGTATGTCACGTGATTTGTGATTTGAATTATTTTACAATGAATAGCTGTTTTTTTTTTTTTGATCAACTGCTATGAAAATTTGTGACAACTTCACAACTGTTGTGAAATTTCGGCATTCTTTTTGCCCGAGAACAATAAATTTTCACAACTTTTCACAACAAACGCTCAAAAAAAATCGAAGCTAGTAGTACGTAATTTATGACTGGATCGAATCTTCTTTTTTTTTACTCATTATGTGATTTGATATTATTTTTCTCGGAATTTTTCCATTCTTAAATAATTTTGTTTATGACGTCGTGGTCCTCAATTCCATTTTTCAACTTTCATAATGCTACGGCACAAATTTCATTTGAGAAAATGACCTAATCGGAGATTTTTGATATCTAGCATCACTTCTTCTACTTCTGACTGATTTTATTTTCTGATCTGCATTCAAGATGTTTTTCTGATAGCTTTAAGGTTGGGGTAGAAGCCAAGTTTAAAAGAATTTCGAATACTCTGTATGTAACTAATCATAATTTGATTATTTCAATACATATATTTAAAAACCTACTTTTACTAGCGGAGTGTAGTTGCCCTACAGATTTTTTTTTAATATAAAATCGAACGCTAAACATTTCTTCGCTAAGATATTTCTACGATAAAATTAATATCCACAAATTAATTTGGGAGAATAATTTCTATCCTTGCGATGGTAAGGTGATAAACTAACGGAATGAGATTTTTTCCAGGTTACTTTGTCCATTCATCTGTCTCATTCACGGTACCAATTTTGTTTCGTCAATTAAGAATCCAACGTGCCTGCATTGATAATGTTTAGTGCATCGAGCAATGAATGCTGCGTTAATACGAGTTCACACCCTTACCAACGAACACATACCTGTAATGCCTTCAACATGGGCACATTCTCGATCAAGGCTTCGTACATTTTTCGTTTTTTATAAGCGCTTTTCGACACAATACGACGAAACGTTTGTCGATCCATGGCCCATAGGGAGCCGGCAGTGGCTGCTTTAATGGAGGCTGCACGCGGCATATTGTACATGAGAGCCAATTCACCAAAACTGCCTTTACCATTGTAGGTGTGGACGAGCAGTTGTTTACCATCTTCAATGTTTACGTATGCTTCATACACTCCCCTATAAAAACGAAAAAAAGTAAATAAATACCTAAATAAAGTTTACGCAAAGGCGAATAATATACGCAGTAATTCGCATCCCAAAAGAATTACTCACGAAAAAATATGTATAGAGGATTATTTTGTTTTTGTTTTGTTTGTTTTTTTTTACCAGACAATTTTTAAATTTACTTTATTAATATTTTTTAAATTGATATTTTTTTAAATACATCCACAGGGACACATGGAACGTGATCCAGTTCCTACAATATGCTACAAAATTCGACACTCACTTTTGAATCACATAGAAATTATCTCCGTCGTCACCTTGTTTGATAATGTATTCGTCTTTTTCGGCAACTTTTTCGAACATGGCATCGATGACTTCGTTCATTTGTTCCTAGTTGATAAAAAAATAAAAACATAAAAATAAAAATAAATATTTTTCTCTAAGCTGGGTGCAGTAAACTATAATATAGTACTGACGAAAGTATCTGAATAAAGATCTGAATCC